>PVLA01000645.1:0-493024 GCA_004027455.1 Hydrochoerus hydrochaeris
AAAGAAAGCTGCAAGGGAACAAGGAGTGTTCTCTTTTGTGGACAGCAGAGGGCTGGGCTTTCCCAAACAAAGAACGTGGCTTTTTTTGATGGTAGCCCTCTGGGCTCTTACTATGTAGCTGATCAGGTTCAGGTCCAGAATGTGGCTCTCAATAGAGTCCGTGCAGTGGGAAATGGTTCAGGTCTCCCACTTGGCTCCTGGCATTGCCTGCTTGGAGAGCAAACTTCAGTTTCCTTCAAAGGCAAAAAAGAGGGATGTCTCCTGTGCACGGGTGATCAGGAATCCCTGGGAGGAAGCTCTGACCTAAACCGATAGCTGTGTGCAAAGCACATAGGAATAAACACATGTATGTGCCTCTGTGGGGTATGTGAGGATATGTGGTATGTGTATCATAATATGTGTGGTGTGTGTATTTATGGTGTTGCATTGCATGTTGTGTGTATACGTATGGTGCATGTTGTGTGCACCGTGTGTTCCTCTAGGGTGCGGGTTTGGGGACTCACACACTCATTTTGGACCCCCTGCATTGTGTAAAGACACTGAGCTACACAGCCAGATCACTTTCTTCCCTCACTTTGCTACATTATAGTAAAAATTGTCTGTTAGCAGATAGAAAATAGTGAAAACAGACAAAAAAAATACCACCCATAACATTAAAACCCATTCATTAGGACAGCAGCTACTTCAAACCTTCTCTTGTAGTGTTTATCCACATGCACTTGGGAAGACATTTGTACTTATCAGTGGATGCAGCATCTTGTGATTACTTCCCACATTCGATTGCTACTCAGTCTTCATAACGGTCGTGCTTAATGGCTGCATAATATTCCATCTAGTGCTATCCCATCACTTAGATACACATTGTTCCAGCTAAGTGGCTTTCAAGCTTTCAGTGTGACAAATAGCACCGTTCTGAATATTCCATCAGGCCGGGCCTTCATTGCCTTCTTTGACTCTGAGCTCAGCACAGAAAACAGTAGCAGTGCCTGGGGCTGCCCGTCTCCTCTTGCTGCCAGGCCTCTGCACGGCCAGCCGAGGGCCCGGTTAGCATATTCACTCCGTCTGCCTGTTTGTTTCAGCTCAGCACCGGCACGGGCACCCAGGTGCAAACATCTCCAGCCCGCCCTTTGTCCCCGTCTCCATGGGCGCTGCCTGTGTCTGCCCCTCCCACAGCTCCATGCCACTTGCTGCTGGGCCTTTTGTCCTTGCCATGAGTCTCGCTGATGATCCCTGGCCCTGGGCTTGTTCCTCATCACCTGTTAGCCCCTGTGCTCCTTCCTCACCTCTTTGTCCCAAAGCCATTGATATCCGAAGCTTTCTAATTATGTGGGGTCACATTTTTTCCAGTCCATAAATCACCTGTCACCAGTAGGCCCCATGCTGCCGGCTATTTGTGCCTTCTGTCTCTGAGTTTACCATGAAGCCTCTAGGGGTCACCTGGGGTCACTGCTGGCCCGGGGCTGTTGGTTTAGAAAAACAGAAGAGGAGAGGCAACTACTAACAAGTTGGACCAGGCTAGCATCTCAGCACTGTCTTGCATCACCTTGAACCAAGGGCAACCTTCAGAGCTTACTGGCCACTGCTTCGCTTTTCCTTCCAAACCTCAAGCAACTATAACCCCGGATTACAGAGAGATGGGGGCATCTAGCAATACCATTCCCAGAGCGGCCAAGCTGACAGTGTGGGCTAATCCAGCACAACAGGTGTTTACCTCTGAGGAAGGGGTGAGAGGTTAGAGGTCAAGGCCTTCCTGTGTGCTGTGCTCTGTACATGAGAACACCACCATCCACTTTCCCAACAGAAATGCACGCAGAAAGTGCTTGTGTTTGAAAAGCAAAGTGAAAAGGAAACGAGACTCTTAACCTTTTTTGCAAACCCTTAGAGGGCACCTTCATGTCTTTCCATACAATTTCTACTCACTGCCCTCCTGTAACTCATTTCCCCACGGGATTGCTAATGGTTTCATTTCTTAGAAACAACAGAAAGGTGAATCTGGGTGCAAGTGCATGTGTTTGTATGTGCGTGTACATGCATGTATACACGCACATATGTGTGACTCTCTCCTGTCTGATTTGTTCTTAGCTCCTTTCCCTTTAATGACAGTCCCTTGACCTATGCCAAAGACACCCAGGGGAGAGGGAACCCCAGAAGGAGGGCTTGGTGAGAGTCCAATGGAAACATAAGCTCCCCAGGAGTTAAAACTCATGCAGCACACAGGGGGTTTTGTTCCATTAATTTTTATTGGGAGAGGCACAGCACCCGCTGCTTTAGACTGTCTCGCCCTAGGGCACAAAGTCAACTTCCTGTTCTCCTGCTAGCATCTCTTTGCAAGTAATTAGGGAAAGAAGAGGCGAGACTGAGATAACTGTATCCAATATGGAAGCAAGATCTCTGGTTTGTTTCAGGAGGGCCTAGGGGATTGGGTCGGAATGAAAGGAGCCAGGAGAAAGGGTTACAGGTACCCTGAGTGTAAGGAGCATGCCCCGGTCAGATCCTGGCTGGGGTGGAATCTGCACCACCAAGGTAAATTTGGTGTTGAGATAGTGTGGTTTTCTTGAACTGAAACTTTCAGCACTGGTTTTTAATCTGACCAAATACCTACTAAAGAGCAGAGATGAATATTCTTGTTTAGTGAGCCTCCAAATATCCAGTTTTAGTTACTTCCTTATTGCTAGGATGCAATACTTGACACTCACAATGTAAAGGAGGACAGCTTTATTTTGTCTCACATTTTCAGTCCATAGTTGGCCGGCTCAGAGGCAGACAGGCATAGCAGAGGGGGCCAGTGGAGCAAAAGCTGCCCACACCATGGTGGCCAGGAAGCAGACAGTGAAGGGAGGAGCCAGGAAGGGAGATGCACCCTTCAGTTCACAGACTCAGTGACCTGCCTCTCCTGACCAGATCCCACCTCTTAACAGCACAGCAACCCCATTCTCTAGTCCTCTTCACAAAGTCCTTTCTATAACTGCATGAAGCCCTTGGGAACATCTAGATATAAACCATAACAGGTCCCATGCACATCAGTTCACCATTCTCTGAGGCTGGAGGGGTGAGAGGCACAGAGAACATGTGAGACACCTGGGGAATCCTCTAGTTGAAAGCAGAACTAGGGCACTGTTCTGCTGTAATGGTTGATACACTGTGCTAACTTGAGAAATTTAGAAGTAGAATGAAGGACGGTGGGGGGGGAGCTCGCTTTGTAAACATCTTTATCCTATGCAAGAGGAGGGCAGGCAGATGGTGTGATGGCTACACCTGCCCTGGGGGTGGGGTGGCTGCCCGCTTACAATATAAAGGGGAAGGAAAAGCTTGCTATCCCCTGCCTCCCCGTTTTTTGCTCTTGTTGCTTTTGCTGTTTTCTGCTGCTTTGGACTGTTGCTACTCTGCCATGGAACAAGCTGATTATGGACTAAAACCTGCACAAAATATAAGTTAAATAAACTTTTCTTTCCTTAATTTTGGATGTTGGCTATTTTGTCTCAGTGACAAGAGAAAAGTAACCAAGATAGACACAGACTGCCCCTCATTCCTTATAAACTAATTCTTTCCAAGGTCACGCCTGGAGAACTTAGTGGAACTCACTCTGAGCCTCTTGGCCCTTCTCCTGTGGTAGTGTGGCCCTCTGGCATTTTGCCAACTCTTTGTGTCTACAATGTGTGATTCTACACTTGGTGAATGCTGCTCTGAGAGCCATCTAACAAAGGCAGCCTCATAAACATCACTATGTATGTTAATCACCAGATCTGGCACCATGTAACTTCTGGCTCTTCCTCAAAATCAAAATTGACCATAAATGGTAAATGTTTTAAATGGATTCAGAACATCAAGATAGTCATGATAGCACAAGTGAAGATACTCATGAAAGAAGACTTCTAGAACTGCTTCAGAAAGGGGCCAGCATGAGGGGATAAGTGTGTTCAGAGAAAGGAGGTATATTTTTATGAGCTTTAATGATAATGTTGCTTTAACTATAATATAGTTTTGAATATTTGAATGTTCACTATATTTCTCAATCATGTTTCCTACTTACCACTTTTTTACACTAACCAGGGGGGTGTCTAATCAAGTTCACACTAAAATGAAAGAAGACTGGTATTTCAGAATTGTTTCAAATTCCTCCAGTGCAATCCCTGCTCTATTGACTCAGGGACACAGTGCTTTAACAACAACAATAACAGCTGTAGAGAAGCATGAGGATTTGACTTCTAGCCACTATGTGGCATTGCATAGATGTCACATGCCTTGTAGAGAGCATCATAATGATGCTTTGAAGAAGGCAACACAAACAGTATTGCTCCTGTTTTGCAGACAGGTGAGTGACTTTGGGAAGGTTAAATAGTGTGTTAGAGGCTATATAGCTAGTAAGTGAGGCAGATGAATTTCTAAGCAGATACCCTTTGTGGGTCTATTTTTTCTTTGCTATCACAAGGAATTCTTCCCACATACAAGCTGCATTTGGAATCCACATAGGAAGTTCAAGCAGAATCATTGAGGTGAGGCAGAGAGATGAGAAATAAAGAGTTCTCAGGTTTATTTTATGCTGCTGCAAAGGCATGTAAGGGCAAGCCACCAGCTGGAGCTTTCCAAATCCAGATGTGGGATTCCTTAATAAGCAGGGTGGAGCAGAGAAGTTTTGTTTTTTTGTTTCTTGCTTATTTGTTTTTAATTGTCCTTTCAATGTTGATCCATGCAGAGCGGTTGGCTGAAGTGTCTGCTGTGGGTGAACAATTCTACTTTCAACCAGCCTAGTTTGTCTGGGAGACTTTTGTGGGGACATTCTTTAAAGCAGCGACTCTTAGTGGTGATCAGTTTGGGAGATAGTTGGCATTGCCTCGAAACAGGTTTGGTATATCACAGCTGGGGAAAGGTTTTCTACTAGCATCTTGTAGGTTGAAATCTGGATCCTGCTAAACAACCTGTAAGACACAGGATAGCCCTACAACAAAGAATTACCCAGCTCCAAATATCAATAGTGCTGATGCTGAGAAATCTTGTTTTAAACTAGTGGGAATGATTGCTCTTGATCCTGATTTTCCTTTTGTTTTGTTAAATCTGCAGTTATTTTTCTTCTAAAGGAGTAGAGAGAGGGAGCTGAAAATCTCTCTCAAGAATGATTCCTTCTTGGGAATTAATTGGCAGAGAGAACAAAGAGTTACAGCCTCCCACGGCTGTCAGCTTGCCACCTGTGGTAGCATCAATCATGTTCCTGCCTATGCCAAGACCGAAGCCGGAGAGCTCCTGTGTGGTACTGTTGGTGGAGGGGGGGGGGCTTCAGTCTTCTGATGTCCTCCTTGAACCAGGGATGAGCCTGTGAGCCAGGTGGGAAGGACCAACACTGCTGTCAGCTGCCTTAAAGCCCAGAGCATTGTGTAACCCAGTTGAACTTCTGGGTCTAATCTCTGGTTCTGACAGTTCTTTGGTACTGCTAGAATGCCTGGGGATGTTTGTTCTAACTTATACAATTGATATTGAAATACTTTCTGAATGAAGGATGGTGCTGTCAGTTAGTACCCTGAAAATTAGTGTATGCCTGATGGTATTTGTTTCCTTTACCAATAAAGTCAAGCATAATCTCTCTCCTATATGTGGTGCTTTCCATTTCTCAGAGTGAAGAATGTTAGTTAAGTGAAGGACTGTTTATACACACACTGCATAATTTTTAATGGAACATTAGAACAGAAAGAGAAAAAAACTAACTTCAACAATTATTTAATACTACAGTAGATGAGGATACAGAGACCCTTAAACAATTTATTTTCTAAGTTAGTGAGAGACCAGAACTAGAACTACAAACTAGAAAATCCCTATCTGTGTGCATTCTGTGTTAGTAAGGATCAGATAACCTCCAGTTACTAGGATAGAGACATCGTTTGTTTAGATGAAACTCATTTTGCGAAAGGTTCAGTGTGCAGATCCAGGCAGGCAGGACATCAGTCCACATTCGGGAGACGTGGAGCTTGGTCACCCTTTTCTCTTGAAGATTCTTCACATTAGACTTAACTTTATGCCACCTGGATTTTCCTTTAGCTCCTGGGAACCTTATTTTTTTTCTTTTAAAGGGAATAAAACAGAACAGTAAAATGAAACAGAAGCATGGGAGGAAACCTGCAACCGTTCCTATATTGCATATTGTTATCCTCTAAATTGTTGCCCAGATGACTGGCCCCAGATTTGCAAAGTCAATCAAACAACATAAATGTTAGGTTGCTTCTTTACTTCAGTTATTGTCATATCAGCCTGTGTCACATCTGGTTGCTTGGGGAGGTGGATGGAGGCCCAGGTGACTTCCTTGCCACGTCTCCCAGTTCAGTACTGCCTCTGCCAGCTCACAGAGCCTGGGGACTACATTGCTTCCTTGCTGTGTCTCCCTCTCTGGTAGAGCTGCCACCCCTGGTTTTCTTATTGTTGCTGGATTCATGAATCACCTGTTTCCATGGGCTTCAAGTCTCAGTTCAGATCCTTCCTATGTCAGTGGGACCCACCTCTCTGCTTCTTCTCTTCCTCATACTACTACATTCCAGGGTCTGGACACCAAAACTTGGAGAGGTTCTCTCTTTTGCTCACTACTCTGCCATTTTCCTGGAAGTCCAGAACCCTATTTTTTTTCTTTTTTTTTTTTGACTCTGTAGCAAACTCTACTTCCTCTCAAAGCCCTTAAATTCTGGAGTTCCTTTGGGGATGTTTTCCTTTGTGTTTTACACGTTCTGCTTATTTGACCTCAGTCCTTCCTTTGGTCAACTGCCACCCAGCTCTGGTCTCTGATGATGAATGCTCAATCTATCTTTAACTCAGGGTGTGTGCATATGGCTTGAATCCAGATTTTGGATGGTGGGAAAGAGAGGAATAGAAATAGGGTGCTGACATTGGGCTTTGTGAATTGGATGTCTCATTGGGTGAGTGTCCGATCTTGCTCCTGAGCTCTGGCAAGCACTCCTCTCCCTTAGGGCCTAGCTCAGTGCCCAATACCTTAAAACATAATTAGTAGATGAATTAGTAGATGAATGAATGAGTCAAGAAGGCAACTTCATTCAGAATTGCTACATTAAGGTAAAATGCCAGTAAGTGGTGGACTGGCTTCCATTCTCTAGCTATTTACCACCCAGAAAAAGTATTTCCGTTCTTGGTCATGCAGCAGAATAATATGGAGGATGACTTTATAGCTAAGATGCCAAAGCCTCCTTCCAGACTTCCTGAACCAAAGTACTTGGATGTAGAATTTGGTGTTGTGACTGTAGGAAGCTCGGTGAATAGTTTCGTTACCTGCTTGAACGAAGAACCAACAACTCATACATCATCACCTGGTTGATCTGTTTTTCTTGAGAACACATCTTTAGCATCCAGGAAAAAAATAAGGCCATCAATGTCATCATTACTTTTGCACCCTATCAAAGGTAGAAGGCTACTCTATGAACACATGTGACCATTGCTCCTGACTTGAACCCAAGTAATTTATATTCTTGCTACTCTTCTAAGTGTGTGTCTAAATGTCCCTTTATTACTGACCCACTAATGTATGGCATCTTGGATATTAATTTATTCATTAATAAGGTTAAAAGTTTCATTTATTTAACTGTTTCCGGTGTGTGGATCTCAGTACTGAACAAAGACAAATGTTCCTGCCTTCACAGAGTCTGCAGTTCTTGAGGAGACAGTCAGCAAACACAGTGATTAATTAGGCTATATAATATATCTAGATGGTGATAGAGCTGTATTAGTTATCTATTGCTATGTAACAAATTACCCCCAAAACTTAGAGTGGTAACAGTGTATTTCCTCAGTTAAAAGCAATTTTTTTTATTAGTATGGGTTTGAGAGAAGCTTAAGTGTGTTTTTGGTTCAGAATGTCTCACGAGGTTGAAGTCAAAACACTGCCTGAGGCTGAGTCAGTTGAGGGCTTGCCTGAGGTTGTCATACTTTCTCCTACGAAGTCAGGTGGTTGTCAGGAGGCCTGGGATCCTCTTCATGAGGATCTCTCTAGAGTTCCTTGGGTGTCCTCCTGACATGACAGCTGGCCTCTGAGAGCAAAAGAGAGCCAGGAAAAAGCCAGGACACTTCCATGTGACAACAGTCAGGTCTAGCAGATTTGGTTGGTTCAAAATGAGTCACCCAGCAGAGCCCTACTCAAGAAAGGAGGAATTAGACCCCACCTTTTGAAGAAAGAAATAACAGAGACTATCTTGATAACTTTCAAAACTGCATGAAGGCCAAGAGGATGGAATGAAGCACAGAAAGGAGATGTGAAAGTTGGTGGCGAGTTGGTGTCCTCTTAGGATGGTGGAGAAGGCTAAGCCAAGAGGGAGCGGGCCCAGAGGAGGTCACCTGACTGAAGCAGGGAGGGTGGGAGGGAAAGGAGAAGATCCGGGAGTAACAGGGAGTGACAGAGGCTGTGGGGCAGGCTGGACTGGCCCCTACACCCTTCTAGGACTTGGGTTTTTACTTTGAGTGGAGTGGGGAGTTACTGAAAGCTCCATGGGGGATGCTTCTGTGTTCAGTGGTGTATACGGTGTAGGAAGGCCAGGATAAAAACAGAAGATGAGTTGGGGGTCCATGAGGTAACTGAGGGAGAGGGCCATGGCTCGTGTGAAGGTGAATAGCAGAAGACATGGTGAGTAGTGGAATCAGGATGTGCGTAGGTGGTGCTTCAAGATTTGCTGATGGCCTGGGTCAATGGCATGAGAAAGTTTTGGCAACTGAAAGAATGGAGTTGGCATATGAGAAGAGGCTAAGGGATTACTGGAGGTCTTGACAAGCTTGAGGCACAAAGCAATTTCAAGGTTTTTCATTGGAGGGGAACATTTTTCTTCACTTTTAAGTAATACCAGGATTTGAAAGCAAATATCACTATTGGAACCTCTGGCTAGTTTCCCATTAATATCCAAAAAATCTAGAAAAGAACATGGGACTGATTATTTTCAAGAGCCTTATTATTGGCAGTCTGAAAGAGTGAGGAATATAATTATTAAGAATATCTAAAAATGGTCAAAATCTCTGATACTAGTAAACATTACTTCAAAAACACAGTAAGAGGATCTCTAAGGAGATTCCTTGGATGGAAAAGTAATCAATGTAAATGCAAAAAATGAAATTTCTTTGAGACTGCTTTACATGCAAAACAAACCAGGAAATTCCCGCTCATTCAGCTAAACATTTTCATTTTAGATATTTGAAAATTCATTGATTTCCTTGCCTATCCCACAGATACCTATCGATGGCCTAATATGTTTTAGGTGTTGCTTGAGAATCTGATTTAAGGTTGAAGTATTAGGTTGGGCCACATGAAATTGCTGACAATTGGCCATTTGTGGCCTACTGAAATAGTCACTTCCCACTGTTCAAGATAGCATTTTATGAAAAAATTATATGCTGGCTTGTCGCTCTAATCAGCGTGTCATTTTGCCACCTGTGTATATGCTGACTTTCAAGATTTTAAAATCCAATCCTCTTGTGCTCTCCTAATAATGTTGCCCCTATTTAATAACTTGGTTGTCCTCCTTTCTGTCTTTTAATACCAGTCACACCTGCCTGTTGTGACTGAAACCTCTTTTCCTCTGTTCCTGTCCTCTGTGTAGATGGAACACAGCTGTTTCCTGTCACCTGTGTTTTCGGTGCTCCTCTGTGAACTTGAACCTATCCGTAAGGTCCTATCACGAAGTATTACAAGGCCCGAGAACGTAGTCTATAACGAAGCATAGAAGCTTGGTCATTTTTGGTATCAGTTTAAGTATTAAAGACTAGTCTGAGCCAGTTCTAGTCTGAAGCTGGGCTCTGGTAGTAGCAGCGTGGATCCTGAGGAATATGTTGTCTTTCCTGTAGCATCTGTGACAAGCCTGAGCTGCTGGTAATAGTGCCTCGGCCGTGAGGGCAGGTTTAGGCAAGGCCAGTTCATGGTGACGGTCATCATTTGATAATGCTCTTTAATTTCTTATTTCAAAGCTGAATGTTTGGGAGCAAAAGCAGAACTATCTGTAGGTGCACAGGCAGTTTTACTTAAGATTGCAATAAGAATTGGTATGTTTCTTCCTTCCCTTGGATTCACCTGTGTTTTTTATTCCGATGCAACATATGCTCGGCTCTGCACATCTCAGGAACATAACGTCTTATCACTCTGTTGGGAAGTTACTCTCCTCCTATTATGTGGCTTCTCTCATGCTCCACAACTTCATTTTGCATTATCTTTTTCTACAAAACACCATTCTCAGAGGCTTTCCTGAGGTAAGCAATACAATTACATTAGAATAGCTTCAGGGTGTGTCCAGACTGGAACTGGGTGACTGTGCTAGGTGACACAAGGCAGTCATTATTTTTGCCTGTCTTACTTAATTAGTATTACACACAGCATGACTTGGGTCTGGTCCACCCCCAGTTTATTGGGGAGTAACACCATGAGGTAGAAAGAATGTCTGTAGATATTGAGAAGAGGATTTATTATTACTTTGTGTGTGTGTGCGTGGTGCATAAATGGCTAGATGAACGGAGAGCGCGTTCCCCAGCACCTGCATCCTCGGAGCCCCATCTAATTGCCTTGAAACCCATTACCCGGTTTTTCTCCCCTTTCTTCATCACATTTGGCTTGGGCCACAGCAGGTTTCTCTTACGATGTCTACTGTTTGATTGCATCCGTCGCTTTTTAAAAAAATCCAGGTCTGTGAGCCCAGTGCCAACCTCAGATGGAACTGGTGCAAAGGGGTGGAGGTTGGAGAATGCAGATCCTTGCCAGGCGTGGAGTGATGACCCCATTCCAAGCGCATTTCCCTTTAATGAGGACCCTGATGGGGCTCTCATCCCTCCCCAAGTGCTACGCAGCATCCGGTGCGATGGCTGCACTTGATGGATAATTTATGCAAACAGAACACAAACAAGAAGTCATTAAGCCACCCAACGAGGGTCCTTGACTTTTGCAAAACCAAACAGTTATTCTGATCCTGATGAGTTTAATTTTACTTTTGGTGGAGTGCCGATGAATACATTATATTTAAAATAAATATAATATTATCAATATTCATGATCAAACTGAATGTCATTTGGTGCTTCGTGCTGTTTTTCTTTGAGTGGCATACAAAGCCTGATTCTCACTGTTTATATTTAGACCTTTAATCTTATCGTAAATCTGTTTCTAATAGATTGCAGAGTAGCTGGGTGAAAAAAGAAGGAAGGCTGCCTATTATTTGGATATTTGTAAATACCTTTACTTATCATTTAGATTTTGTATTTGCAGCTATACAACATTTGTGAATATGAATCTTATAGAAAGGAACTATAAACCATGGCACAACATAAAGGAAGTTGATATTGAATATTGTTGGGCTACCTAATGATTAAAATCTACTTACAAGGAAATTAAAATTTAAAAAATAAGGTTTTAGTACGCACAATACATTTGTTGTAACCCAAGAGCCACGTAGGTGTACAATATTTGGATGTCAGTTCACATAATAGGTTGTGTTTTTGGTGCTTTCCAGATGCCCAGCAGTTTATTTTAGTAATTTTAATTTTATTAGAACAGCATCCTATGACTTGGTTGCTGTGTGGCTTCTCTGGAAGCACTCACGTGAAAATCACTGAAGCCTAAATGATCTTGGCAGGTAATCTCACCATCTTTTCATTCTCCATCCCCAGGAAGGTGGCCCCTGTTGATTGTTTAAAGGAAAAGAAACAGTGTTTTGCCAGGCACAAATCACAGTTCTGCTCCTCAATCCCTTCCTCATGGAGAGGAAGAAAGGGCAACTGTCAATCTGTAGAGTGAAGATTTCCCAATGGAGGGACCAGGGAAGGGTATCTGCCTCCCAAATCCAGGTGTGATATGGCACCAGCCCTCAGAGTCCTTGCATTTCAGTTATCACAGAGGGAACAAAGCTCTGGCCACCTGGGGTAGGCAGGCTGCCCAGGTTCAACATCTGGGGCAGCTGTGTCTACTGGAGTTGCTTCCTCAGCCATGTTAGAGCGCAATGGGTAGCAAGAGGAGCTGGCAGCTCCTCCTGGGGACTTTGTGTGAGGCCAAAGGGAGGGAGAAGGGAGGACTGCAGGGACTGATAGCAGAAAGCTTTCCAAATGGTCAGCCCTGACTTCTTGCTCAGGAAAGGGGAAGAAGGAAAGAACTGTGAAGATACTGTCTAGAGGTAAAACAGACCTCAAGGAATAAGGCTGGGCAAGGGACAGGGATTCTTGTGGTTATCAAGTGGAGCAATTTCCTCTGGACGGCTATCAACCACATGAATTATTAAGAGCTGTTACCGGTTTACCCAGGAGGGAATGCCAGTAGCCACACCCTGGATTTCGGGTTGGTGAGGTATCTTGTAGTTATAGAACTATATCTAAACTATTGCTTTTTCATGTGTATTTTCATGTGACATAGGGGTCTTTGAGGAAAGCCCAGTTTGGGGGAGAGATTTGTCTCTGGCATTTCCCCTTTTTTCTCTGTGTCATCTGAGAGCTGGAATAATCTGGAAGGGAGATTGTTACCTGGCTGCAGTGTGATTTCCATCAAGACCTCTATATGCCAATAAAGAGCTCTTGATCATGAGCCTAGAAGCAAAAACTCAGGTGGGAAGAAAAAGCCCTTTCCTGCTTCATTTGAGAAAAGGGAACAAATGTTAATGGGAATATTAAAGAGTTATGTAGAAAGATGGAGGCATATCCCAGGGATATCAACATAGTCTTTTATTTTTATGTCATAGCCTGAGATTTTTTCTATGTTTACAGATTTATATGGCAATATATATGATTTTATCTGTCTCCATCATTGCTTACAATTACACAGCTGTGCTTCTTAGGCTTTCCTGGTAACTGGCTTTTGAGTGATCAGTATAAATTCTTGCAAGATACTGAAGGTAGGGAGCAGGGAGAAGCAGGGCATCTTCAGTTGTAGCTCCCACAGTTTCCCATTATCCCCACTCTTGCCAGGTAGCTTCTGGGATCATCGCTGTCTCCCCCTTTCCTTTTAGTCTAAGGGTGATAGCAACTTTCTGTCTCTACTAATCCCCAGATTGCTTCACCTGTTTGGTTTCTTAGCTCTTCGGGTGTTTGTGTAACTCATTCCCTAATTAAATATATTCTATTTAAAATACCTAGGGATGAGAGATTCCTGCTTCTTGGCTGGATCCTGTCTGACTGACTCAGTGGCCACAGATAGCCATTCCTTTTCACAGAGTATGGCAAAATTTAGGGGAAAGACAGTGGATTTAGGGTAGTGGATCTGGACTCCAAAGGCTGAGATGCAAGTTTTGACCTTGGGTAAATAATTCCATCTCTTTCCAAGCTATTTCTTTGATGATGAAACCCCAAAGAATAAACCAAGTCTAAACTTCTCTTTTTGTCCCCACAATCACTCTCTCCCAAGGGGGATAGGATTTAGACCTTAATAGGCTCATTGAGAGTAATAGAAATATCACGTATGATCTGTCTCATGTTACAACTTATTTTAATTACTCATTATAAATGCTCACTATATATAAATACTCATTATAAATATAATCACTCTTTTATGCTGAGCCCAGGCATAGCTTCACCAATACTTTTCAACATAATGATCCTGGCAAAGGATAAGATTTGGCAAGCAAGTCGAAACCCATTTTCCATCCAGGATTCCAAGTCTTCACTTCTCTCAAACTCAGAGACTGAGGCTCAAGGGGCTAAGTGTATGTCAAATGCAAGAGAAAAAATATTTTTATTTTAAAGTTATGTTGACATGTCAGCATATTCCCTCCATATCTATGTATACACACACCTGAGCCTATATACATACATGTATGCATGTGTAGATATATTTACATCGTGCGTATGTTGTTAGATACACATATGTGTGTGATTATATATAGGTGTATATAGACACACATGTATTTAAAATTAAAGAATTTGACTGAGGAAGGCAGCTAGGAATTCATCTAGTCAAACATACTCATGGAAGAGGAAAATAAAGTCCACATTCTGAAAACAGGAACATTCAGTGAAAAGAGTTGAAGAAAAGCAATTAAAATTGGGGGTGTGGTGGGTATGTGTTCTAAATTTTCAGCTGTTAGATTTTTTTTTTTAGCAAATGGCCCATTGCTACTGAAAGTTTCACACTTTCTGTACTTGTTTTTGATGACTAACAAACATCAATTTTTTATTTTTGACTTTTGGAAATTTGAGGACTAGAAAGATTGGTTTGCTAACTGTCACAGAAAATAGTGGGAACGAGAAACCTACATGACATGCAGCTTTTAATTTCTGTTAAGATTTGCCATCTTCTGTGTCTGGCAAAGTCAGCTTGTGTTAGGTCCCACTGAAGTTCTATCCTTTCCAATCCTGAGAAAGGGCGAGAAAACAAAAGGTGGCAGACAGATATAAAACTTCTGGAACTTATGCTCACAGCTCATTTTTTGGCAGGGATGATGGGACTGCAGAATATATGAGGCTCTGTTTCACCTTCTAAAATCTGTGTAGCTGCTGATTTTCCAATCATAAATACTATTACCTTGGTTGCTGTAGATTTCCCATTCATTGTAAAAGTGAAAGTGTTTGAAATAAGGAGCAGAGCGGTTGATTTGCTTGGTTACATTTTGCAGGGACGGTGGGTCCCGATGCATGTGCTCCAGATGTTGGTGAACATTAACCCAGAGCTTTTCAGAAACCCGAAGTAGAGATTTTCCCCTGCAGTTCTGTCCAGTTGTTTATTTGTATGCCATATGTTCCCTCAGATCCACTCCTCGGCTGTGTCCATGAGAGCCTTTTCCCTTTTTCTTCTTTTGCTTTGTTGTTGTTGTCATTGTGAAATGGTGATTGTCTCAAAGCATTTCCATTCAAATGTCTATTGTTCATAATCCACAGCTCCTGAGCCATGCCCACCAGAGAGAAGGAGGAGAAACAGGACATCAATCTTACCAGCTTTGTTGTCTGTTCTGATTTTATGAGAAGAAAACACATGCACGGTGGAGGAAGAGAGACACTGCTAGGGGGTAAACATGTCCTTTGAAATGACACTCTTGGCTTCCTGACAAGGTAGAAGGAAAAAGCATATGGTGGATTTGTTCAGGTTCTGTGATGGAAAAGAATCCAGGGCTGACACTTTGGCAGGGAGTGGAATTTTCCCTTCGCCCGCGGAGGTTAACTTTCACCAGTGGCACTCCTTTGCAGGAGCATAAGGAATGCCATTATGCATCTGCTTAGCTAAACAGATTGATTTGATTGTTAGTGGTCACACCTAGAAAGTGTTGGCCAGCCCACGGGTACAGTCAGAGAGACCCAGAGGCCTCCGTAGGACCTCAATGGCCAAGCTTGATTCATCATCAACTCTACATCCTGATTACCGGCCTCCGGCCTTCGTTCCAAGTGTCCATCTGGCCCAGTGTTTATTGACAGTGGTCTCAGCCATTAACCAGCTCAAAACCTACCTTCCCTGGGGAGCAGTGTTATGAGGTTAAAGACGGTGTAGTTTGAATTCAGATCACCGGTGTTCAAGTGTTACCTTTGCTGCCTATCAGCTGTATGAGTTGAATAATTTTCTTCTTTCTTTACATCTGTTTCCCGATTATCAGACACGTCTAATTAACTGATTTAAGAAATATTTATGGTGCACATGTTGTGTGTCTGGAAATGCAGCCCGTATCAGGATATGCAGTGAACCACACAGATGTGGCCTTGACCCTGTAGAATTTTGGTCTTCCATGTTTTTCTGGTCAAGGGTGGTATGGGAGCCTGTCTATAAGTGGGGAGTGATTATTTCCTTTTCTTCCTTCACATCAAGGTTTGGATGGACTCTCCTATATCTGAGTTCCCAGGACAGCCTCCCCCTCTCTTAACCTCCCCATCCTTAAACACACCTATCACAGTAGCAGAGTCAGTTCAGATTTTGCATGTGGATTCTTTATTCTTTTTTTCCTTTTGGTACTGGAAATCGAACTCAGGACCTTGCTCTTGCCAAGCAGGCACTTATGCCACTGAGCTACATCACCAGCCCCGCAGGTGGATTCTTGATGATTCAGTACAATGACTATGACTTCAATGCTATGATTCCATACTGAGGAAGCCTTGTCCTCCCTCAGAGCATTAGCTCACGTGGAGTTGTGCAAGATTTGTCAAGCTACCTTCTTAGATACACTTCTTGTCTGATACTTGGCAGAATCTCAAAATCTTTTTCTCTTTTTTTTAAGACAGGGTCTCACTGTGAGGCTCAGGCTGGCCTTGAGCTCATGGTGAGCCTCCTCTTGCCTCAGCCTCTCAAGTGCTAGGGTCACAGGTGTGTGCCGCCACCTCCAGCTTAAACTCTCAGTGAGCTCTTAGCTTTTCTTTTATGATGACCTTCGCAAAACCTGTTGAGCCAATTGACTACTGTGCTTCTCCTAAGTCAACTTTCCTTAGTTCCTGAGATTCCCCCATGGTTTTCTCTGCAGAGTCTGGGTACTCCTGTGACTCCTCTGCAGCTTCCCCAAGGGATTTTGCAGCGTCAAGGATCTAATTCAGTGGCATGTGGCTTTATTTCACCATGTGTGTTTCACCACAGTGGGGACTTTCCTGTATCCCCTTCCCCTGGGTGTAGACAGTGAGCTCATGAGCCCATGTCAGGTGCGGTTACTTACTTTGGTTTGCTTGCAAAATAGCTGAGTAGCTAATCTGTTAAATTTATGCTAAGATGTTAATAGTTGATAAAATCCTGGAATCTAGCCTTCCACATGACAGTAATGTTTTAATAGGAGACCTTGTTGCTTTTATATCAAAGCCAGTAAAAAAGATGCACATGTACACACACAAACATACCTATACTCCAGATAGTACAGTTAATCGAGAATAGTAGAAGAAGAGAGGTCTTTTACTGAGCATAAAACTATGGCAGGATATCTTTCCAGCTGTAGCAGGGCTAGAGTTGGGTGAATGCATTCGTCTATAATATATACTCCTTTTCTGCCTTGATTAATTTGGATTAGCACCTCAGTATTTCAGATAAACTGCAGGAAGAAATGGATTGAGCCTATATCTCTCTCACCTTCAACTCTAACTTTTTCTGAATCTGGCTATATTGTTTGCTTTTTGGTGATTGTTGCCAAGCGAAGTAACAACAGTTCACCTGTTCTTGGTTTGTGACAAGGACCTTTTCCGTGTTATTTAATTTCTTTCTTCACGAGCCCCCTGCAATGGGTGACTTAGTTCCACTCTTCACAAAAAGAAACTAACACAACTTGCTCCAAGCCACATAGCAGCAAACTCTAACATAGGCTTCTAAATGCCATTTCATGACTTTTCGCACTGAGAGACATAGCCAGCCTTTTTTATTTAGAGATTAATTCTCACTAAATCACTAAATTGGACTGGGATTGAATTTAAGATTGTCCTGCATCAGTCTCCCACAGTGCTGGGGTAGAGGCATGTGCCACCACATTTGGCCGGATACATCATAACTTGAAGGTACTCATAGCTCAGTTCTTCAGAGCCCTTCCCCTCCAGCATTCAGATGCAAAGCTGAGGCTCAGAGAGCCTCCTGACTTCCCCATGGTCCTTTAGGACCCCCAGAACCATTAGGTAAACAGGCCCTTCTGTCTGAACACTTCGATGATTGCACCTTGGGTCCTTCTGTCTCTTCTTCTCTCACCCGCTCTCTGCTTCTCAGGACTCCTTGACTTATTCTAAATTTCTGCCTGCTTCTTTATTTTCCTTTAGTGCAAAACTTCTCACACGTCATTGATGTCTCTTTCTTTCTCCATTTTACACACAAGATCACTCCTCATCCTTAATAGGCCAATTCTCTGTCCAGCACTACCATTGTCCAATTTGTCATCCAAATACCTGGCCACTGGCCTGCACTCCCCTGGAGGAGACCCTCAGATGAACTTCTACTCTTCCGTTAAGGTACACACTTCTTGTGGAATTTTCAGCTGTCCTTAATTCATCTCTGTAGGTTTCTATCTCATTCCTCCTTTTAACTATAGCAGAAATGGATTACTTTGTTTTCTAGCAAGCACAATGCTTGTCTGTAACTAGACCGAGATGAATGAAGATCTTTTCTCTAGAACTCTTCTCTCTTCTCCAAGAACCGATTATTTTCAAAGGCCATCTGAAATCTTCCTCCCCCCAGCTTAGCCAAGTATAGCTTTTACCTTGAGCTCAAAAATCACGTGGTAGCTCTTTGCAGCAGTGAGGCCTGGGATCTGCATTCTTAGATAGCTGAGCACATCCCTGGTCCCTTGCTGTACCATGGCCTGTGCACACATGGGAGCAGCTGTGTCAATATTTGGGAGACTCAAGTCACCTGAGTTGAACCAGGCTCTCTGTGGGCTCAAATGGGTCAACTCCATCTCAACAGATCTTTCTTTAAGTCTCTTTCTGTTTCCTTGGTGTCCCTGGCTTTTGTGCATGTGCTGGGTTGCATGCAGTTCCTCTCCTGACTTCTGGAGGTAATGAGAATGGCTTCCAAGCTGTCCCTTTTCCTTTGCTTCTTCCAAACTTATGGTCTGGAGCCCTTTTTCTTAAGGTCTTACAACAAACAGGAGCTAACCTTATGGGTATTAGTATGAGTAGAGCAACAATCAATTGAAACAAAACAAGAAGGGATTTGTCATTTGCTGTGGGGGTTCCTGACTGCTAATTGGATTAATGGCTTTATTTACCATCTGACCCATCCTAGTGTGAGACCATCACCATGATCACCAGGCTCCAAGGTTTAGTATTTGTTGCTTACTCTGTCCCCTCTGGAATCCTACCCTTTACTTTCTGACTGAAGTGAACATATGATGCTGGTCATTCCAGCTCAGCTGGAAGCTCCATAACTCCACGGGCTGCACTGTTAATCTCTGGATCTCACTGGAGTCTTTCTTATTCTGATTCCAAGCTGTGCTTGCATTCTTCCACTCCTAGGTGGCAAACCCTTGTGTAACTCTTCTGTTTTGGTTAGACTCTTTCCCTCTCTCTTACTCTCCACCTCAATGTTACCCCCAAATATGCTCAAGAGCTTCTTGTTTTCATGGCTTGGATAATTTTTCTCCCCCTCTTGGGGTGCCCTCTGCTCCTCTCTGCATATCCAGAGCCAGCCTGTCCTCGAGACGGACTCCCTTTTCTGCTTAGAGAAGCCCAGGATATTTCCCTTCCACTGTGTCTTCTCTGCATCACGCTTTGGTAATTAATCAAGCGCTGGCTTGTGACATTTCCTGCACAGCACTGGGCAGTTATTTATCTCTTGTGCATGCTTTCACCTTCCTTGCATTTATGTTTTATCTCTTCAAGTTCCCCTGGAGAGCGCAGAGCATATCTTTGGCATTCTCTCCCCTCACTTGTGCTTTGCTTGTTTGCATTGCTGCCCTATAAATACTTCTGGAATATCAAGGCTTAGCCTTCTTCATGTGAGTGCTGCACTTCTTTCTTAGCAGTGTTATCTGAGGCTTTAAGACAGACAATATGTATTGTGAATCGTTTCCACTTGTGAGGAGGCTGTGAGCTATACACTGTGACATGTAGGGATTACCAATGCCTGTAGAGTTGTCCCATAACAACAGCTCATTCTAATACATTATTTTATTTTATGTAATCTGATCATAATCACATGGAGGTAATTACTATTATGATTACAGAGACTGGGAAACTGAGGTGCATAGAACGTACATAATTGTCCTGACACGCATACCTCGTGCATGTGGTATGCCAAGATTTCAAATCCTGTCATCTGACAGTGTAAAATTTTAGCCATGACCCACTGCACAGTGATTGCATATGCAAGAAAAATTACCAGTAATATTTGTACAGTTTTCCCATTTACAAACCAGGTTCGTATACAGAACCTTCTTTAATTGGTTCAACACTCTTAGGAGGAAACAAAGCACTCTTATTTTATCCTTATTTTTATTGTTCATATTTGGATCTCATCCTCTTCTCTAATCTTAGGCATTTTATGTTGCCAATAATTCCTCCTCTCTCTTGTAAAACCAATGTTTTTAGCTTGACTTTGCTTGGCACATGTCAGGAATTTGTCTTAATTGGGAATGCAGTTAGCTGTTAGTAACAAAAATCCTGCACTAACAGCAGCCTCACCTACTAAGAATTTATATTTCTTAATGAACCAAGAATTCTTGAAGGCAGCTTCTATTTGCTTAGTGGCTAAATAACATCTGGCCTTATCCTTCTGCAATTCCGTTAGATTTTTGGTTGACAATTCATGTTAATTAAATGGCCACTGGTCTCTTCAAGACAGGAGTAAGAGGTGACGCTTCCTGTCTCCTCACAGCAAACTCACTGGCTAGGCATCTGGCTCTCTGGAATCTCAAGGGAAGCTGGACAAACAAATGTGCAGCTTATTAACAATATCATTTTAGCAAGGGGAAAGGGGAATGAATATTGGAGGTAATTACTATTATCAACTTTCTTCCACAGTACTTGTTGAATCTTAAATAAATTGAGAAGTAAAAAAAAAATCAGCTTAGCTTATTTATGTATTATTTATTTATTTTTTTACTTATTTATTTTTGATGTTTTTGAGACAGAGTTTTGCTATTAGTTCAGGCTGGCCTTGAACCCACTATGTAACTTAGGCTGGCCTCAGACCCATTGACATCCTTCTGCTTCAGCCTCCTGAGCTAGGATTACGGGTGTGCCCTACCATGCCTGGCTTAGCTTATTTATTTTTTAAGTTATTCAATACTATATACATGTATTTATCATTGTAAAAAACAATCCAGAGTGTCCAAGTACATAGGATAGAGAAAATGTGCCCCTAATGCATCCTACCATATTCCCTGTCCTGGAGGCAGTTACTGCTGTATAAATACCGTGAAAACTCTTCACACCTGTCTCTAAGCATGGAAAGATACGTTACATACACACACAGATATTTATTCATATTTATTTACCTACAAGCAGATGGTAATTTACAGCTTAGTTTTGTACATGGAATTTTCCTTTTTTTATAGATGGGAGAAATTTACTGGTTTTGGTTCTATGATTTGCTCCTTTTGCATTTACAGAGGTCGACGTATTTTGGAAATCTTGCCAACAATTTACCCTCATTCTCTGTCCTGACGCCTGAGCACTCCCTGATGGGGTGTGCCATGGCTTAGTCTTCCTCCTGTTGTTGAATGTTTAATTTGTCTTACTTGGGTAAATAACCTTCCTTGAAAATGAGGAAAGCCCTGCTGTAGAAGGCTGATGATGTCCACTGGTCACCCACTTAGTAGACTGGAGTTTTCCAGTGGAGGTCAGGATTTTCCCTTCCCCACCCAGTCCCCAAAAACTGCCCCATGGGCTTATCTGGGTGAAGTCACTTTGTGGAACTCTGCAAGGGAGTTGAAGGGAGCCAAAGCAATTCCCCTGGCAGTGCTGGTGGGTGTCAGTACCACATATCAAGGGACTCCTAACTAAATGACTGTCAGACACAGATATAATTTTATGAGCAAAAGAACAAAGACAAAAACACCACCAACAACAGCAACAAAAGCAAAATACTGTCTTCAAAAAAATTTTTTTTTTTGCCAAGAAGATGTATAATACAGGCTCCCACAATTTCTTGGACAGAGATGATTTCTCTTTTGTTCAGGAGTCTGCTTCCTAGATAAAGAGGGGACAGCAAAGCCAAATCCCTGGGGCTTTGTACTCATCTGAAGATCACAGTTGGAATTGTCATGGCACATTAGGATGGTTCCAGTGAGTCATCAAAGTCTTTTTTTTTTTTTTTTGGCCTTATCTTGGAGGGTGGGGGTAGATTTGTGACACTGCTCCTATTTGAAAGTGTAAAACTATGTTAACACATGTAAAAGGCAATATGAGCGCATGATGATGCATTAAAGGCTCTGGAAGATCAAATAAAAGCTCAACAGATCCGTATTTTCCAGGATTGGCAGCAGAGACCACCGGCTGTAGCATGCACCGCGGACTGTCTCCTCGCCTATCGGCTTAAAATGAAAGCGATCCTTACAGGACCTTGAGCGACAGGGCTACCTCATTTCCTCCTGGTACAGAATGAGACACAGCGGGGCGGAGTTTGGATCCTGTTCCAGATGATGGCAGAGTTTGGACAAAGGTGAATGTTAGAAGGCGGTGGGTGCATTTTCCTCTTGACCTTAGCGGTTACCAAACAAAGCAGAAAAGAGAAAATTCTGTTGCAGGAAAAAAAAGAAATCATTTTCCCTTGTGTTTCTTTCAAAGGCAAAGATTATTTACCTGGACTAAAATGTTAATTTTCTCAGAAATCAAAGCCCCTGGCAGACTGTCAAGTAAAATTCATGTGTGTGTGTGATTAATACTGGATACCCTCTTGCTCTGGTAGAAATGCATTCTTACAAAAAACATGTGGAACCCATTCATGCTTGTACTACACATAGCTGTGTGTTCATAGAGATGTTTGACTTTGTGTTCAGTGAAATGTCATAATTTCTTTTACAACAGATTTGGAAGAGAAAATGCTGCTTAGAGCAGAATGTTATAAATGGGAAAGGAAATGAAAGTATGTGCCGGTGGATCAAGGACCATGAAAGGAACCTGTATACCAGGGAAGCCATTTCCATCCTGGATAGAAAAGTTTTAATTAAAAGCTGGAAGGCGAGGAGCAAATTTTCGAAATAGGACTTCACTGTTGATTATACAATATGCTCAGGGTTTGTCTAGTGACTTGAAGTTCTGGTGATGAGTATTTGCTTTTGTATCAGCATCTAACAAGGGAGATTCATGTGTATCCAGCAGCTAGAGATAATCAAAGAAGACACTTAGGTATCTCTCCAACATTCTGAGATCAGTTCTATTGGGTGATGGGATATCTGGATCACATCTTAAGTCTGATTTTAGTGTTTTGAGGAGTTCCCATACTATTTCTCCAAATGGCTGTAGTAGTTAGTTTACAATATCACTAACAGTGTATGAGGGTTACCTTTTTCCAGTGTTCACATCAACAGTTGTTATTCATATTTTTGATAACTAGTAAGGAGCTTTTTAGTGTGATGAAATCCTATTTTTTTTTCTGTTGTTTCCTAAACTTCAGGAATCATGTCCAAGAAATATCTGCTCTGACCTGTGTCATGGAATTTTCCCCTGTTTTTTTTCTATTAGTTTATAGATTCAGATCTCATGTTTAAGTTTTAGTTTATTTCAAGTTGATTCTCATATAAAATATGCTGTCTCTAGGCTTTTCTTCAATGGGAGACTATTAGTTACTGATTCAATCTTTTAAATCATTAGTGATCTATTTAGATTTCCAGTGTCTTTGTGATTTAGTCTTGGTAAGCTATGTTTCTAGGAATTTACATGTTTCTTCTTGCTTTTCTAATTGATTGGCATATGATTGTTCACAGTAGTCTCTTCAAACTCTTCATAATTTTGTCATCAGTTGTAATATCTCTTCTTTCACTTGTGATTTTATTTTTTGAGTTTTTCTTAGCCTAGGTAAGAGTTTATCAATTTTATTTAGCTTTTCAAAAAAAACTCTTGGTTTTGTTAATCTTTCTTACTCTTTTTTTCTATATTTATTTTTCTGTACTAGAGATTAAACCCAGCTATGTCCCAAGCCCCCTTTGCTTTTTATTTTGAGACAGGGTCTTTCTATGTTGGTAAGTTGCCCAGTATGGGCTTGAACTTATTATTTTACTGTATTATATCTTTAAAATTTTTTTATTTATTTAAAGAGAAAAAAACATGTAAAGATTAGAGATAATACACAATTTCAAAAAAAGAAACAGTAAGAAATCACTAGTTGACAAATAACATATTGTCCTGTTAGAAATAGTTGTTCAAGTTACAAAATTAAAGCATACCAGAAATTCAATATAAAAACAGAATATTAAAAGCCATCAGAGAAAGAAACAGATTACCTATAAAGGTAAGCCCATCAAGATCATGGCAGACTACTCAACACAGACCAGTAGATATTGAGTAGATATTTAAACAGTGAGACTGTAAACAGCTACACATGCATGAAACTCTACATGTATTTCTATCTTTTCTGTATTAGAGGGAAAAACAAAATCTAGCAAGACAAAACAAAACAAATTCCTATAAAAACATGAAACCAAAAAGTCATATAAAACCACAGTACAAGGTGATCTACAATGATTGCTGTGTTGTTTTTTATTATCTTCAATAGAATTGCCTATATCATCAGGCATAATTGAATATAGCAGTATAATTGCATATAAAAGTACATAACAATATTAGTAAAAATAAAACATTGTAGACAGTATGAAACTTCAAAGGTAGGTAATAATCAAACTAGAGTGGATATTCTAGTGAATCTTGTCATCTTCAGTGTAGTTGCCTATACTTGATACTATCAATCATAACATCTTTGAATAAAATCTACCAATATAAAACAGCGATCTAACAAACCAGAGTCAATTATGATGAGTCATGGTAAAACAGTGTAAGTTTGACAGAGCTTTAGATTAAGTTAATAGGAAATTAAAGATGGTGCTCTGGGCTTCAGCTTAGTTGGCTAAGGTCCCACCCTGTAAACATGAGGTTGTGAGTTCCATTCCCGATGCAGAAAAAAACAAACAAACAAACAAACAAAAAAACCACCCAAAAAAACACCATGGAAATTAAGGATGATTACTATATTATATCCTGCTATTTTCAGGATAACTATCTGTGCCCTCAAATCTAGTACAGGTAGAATGACTGGAACAAAATATAATACATCTAAGCAGAGTAGTATGAGTAATGTGGGTTTTAAATCCTGGTACACTATTAATAATATAGTGTTTCCAGACCATCTGTGTTAGAGAGTCTAGCCATCCTTCTCTGCCTCATTTCTGCTATGCTATTTTTCTGCCTTTGTTTGTCTAGTTTTCTCCTTCATTCTCTTGCCTGCCCCACTCACTGAGGCCTTTCTGCCACTGTTCCTAAAATCCTGGTATTTTTTTTTCTCTCTCTAGAATGTCCTTCAGTATTCTCTGTAGGGTTGGATTGGTGGTCACAAATTCCCCCAGTTCCCCTTTGTCATGGAAGCATCTTGTTTCTCCATTAATTTTTAGTGATACTTTTGCAGGGTACATCAATCTGGGCTGGAGGTTATTTTCTTTCAGGGCTTGGAATACTTCACTCCAAGCTCTTCTTGATCTGATGGTCTGTGTTGAGAAGTCTGCCATGATCTTGATGGGCTTACCTTTATAGATAATCTGTTTCTTTTCTCTGATAGCTTTTAATATTCTGTTTTTATATTGAATTTCTGGTATTTTGATTATTATATGTCTGGGTGTAGCTCTGTTTTGGTGGTAGGTATCTGGAGTTCTGTATGCCTCACATAAACAAATGTCATTTTCTTTTCCCATGCTTGGAAAGTTTTCCTTAATTATTTCCATGAATAACATTTGTAATTTACCTGTTTGTATTCCCACTTCTTCGTTCACATTTCTTATTCTTAAATTATAGATTCTCCTGTTGTCTTCTAGCCTTTGTATTGTCACTGCCTATTTCCTTGTTATTTTTAAGAGATCTTTCCTTTCATGATCACACATTGCAAACTTGTCTTTAAGTTTTGATAGTCTATCTTTGGTTTCTTTTAAGGAGTTTTGCCAATTTTCAATGGAGTTTTTAATTTCCTGGTAATCTCTTCGAATCTGTTTCATGTATTCTATATTTTCCTTATATTCTCTATCAAATGTCTCTCTCCTTTTTTTGCATTCCTCCCTCTTGCATCTATGTCTTCCTGAGAGATGCTTAGCATTTCTTTTATTACTCTACTCATATCTTGCTTTACCTGATTTAATATTTCAGTTTTGAGCTCATCTACAAGGTCCCAAAGATATCTCTTAATGTCTATTGAAGCCATGTCTGATGTTGCCTGTTTTCTGCCCTCAGTCTCCCTTGTTTTTCCCTCTCTTGGATCAGGCCTCTCAGGGTTCTGGGCTGGGGGCCTCCTCTTGCCTCTCTCTCCTGTCATGGCCCTGGCCTCTTCCACACAGGTGTACAGTAGAGGTTCCATCCCCTTCCCTGTTGGCCACAGTTCCTCCGAAGCATACTGGCAAGATACCTCCATCCTCTCCTGCCTGCTCTTGTCACTGAAGTGTAAGCAGCGGCTGCATATGCCTGCCCCTCCCCACTGGGCCAGCCAAACTTCAGGGGCCTTCACCAGGTTAGTGTGTGCTAGGTGCAGGGAATCGATTTGGGACAGCTCACTGGGTCCTGGCCAGGGGTGCGACCCAGTCCAAGCAAATTACATGAATCTGCTCTGGGGAGGGAGGAACCAACTGAAGTTACTGTCGCTCCCAGTTCAGGCTCCTCCTGCCCGATTCCAACATGTTGCCCATTTGGTTGCACCCCTCCTGTGTGTGGCGGGGTCTCATTCCCAGCACTGACTGTGGATTAATGAAGGTCCCTTCGCTGGCTCTGCTCTCCATTGGGCTCACCAACCCCCGACCTCAGCATGGCTGTGGCTCCTGTGAGTGGTGATGAGAACGAGCTTGGGTGGCTCTGCTGGCTGGCATGAATTTGCAAATTCAGGCTGGCACAAACTTGGTGGATCGCAGTGAAAATGCTGTGTCCAGTAACCTTAGCTGTTCCAATTGTAGCCCCAAGACTGCGTGTTTGACAAGCTTTTTTATGTTTTAATTTCTTCCTGTGTCAAGAGGATCCATCTCCCTCTGTCTGGATCTCTCCAGGATGTTTTATTCTGGCGTATGAGTTATTTCTCCCAGGAGGCTTTGTATTTTGTTGCTCACTGATTGGCCATCTTTAGCTCCTCCTCCTGTATTATATCTTTTCATCTGTTAACCTTGGCCTTAGTTATTTTTTTCTTCTAGTTTCTTGAGGTATAACATGAGGTTGTTTGATTTTTTTTTGATGTAGGTAGTGTTATTAATTTCTTTCTTAGAACTGTTTTCTTTGCTTCTCATCTGTAGGTCAAAATGGTGGAACACTGGTAAATTTAACACCTAACTCATGGGGATGTGAGAAGTCTCTGATGCTGTAATGTACGCATTGTGCAGGACTCGCCCCACTGTAAACCTTAACAACTGTGCACTCTTGATATTGCCACATGGAGGGCCTAGTGGGTCACATAAGGTCCTCTAAAACATGACCCCGTTGCCTGCCTACCCTCATACTCCCTGCAGTTCACACTTCATATTCTGCACTCTGACAAAGAAGAGCTTGTTATGGTTTCTTCAACTCACATGGTTCTTTCATGTTCTGTTTTTGGTTTTGTTTGTATCTCTCCCTCTTTCTTGAACCATTCCCTTCATGGTCCTCAGGATCTAAAACAGTAGTTCCCTTTTTTTCCTTTTCTCTGCAGTTTCTCTGTTCTCTTTTCTGTCTCACTTGTCTCTGGGATATCTATGGACTTTGAAGAAACTCATTGCATATGTTGCAGTGGCTCCTTTACTCCACTGTTAACTTCCTCTGGTGCAAAGGTGGCACTTCATTCATTTGTATCTTTAATATCATGCACTCTGACATTGAATAGTTACAGATAATTATCTGGTAAATGAATGGATGCGTGAAAGTATGGACAAGCTTAGGATGTGGTGATTTTTATATCTTTAACACAGCTCTTAAATATGAGATGGAAGTAGAAAAGGCAAAGATCAAGAAAACATGCAAACCGTGGGGGTCTGGTGAAACAAACATATCACATTTCAGAAATCAAGTAAAATACTACATAGGACTATAACAGGCAAGGAGAGAAGGTCGCATTCAGAAGCAGAGATACTAAAATGAATTTATCTGAAGAGGATGGCTGTTTGGCTTTTGGCCTCCTAGGATTCCTGATGGTGTGGTTGGCTTTTGTCCCATGGATGAGTGTAGGAAGCAATTTCCTGCCAGTGGCTCAGCTACTGCCTGATGAGGCACTGTCCTGATTCTGAGCTGTGTGCTACGGGGGCCCTTGGATGGCAGGCAAGTTCTAACAGCTGTCCTTTTAGAGGCCCCAGGCTACACTGGCTTAGAGACAGAATCTCAAATGATTTTTAATTTAAGCGGAGGAAAATTTCCCTGAATAATGGCATGTTCTGGCCTGGCATCAATGCCTTTTAACTTCCAGACACAGGGTGATCAGCTAAACAGGCGCTGATCGTTTAGTATACTGAGAATGCATGCAAGAAGGCCCTGCTGGGGCTTTCTGGTATAACTTGGGTGCTTTCTTTACAGATCACTGACCTTCTATCTAGATATGAAAAGTATTGGTCTGGAAAGAAATTGGCATGAATGATAGCTGCATTTTCCTCCAGTCCCTAGGAATGAAGTAAAGTGATAATTATAGGAAAGATAAGTCCAATGGTGCTAAAATCCTGCTCAGTTAGATTCTTTAGGTTTAGATCCTAACCAGGTTATCTTATGTGTCTGCCAAAAATTTCTTCTGACACGTAGTATAGTGCTTTGCAAGTAGCCATTGTACATCAAATATGCTACTAACCTTAAATCTCTAATACTGTAGAAAACCTGGCTAATATTGAAAAATCTAGCTATTTGGTGGATGCACCATCAGACAGGACAGAAAGGCAAGGTGCTCTATAATTTTGTTTCATAGATTGGGTATGGAAGTCAAGATCACTCAAAATTTTGCAGTATGGTCTCAGTTTGTAACCATTGAACAGGTATAATCAATCATTAGTGAGGGGGTGAGAATGAATTCATAATATACCAAGAGTTAGGGGAATTGGTTAAGTGCATGGATTTTTGGATCCAGAATCTTTGTTTATAAATTTTTTCTCTAATACATGCTCAGAAAATAATGCACAGTTCTGTGGCTCAATTTCTCACTTGAACGATGAGAATAATAATGCTGCCTAAAGTACTTGACAATGATTTAATGTAAACTAATAATGTAAAGTTGATTTCTATAGAACAAAGAATATGAAGTGGTGTTGTGGAACAACTGCATGGTGCAGACACTTGTTGTCTTACTTACTTTTTCAGCCCTGGGACAAAATATCTGACACCCACAAGTTAAAGTAGTAGTTTTATATTGGCTCACAGTTTGTAGAGGTTTCAGTCTATGGTTGGCTGGTTCCAAGGCAGGGCAGCATGGCAGAAGGGCACTGAAGAGGCATGGCAGTCTGTGGCATGGCAGTCTGTGGCATGGCAAGCAGAAAGCAATGAGGGATCAAGGGAGGAGGAGGGGCATATATAGGCCACGCCCACATTGGCCTACCTCTTCCCACCAGGGTTTACCTTCCAACATCACACCCCTCTATAAACTCATCAGTATCATGTCCCCATGATCCAGTCACCTCCTCCAAATTCCACACATGAGCACATGAGACTTGGAGGGGGGCATATAGGTATAAACCATAATTCCTGTGAAGCCTCAAAAGAGTCAAGACCCAGAAAAAAATCCCAGTTTGCCTAAGATGGAAGCCCCAATTGAGAAAGTAAGCCAGGAGCTAGTGCTCTTTTGTCTAAGACTAACGCTAAGATAATCAATGCTGAGCATTGGGAAGAGAGCAGAAAGAGTGGCCACACTTTTCCTTCCCTAGAGGCTTTGTGATGCTGTGCATGGCTTCCTAGGGATGCTCTTAACCAGAATTTCCTTATCTTTGTAGGGTTTTGCAATTTATTAACAACCCTGAGTAGTGAGCTTCCTAAAGTGACTTTTGGCTCCCTGCTGCCCAGTGATGAAAGAGATGTTGATCTCAGCTGAGAGAAAATAGCAGTGAGAGCTCTAGGGGAACAGGAGAAACCAAGTGGGGGATATTCCTGGTGTTTAAGTCTAGGGTTCAGCCAGCTACGGGAGCCTTAAGCCATGCTTTCTTTTGAGGTTGTCTACTAAAAGTCTACTTGTACAATCACTGACGTCAAGGGAAAATGATAGTCTACACAGAGAAAAATTATTCTATGTCATTAAAAATATTCCACCCTTGACTTGCAAAACAAAATGTTCCTGGGACTTCAGCTTCATGTCTGTAAATTCCATTACCTTTGGGATCTGTCCATTACCCAGGTTTTCTGTTGTGCTTCTCAGGCATAAGGAATCCTGGGAAGGAGGGAGGCTTGGCCAGTGGCACTCAATGACTGTCCTAAGGGGGCTAAAGCAAGGGGAAAGGGGTCTTGCAGTGTGGGAGAAGCAGTACTTGCACACATGCAAGGAGCTGCAGGTAGTAGGCATTTGTCAGTAGTTCAGATGTCAGCAGTAGCTGAGAGAGGTCTCCTTACTAACTCTTAATCACCATGAAAAAGAATCGAGGATATCAATAGCCTCACAAGATATTATTTATCGCACTGACCTTTGTTGCTAAGTAACAGCATGATTTTTCAGACTGTATTAAAAATTATAATTGGCATGAGTTTAAAATAATGTGCACGGGTGCTGGAGACATAAAGCTGCATGGCGGGGATGTAAATTAGCCAGAAAGGTTCATGGTGGGGGGGGGGTCAGTGCAATTGTCAGATAATGCTGAACCAAGTCAAATTAATTTCTAATAATTTGTAGAGGGTAGGCAGTGGAGGGCCAGCAAGATCCTGGAAATTGTATGAACTGCAAGGCTTGGGTGTCAGGCTAGAAATACGGAAACTCATCCATGCCAAAAAGCATTAAAGCTCGTCGCTGGATTGTAAGGAGTGACATTTCCTAAATTCAGCCTTAATCTCATTACAAGTTCTATTTTCTTGACTTTGCTGGGCAGAAAATTAAGTAATGACAGAGGGCCGGAGATGATCTCCTAGCCCTAGGCTGCCTGCCTAAATGCTGTGCCTGAATTTTAACCAGGGGTACAGCCCATTCATGTGTCAGCAACAGGTTAAGTCTTGAGCTGATCATTAGGCTGGGTCCAATTCCTTCTCAGCAGGCTGAAAAATCTAAATAAGCCAGGTAGGCAGAACACCAGGTAAATTAAGATACATCTTATCCTTTCACCCACTGTGAAATGGAATCTTAATGTACAGCAACCCTGGCAGGGAGAAGAGGAAACTCTGGCGGTGGAGCCTGTGTGGAAGGGGAGGGCGTAGGAAGCTGGGGACAGCTGCTCTGGGAGGACCTTGTAGCTGTGCCCAAGGGTGCAGACAGCTACTGGCATGAACCATGCCCATTGGTTAATTCCTTTGCACTCCTGAATGTATGCAAGACGGAACTGAGGGGCTCTGCAGTGTATCGTTTTGCCCTAGTCTTTCCATGGCAGCTTCCCTGTAAGGCTATTTTCTAGTTGTTCTGAGCACAGAATACAGATTCCAATAGAGGCTCATTCCGATCCATCTCTGGACTGTTCCAGGAACCGCCACTCTTTCTGCTGCCACTTTTCTGTCTGGGCCACTTTTCTGTCTGTGACAGAAACTCTGAAATGCACCTCAGTAATGACCATATCTTTTTCTTGGACATATGGGCAGTGCGCATATTGTAGCACTGAGAGGTGACACCAACTCACATGGGAAGGGAGCCACAGTAGATAATGTCCTTGCAGTGGGATTTGAAATAGCATTAAAAGCCCAGTGGGAGACGTCATTATCAAGTACTAATAAGTTCTGCTGATTTACTGTTTTGTGACTTTCTTAAATGAGTGTGACCTATCTCCTTATCTAATTAATAAGCTCCAAGAGACTGGGTTTCGTGGTCAGACAAATCTCCATTCACATTTCAGTCTGCCACTTACTTAGCTGTTTGATCTTGGGCAAGTTACTTAAATTCTCAGGGACTTGATGATTTTCTGTTTAAGACAAGATAGTAATAGACTTGCCCCAAAAGGTTGTGAGGATGAAATGAGATGAGTATAAAAGCATGTAGCTCGGTGCCTGCATGTAGCCGGTGCTCAGTAAATCTTGTTCTGTGGAACACTGAGAGCACAGAATGCCTCCTTCTGAAGATAGAATGAAAGGCACACCAGGCCAGGCGTTGTTCTTTTCGGTCCCCTGGAATTTCTAGAGCTTTGTTAGCTCAGGATGCCTGAGAAGTGGTTAGGAAATGTATGCTGGCATACAGCTCCTCACAGTTTTCTGTTGGTCAAGGGCAACCTGCTTCTGCTGGCCGGGGGTCCTGAAAGCGCAGCACCTCTGTCAGGGCAACGGCTCAGACACCGAAGACATTTGGGTTGAGTATCTGCCTTTGCCCTCCCAGGTCTTTCACATACCCCCTTCCTGCTTGCTGCTCCAAGAGGCTCAGACACACGATTTGCCCTAATTGTTCTTTTGTCCTTTGAGTTTTGCTTGGTTTTGGTTGATTTGGGATTTGGGAATGCTCTGGTTTAGATCTTGAGTGTCCCCCAAAGGTCCCTGGGTTAAAGGCTTGGTCTCTATGATGGTTCTCTTGGGAGATGGCAGGACCTTTAGCAGGTAAGATCTAGGAGGGGCTCTTTAGTTTTCAGAGCACTTTCCCTCCCCTGTGATTTTTGTTTGCCATGGTTTGCATTCTGGCCATGAGATGAGGTGGAGTTTCCTCCACCACCCATGTCTGCCATAATCTGATATGTTTTCACAGTCCTAAAACACTGGGGCCAATGGATCAGGCACTGAGACCTCCAAAACAAACCATTTCATAAGCTGATCATCTTAGGTATTTATTATAGCAACAAAAGCTGTGTAATCCAGGGACCCAGGCAGTGAGTTGGTTTTCTCTTTTCCTAGCTCACTGTCTCGCTTTCACTGAAGGTCACAGAGCCTTTTGAGGTGGTTGCCCTGTTCCTTGCAGCACTTTCTCACTAGCTTCTGGCATCTGCTTCCTCTCTACGGCCCTAAGGCCTGGAATGTAACAGTCGCACTGATAGTCATGGAGTAGCATCCCACCCTGTATGTGCTTTCTAAACGTGTCCCTCACTTGTAATCACTCCCTCATAAAACAACTTCAGATTATTTTACTTTGAGTTCATTTGTTGTAAACACAATTATAGTCTCAGCCATCTTGGTCTATGTGTGATAAACCCCTCGAGCGAATTTCTAGAAGCCAGTTTAAAAACCTAATCCTTAGTTTCCTTACTTGTGGAGTGAGATTAATAATAATACCCAACCTGCTGGTGTGTTGGGAGGGGAAATGTGATGATGTATGAAAATTCTTTATAATCCATAAATTTCTGTGCACATGCAGGACACGGGTTATTGTCACCATCTTCTTAACCCTGAGGGGACCCCTGAAAGTTTTTGATCTAGCTCCAAGGTGAGGCTTTACGATATCAATCTTTGGAATATTTTGAAACCCCCGAAGCAGTCTTGCTAACAGTTCCCTCTGCCCGGCTGCCCTCCACCTCACTTTCTCGCTTCTCTACTCTAAGAAGAGATGATCCTAGAAAACTTTGTTCTGTAATCCATGATTTCTCCGTGGGATAAAACAGGGAGATGCTGGCTATGAGGTCTCGTGGGTGGCATTTGCTCCTACGTGGTCTCAAGAAAGCTGAGTAAGAATTCACTCTTCAAACCAAAGCGAGCAATGTCTGTTGAGCTTCTGGGCTGATCTAGTCTATTACTTTCAGCATGGATCTATTTTTTAAAAAATCTATTCTAACACGTAAGGTAAAAACTGCCTTATTGGCTTTTTGCCTGAAATTTTGGCAGAGCATAGACAGATTTCAGCATTTATTGCCCTTTGAGTGATTTCCAGCTTTGTTCCAGGAAAAATACAATTAATCTTGTGGCAGCTGTGATTATCAATCCGTATGAGAGGCAGGTTGTTTCCGGTGTTACATGCAGCCTGTAACTCCTTTACATGTGCTCGTCTTTCTGGCTGAGGGTGAGTGTAATGCACTCCAGGGGAAGCCTCTTGTCCCCATTTGTGCGAATGTCGCCAAAGTCCAAGGCTCACATGGGTTGGGGGTGGGTGCTTTTCACTTCCAGCTGTGTTCCATCAGCCCCAGGAACACATCTGGGGAAGTAGGTGTGAGAGGCCCCCATGAGTGTATGGGGAGGAGGGTGTAGCAAATGTCACCGTGGAGTGTGAGCAAGATCTGGTTGACTTGCTTTTGTCCTGGACAGTATGTTGTTGGACTCTGTGGCTGGAGGGCTATTGTCCTCATATTTTTGAGGTGGTACCATTGTTTTTCTCCTTTACACAGTTTTGGTTTTCATAGTTGTATATTGTAGCATGAATCTTTATCAGGTCCAGGCTGACTGAGAGTCCTAGGGCAATCTGACATATTTCTTTCACTTCCACTAGCTCTTCTAAGTTTGGTTTCAGCCTGTCTCTGAATCTGGCCTCAGCTAGTTTATTTTCTTTGCTTTGATTATTTCCTATACAGATCCTATGGCAACAGATACCGGGAGTATTCTAGCCTTTGCGCTGTCACTGCACTAAATTGTGATCTTCATTAAACAAGTGGCTAATACCTCTAGGTCAAGACTTCCTTGTCTGTACAGGAAGGTGGATTAGATTATGCTTTGTCAAACTTCTTTACTGTGAGAACACCTCTGCTGGGCTCCAGTCAGTGCCCTGCTCTCCTGCCTACTTGAATAGAGTGTGCTTATTTTGTTTCCTTACAAAGTACCTATATTATGCCTTTTTACCCATCAAGACTGCCCATTTCTTGTATCTCTGCAGCTGATGCTGCAGTCAGGTTACTTGAGCTGACTCAACTTCCCTAATTGTTTCCTGGTTTCCACACTTGTTCCCACCCTACAAACAAGTTTTCTTGCCAACACCTCTCTCTGGGTTGTGTACAGTCCTTTAATTGGTTTCCATTGCTCCAGCAATAAAGTCCAACATGTTAAATGGATAAACCATGAGGCATTGATCTATTCTTCTCTCATTCTTTGAGATGGCCACTCTGTCCTTAGTCAAATAGGACCTCTGTGTAAACTACTTCATCTCCATGGATTAGCTTGTCAATTAAGTAGCTTTACTAGTCAGTTCTTCCTAATTTTTGCATCTCATGACTGAGTTTTCTCCACAAGGTCAGATTACTGTTAAGAGTTTTGCAGCTGAATACTCTTTCATCTTAGCATCATCTCAGGGGCTCACTTTGGGTCTTCCCTAACAGACCTCGAGCTCAGCAGGCAAAACATGGCACCCACAGAGTTCAATGCAGGGCCTGGCACTAATAGGTACACCATAGATACTGTTAAAGGAAGGGGGAAGGAGGAACATGAAGGGAAGATAACCAATAGATCAGGTATTCGGGATAAATGTCCAGTTTCTATGCATGTTTTTAAAATAGTAGACACAGTGTGTCCCATTTTCAAAGTTCTACAATTTAGGTTAGAATCATGGGTGTAGGCAGGAGAAAAGGACATGTCTGTCTCTGCTTCCATTTGTATCTTTCTTTACATCCCTGCTATGGGTGGAGCAAGGAGGTGATGGGGACAGTGACAGTATATAATCTGCCCTCCTGATTGATAGACCCTGGTAGGGGCCAGACAAAGCATTAATGCAGAGTAGAATGTGCCACAGGAATCACTAGTTCTGGTGACAGGCATTAATGAAGGTAAATCAGGCAGACACTTGTTCTTCTTCCTCTCTCCTGATGTAAAGGACCTTAGACATCACCCAGCCCAGTATTTTCCCAATCCCCTACATCATCATCATTTCCTGGAAAGTTTGCTGAAATAGAGACTCCCAGATCCAGCACACAAATTTTGAGTCAACAGGTCTATGGAGATTTTGACTCCCTAGGTCTGTGGTAGGGTGTAGAACTCTGCTTCACTAAGAAGAGTTTTGGGGATTCAGATATTCAATTGGACCAGGAATCACTGACCTTTAGCCCAAGCTTTTTGGTCACTGCATCTTGGTTACAACTTTGAATACCCCAGAAACATGTGATTACTCGTACAGGTTTTTCTTTATCTTACTTAGTCTCATTAAGAAAAGTTACATCTTTTCATTTTATATCGTGTTTAATTTTCTAAAGTGCTCACACATTTTAATCTCCCTGAATCTCATAAGAACTCTTTAAGGTCAGTGAGATTCCCACAAGCCTTGCTCTTCTAGCAGATGTAGGTACTGAGGGTCACCAAGGGAAGATGTGCTAACAGCCCCTAACATGTCAGAGCCAGTGTGGGTTCACAGTCCTGACGCTTGCATTCCTCTCTAGGAGATGCTCGCACTGCACTCTGGAATGCCACACACCTTATGTACTGTCTTATAATATTTAATTTCTGTATTAAACATTTGCAATTAGCCTAAAAGAAATGATTGATAGCCTTTCCTCATTTTTAAAAAGGGCGCTTTACAGATACATAAAGGTAAGAAGCTGTTAAGGGAGATTTTATGGCAGATGGTTTTTGGCAGCAATCGCTTTTCTTTTATTGCAGTCTGGAAATTTTCCTGGGTAATAACTTTCTTTTCTTTTACCATACATAAAATAAAGAGGTTCTAGATAGTTGGATTGTTATCAAATGATTTTCCAAAGACAGTCATAAATTGTCAATACCATTTAGGCAAAAATAAGATTTGTCTACAACTGGAAAACTAATGTATGGATGAAATTTGAAATATTTCTTTTTTGTGGGTCATGATATTTTGCTACTCAAACTATTATTCCTTTATAGGCAATTAGATTGGGGAGTTGGGAGAAAAAAGTTGTAGAAAACGTATTCATGCAACGTCCCCAAATGGTAATATTTCTCACAGGAACACAGAAACTTACACTTGATCTTGCTTTCTTCGAAGTTTGGAGAATGAAGTTTAAGGTAAAAAGACAGAAAATCTTAGTCATGACAATTAGCACAGAGAGAAATTTGATAGAAGTGAGAACAAAGCATATTACTTACATTCACAAATTCACTCAAACGGTATTTTGAACCTCTCTTGTGTGATCATATGCCAGTGTGTTAGGTATTGAAGATTATGCTACTAGAGATATAAGTGACAGTTACACTTTACTAAGAGAATGGCATTGGATAGAACCTTATACTGTGCCATAGAAAGAAGTCATCATCTGAACTGTAGTTGTTGATTTACTTAGTGCTTCATTTAACCCAAGTACTGTAGTAGATAAACATCAACTCCCTTAACCCTTACAATAACCCTGAGATGTGGATATGAATGTCAATTTTATTCCCCCACTGGGGAACGTGAGGGATGTGAAGGTTAAGTACTTTGCCAATAGTACACAAGGATAGTAGACAGCAGCCGTTGGAGTTTCAACCCGTCCAGTTCTAAGCCCATACATTTGCAGAATGGGTCTCCTCACCAACCCACACTGCATGGGGGAATGGATGAAGAGCTTGTTACCGTGATGGGACTTTTCAAAGGAGTTGTACAGTGTAGCAAAGGGCTTTAAAGCAATCTGAATAGGCCTTTTTAAACCAAGTTCTAGGATGCAATAATGGATGACAGTCATAGAAATTTCCAGAATGGGAAGGTCAGGAATACAGCAGAGCTCTGAAGCCAGCAGACACCACTTGCTCTGTTGTATCATTAGGTTATAGTAAAGTTCCCAGCCCTTTTTATATCATGGCACACAAAATGACAGTATTTAGTTGGTAAAAGTAGGTTAACTGGAGGCAACAGCTTGTGACTAGTGGTGGTTGCAAGGACTCTGGGTGCCTTAGGCCTTATCCGGGTAGCTGGATATATCTGTCTCTTCTCAATACTCATAATTTGGTGCAAGACCTGGCCCTGGGAACCACCATGGATGCACCGTGAATGCAATGATTCCCCAGCACCATTCATTTCATGTTTAACTCAGTATCTTTCTGCTTCCTTCCTTTCCAGGTCCAGCCTCACGACATCTCTGAAGCTCTGGAGGCCATATTTAAAACATCCTCTCCTCTCCAGCCTTCCTAGTGCTCCAGATAGACCTTTCTCACCAAACAAGGGGCCACACTTTCACCATTAACTTGTTTAGTAGAAGCAATGTAATTACACTTACAATAAGTTGTGAGAGACTGATATACTGTCCATCTTCCAGGAGGATAAGGAGATTTACCTGAGAAAGCCGAGTTAGTTAACTGAAAGAAGGGAAACTTATGACATTACTGGGTAACAGAGATGGCCTTCCTCTGCTACCTCCATAAATCCAGGTGAGGTACACTTTTTAGGCTTCTGGGTTATGTTTTGCTATCTGGAAATCTGGGAGCTTAGGGTGCCAAGGAATGTCTTTTAATTGCTGGATTGTTGCATAGGGAATACTTCATGAGACTTGAGGAAAAAACACTGACAAGTGAAATAGATCTAGTACTGCAGTTCTGTTTGTATGTGGATGAGTATTTGACTGAAAATGTAGCCCATCTGATTTAAAGAAAAAAAAAATCTCTTCCTGGGTTCCTAGCTGGGTGGGGTAGAAATGGTTTCCCTGTACACGGAAGGAAGAGAAGAACTGTGTTTGCCAGTCAAGGACCTAGAATCAGTAGTGGGGTCAGTGGTGGACATGTAGACCCTGAATCAATGGCTTGAGGATTATCTTCTCTGTGTGTCTGCATGCACATGTTTCACACTGGGTAGGTGTTTCATGGGGTGCCCACTCCTAAACTTCTCACTTCACTGCTTCCGTCTTGACGTGCTGGTGTCAGTTTGTCACTGATAAAGACAGTGCCTCTTTCTGTGCTTGGATTTGTCAGATGAGCTGCACACGACTGTTCCTGATGGCACTTTCTCTGGTCACTTTGATGCTCAGGTGACAGCTGGAATATGGCTTTTCGTAGAGGTGTGCTCCTGCCTGACATGCATCTTAACAGCAATTTGGGCAGTAAAGCTGGATGGAGTGCAGGGTCTTTGCTGATTAATTAACCATCAGCCCAGCTTCTCTCCTATACTCTAAAGTTTGTATCATCTGTACTGTGTCTTTTTGTAACACCAGAGCAGCAGGCACTGTGGCCTCAGTAAGTCCCTGACCTAGACCCCAGTGCAAGGCTGTTACTCACACTGTGGAGGAGGAATCTAAGGGAAGCTTCTCAGTTGCTACCTGAAGGTAAGAGCTTTGGGCTTCGTTTAGTGGAAGTTATTGTTCTAACTTCTAGGGAGTGTTATCTCACTGGGACATGTAGGCAGCTTCTAGTCTACATCTTCTCACAGAAAGGAATTATTTAAAAAGAGATGCCATCTCTGCTGTGGGTAGTTATCCACCCAAGTGATTTCATGGATATCCTGCTGAGAGACGCCATGGCCTCTAGAGGGACTTTCTCCTCTCCCTCCCTTCCTTTCTATCCTCCTCTTATTTTTCTACCTTGTACCTTTCTTTATCTCTAGATCCGTCCATCCTTTTGTCTCTCTCATTTTTTGATGGATCATAGCATTACCCTTTGTCTTAAACTGGGAGTTTTCCAGGTAAGAGTTTTATGGGCCTTGAAGAAGGCACAGCTAATATTTTCTATCAGGTAAAACTGGGAGCAATGAGGCACTTCAGGGCGTTGACTTCTCCACCAGCAGGAATATGATAGGATGAGATCTTCTATTCATCAAATTTCTGAGCAAATCTACTGTATCTATTGGCTATTTCAGTGTAATAAACCATCCCCAAACTCAGAGGCTTAGAACAACAATTATTGTTATTATTATAATGGCTGTTAGATTATGTAACAATGCAGTTACAAAGGAGCTTGTGGGTCAACTGTAGGTCAGTTGATCCTGGCTAAAGAGCTCTGCTGATTTAGTGGGATACGGATGGAATTGGCCATGTTTGCTTGCTCTGTGTACCCCTAATCCTCCCCTAGGACCAGCAGACTAGGCTGGGAAGGTTCTTGGTACAGAAGGTAGCAGAGTTATGAGAGAGTAAGTAGAAGCTTACAAGACAGCTTAAAGCCCAGGCTCAGAGCTGACACATGGTCACATCTACTCAATAGACTGGTGGTGGCCAACCTATGGCATTTGTGCTGCAGTAGGCATGCAGAGTCCTCCCCTGTTGGCATAAGAATCAAGTTGCCCCAGCAGCTGAGCACTGGATGACAGTTTTTTTGTTTTCTAAATTAAAACCTCGGTATTCAGGTTTAATTGCAGTGTTGTCACTTTGCAACAATCAAGTGGGTCTGGGTGGCAGTTTGGGCACTTGTGTCTACAAGGGTCACCCCCACTGCTCTAGTGCAAAGCGATGAATGTAAATCCAGAGAGCAAGGATGGGTGAAGAATTGGAGCCACTAGTGCAACCCAGCACATTGGTGGGTAGGAAATTCACAATCAGAAGTATGTGTGTGTGTATGTGTGCGTGTTTGGGAATTGGGATGGGAGTGGTAATGAGTGAATATAGAGAGTACAGGGATATAGAGAAAATAGAGGTGGTCACAAGGCTAACATTACAATCTGCACTCTGTGCGTGTGTACACATATATACACACACGTGTGTGCACACACACATACAGAGTTAAATGTAAGGGAGATACAAACACTTTAAAAACCAACTAAATAAGTCTTCCTACTGTTTGTACTAAAACATCTCTATTCTCTGTTCTCCTAAACACTGTCTGTATTTTTGTGCTTTAATTTATGCTTTAATTCTTACCTTTGCTTATTTACTCAATTAAAAAGGAGACTCAACCATAGAAAACTCCATCATTCATCATTCGGTAAGATTTGCTCTGGAAAAGGGTACAAACAATTTTGCAAGCTCATTAACTATTCCTTTTTTTAATTGTACATTCTGGATGTTGTTGGTTTATGTAAATATTTCTTTGGTATTAAAAGTGACCTTGTTACCATCTCCTATTGCTTATTAAGAATGTGAAGAGAGGTCACCTCTTGAAGTTTGCAGGCGGGATTGTTTGATTCAGTACCAATTGATCCTTTCAGGCCATGGAACAAACATTTGCTTAAATAACTGTTTCTGGGGACAAGCCCTTACTCTAAATTAAATGCTGTAAGTATTAGTTTACAGGCAAATTTTTTTTTGAAAAGAAAAAAGTCTACTGGCAGACAGGATTAGGTGAAATTCCTTAAACAGATTTTTAAGACTGCCATGGACTCCTTTTGTGTGTCTTGAGTAAGTGTTCTGCTCTTTAATGAGATTATTTTTGATGTTTTCACCAGATTCGAGTACAACGTACAACAAAGATTTCTTTCTATTCCCCTCTCTCCTGAGGAAATAGCTTTTTGTTGGGCTAACTGTTGATAGCTGAATTATTATACCCAATTGTTCTGATTTATATATTCTAGGTCTGCCTGTAGGATTTTACATTGAGCCTGCCTTTCGGGCTTGGTCTACACTAGGTCACCAGATCGACCACCTTCTTTCTTTCGCCATCTCACACATCTGCGGCAGTGATTCTGCTGTGATTTCTACATTTTCATCCTATGAGCTGCTCTCCAACTCCCAGCCTTGAGATGTGGTAAAATGACCACTATGTTTTACAGAAACTGTCCCTAGGTTTGGCTCTTCCAGGAGCAGCCTGTGGCAGTAGAAGGAGCACATTAATTCACATAGTTTCAGTTTCCTTATTGCAAAACAAGACAGTCGGGTTTAATAATCTCTTTCCGACTCCATCCTTCTTAGGCGGTAAGTCTTCAGTCTACTGCGACTCTTTAATGCAGATTGAGCGCTGCAGAGAAGCCCCCTGAGCTTGTTCAGAGCAGTGTAGGAATAGAATCTGCACCTTCGCCGTCAGGGTCCTTTGCACCCTCTCATCCCATCTGGCACATTCACAGCCCCTATCTTTGCTGGGTCTCTCATGTACAAGTGTCTGTACTATGTACTTTGGCACGGTGCGTGTATGGTATAATTTTATGGACTGATTTCTTAACTATAGTGACCATTTATCGATGCTTACTGGCTTCTAAAAGCACTGTGGCGTTACTCTCTTATTTTCACCTGACAGTGGATTACTGAGTGGGGACGCCTTCTCTTTGCCTAGGACTGTACTGGAGGTTGAAGACACAGTGATGTCGGGGGGAAAACATAAACCTGTGCCAGGGAAGACCCTGGGAACGGGCTGGATTTCAAGGATGGGTAAATTTTGCATTGGAGGGTCAACTGTCCTTTGGTTTCCTTTTGAACCAACCTTCTTAGACCAGAAATGACAGTGCTCCATGTTGATGATGAAACTCACCAGGACTCTTATGTTATTGTATGAAAATGGTGAGGGGGTTGGTAGTTGTGTCCGCCTATGTAGGGGGACATGCCCTTTGCATTTTATAACTTTATCTAATTTAACATCCACATATGAAAAATACATCCTCACCTGGTATAATTTTGGTCCTGAGTGAGGCATAGGTCTGATGTGTAATTAACGTGTAATTCTAGACCTGGAAAAAATCTGGCTGCAGTAAGACATAGTCTCCCTCTGTCTTTGTCTGTCTATCTGTCTACCTCTCTTTTCCTGGTTTCAATATCAGATATTTTTAAATTCACATGTTAAGGGAGTCTTTCTACAACTGTTTCCACAATCAAGGAGCTTACATTCTCAGCCATGGTTTAGTGTGCTGACACACAATGGCGTGTCTTTCAGGCTCATGTGTCAAAGGCTTGGTCTTCAGGGTGGTGCTGTGGGAAGGCGGAAATCTTGAGGAGGTGGGGCTTGGGGGAACTTATTGCAGGTACACTCTCAAAGTGGATGGTGGCTGCGGGTCTATTTCTCTGCCCCTTTCTCTCTTTCACTTTCCATCAAATGCTCCCACCACAATAAACTCTGTGGTTGCAGGCCAAAGTAACATTCATTTGTCAGAGATGAAATCTCTAAAACTGTGATCCTAAGAAAACCTTTATGCTTTGTCGGTTGGTTTATTTGAGATATTTGGTAGCTAACAGAAAACTGACTGACAAAAAACATTTATTGTCCTCTTGCTCAAATGGCCATTGTGTCTCCTTCAGGTGATTTGCCCATGTTACTCAGTTTTTATGCTATGGAATTTTCCTACAGTTTGGCCCTAGCACTGCAGGAGACAGGCATTCTCCATCCATGACCACATCTCTTATCCACACTGGTAGCTTTGCTAACTTTTGGAAGCTTATACAGTTTGCTTCTTGTATTTGTGGTTGAAGGTTTTATGATTAACTGGGTAACCTCTTACTTCTTGTCTCTAAAATCGAGGTAATAATTTCAGTGACATTAGCTTCTTGTGAACATTTAGTGAAACGATGCTTGTGAAATGATTCAGCTCTATATAAGAGACATAATGGCTGTTTAACAAATGCTTGTCACATCTGACTGAGTTGTAAGGATATTAAAAAGCATCCTGAGATAGGGAAACTCAATAACCTCATTCCTTATATGATTTATCTTTTCATGATAATGTCTTAAGTTTTAAGGATTTGAAGGTCAAAATAATTAGCTTTGTCATTTACTAACTTAGACATTTTATTTTAGCTCTTTGTGGCTTAATTCCCTAATCTTTAAAAATTGAATTAATGCTACTTACCTCATCAGGTTGCAGTGAAGATGTGTTAATTTATATAAAACATTCAAAACAGTATTAGTGTCTCCTGGGCAAAAGAAGCTATTATTCCATTACTTGGAATTTTTTGCCCACTTCCATGTGCATGTTTATTTCACTGTAATTTTAGGATCTGCATAATTTTATGTCCTGAGATTTCAATTTAAACCCATTTGCATAGAAATTTAATTTTGACTAGTTTAAAAGAGTGACTCAAACCAAGGCATAGTGTCTATTACTGTTAATCATTTATGCTATTCACCATTTAAAAAAAAGTATTTTAGATAGGTTAATACATTTGGTATACTTCTGTCAGTTTTGAATGATAACTTTACAATGAAAATTCAGAAGTGAATTTCTGCATTAAGAAGTGAAAGTATCTTATGGATCATTATCTATGGCCGTATTGCTCTCCAAATGGATTGCACTGGTCATCTGGGTGTTTCATAGGTTTCACAGCACGGAGTAGGATTTTGGCAATTTAGTCACAGGCTCTGGCCTTTGCACAGACACCTTGAAGCAGCAGTGAGCTTAGATATTCAAAAGCAATGTCTGCTTTGTTCATTTCTTGTCTGCTGCTCCCCACCACAACCACAAATGGAAGACAGAGGTGAAGCAGGTGTTGTGGGCAACTTTCCTGCACTCAGGAAATTTACCCAAACTGGATTCCCACCAGCCACCCTGCAGTTCCCTCTTACCAGATCACTCTCCACTCATTTCAGTACCTGCCCAAGATGTTCTCAGATCTTGGAGTCTTGTTTGGCTTCTTTGTCCTTGTTTTCTTTCTCGACCCTCACCCTACCCCTCCCTTGTCTTATCTTTGATCATCTCTCCATCTTTTGACACAAGAAGGCTCCTGAATCTGGGCTTAAACTATACTTTGGCTCTGAAGAGTCCTTTCTAGGCTTCCAGGTGGGTGCATAAGCTCTTGTTTTAATGATGGCATTTTGCACTTGCCCTGCAGTAGTAAAAATAGTCTCCTCTGAGTGTGAAGAGCAGACATGTAGAGAGGAATTAAACTGAAAACTCTTGAGTTCAGGTCCAAAAATCTCAGATTCCAAAGGGTCAGGCTTCTATGCAAGAACTGCTATTTCTCTAGAAAAGGCAGCACTTTCTTTAAAAAACATATGTGGAGAAGTACCATTTGGAATTATCTCTAAAAGTTGAATATACACATATGCTATGACTTAGCAATTCTGTTCCTAGGAATAAATGCAACAGAAAAGGTTGCATATGTCAACTGAAAGACACGTGCTAATGTGTTCATAGCAACATCATTTGTAGTGACAAAGTGGAAGCAGAATGCGCATCCAGAGAAAATGAAAAGTATTCTTGAGAAGAAGTATTATTCAGAAAAGAGAATCAATTAACTGAAGCTACTTGCAGCCACCTGGATGAACCTCACAGCTACACTGTGGAAGGAAAGAAACCAATCAGGGAAAAGTACATACTGTATGAGTCTGTTCAATTTGATGTCAGACTAATGGCTTGCAGTGGAATGGAGTGATGGGAGGGGGCATGAGAGGGCTGCTGGAGTTCTGGTAATGTTCTGCTTCTTCTTCTTTTTTTTTTTTTTAAATCGGTACCAGGGATCGAACTCACGACTGCATGCTTGCAAGGCAGGTGCTTATGCTGCTTAGCTAAATCCCCAGCCCATGTTCTGCTTCTTGATCTACATATTAGATGCAAAGATCCACTGAGTTCTACACTTAAGATGTGATGCATTTCTCTGTCAATTTAATTGACATCAGATATTCTAGTCATCAACCAAAGAATTGACTTCAGAATCATTTTTAGGCGACCTATGTCATCACTGGTTACTATTTAAAATGGAAGATGACCAGCACTGGCATTTCTGCCTGCGAGTTTTGTGTCTCAGTATCATTTCTTAGCAGGGTGTAGGATTGTGTTGTATGTATTTCTTTGCCTTCACTGCTTACTCAAAGCTTGGCATATGGAAAGTGATCGATATGTTGAGATAAACTATTTGCTGAGGAAGGAAAAAAACTTTCCTGGGATTTAGGTAACTAAAGATTTATCCAAATAATTCTTGCAAAAGAAAAAAAAAGCCAGAACTTACTTAGCAATCTAGCGAATATTGAGTGGTCCCAGGAGAGTGGGTTCTCTGAAAGCAGACGCGCTATTTTTATAGCAGTCTTAATGAGCACGAGTAAATCAGAAGGGCCAAGTCCCTTGGTCATGCCTGTCAAGCTGCAAGGAGGGAAAAGAATGAAATAAGTTTGTACCTGAGCTCAGTGAGCTGCAGTGAAGGGAACTTGTTTTGAAGCAGCTGAGTTGGACTGACGGGAAGCAGGCTGAGAGGTCGGCCATAGCCAGATGAGGGGAGTCTGCCTGTGACCAACCCAAGTGTGAGGAGTGGTTGCTGAATCACAGCAGCAGGCAAGACTTGGTGGTTGATAGAAGAAAGTATTTGAAACCTGGAGAGCCATTGAGCAAGAACATGACATTAATATGTAAAATTCAGAAACATACTTGATTGGAGGATCCAGGTGGATTATTAAGCACTGTTTTGTTACTTTTCTCATGGCTGAGACAAAATATTCAACACCTAAATTAAAGGAGAAAGGTTTATTTTGGCTCACAGCATGTAGAGGTTTCAGTCCATAGTTTCCTGGCTCCAATGCAGAGTGGCCTGACAGAGGGGCATCGCAGAGGAGAAACAGTTCATGGTAGAGCTGGCGGGAGGTGGTGAGGCAGCAAGCAGCAGCCTGCCTTCCTTCTGTCCCTTTATCTTTCATCTAGACTACAGGACTGGTGGTTGATGCCACCCACACCCAGGATGGGGCTTGTATTATCCACACCCAGAACTATGGTGCACAAATTTAGTTATCACATTCCCCAAATCTGTACTCATATACCCTAGATCCAGCCACCTCCGAAAAGCTCCACCTATGATTGTATGAGATTTTGGTGGGTACAAGCTGTAGCAAACATTTTATTTTATTTAAAAAGTCTTTTTAGTATGTTCGCAGTACATACTGCTTACATGTGTTGTGGGGATTTGGTGTATATTTGCGAACATAACTTAACTCCTTTTATTTCCCTTTCCTTTCTCTTTCCTTTCTTGGCTGCATCTTTTCTTTTTTATTCCCCTACTCTCCCTTCCTATCCTTCTATCTCTTGGTCCTCTCCCCATTTGAGAAAGATCTATCTTCCCACTTTCTATTGTATAACTTTTATTTTGTTCTTTATATTCTGGATATGTCAAGAGAAATCATGTAATATTTAAGCTTGTACATCTAATTTATTTCACTTAACTTTATAGTCTCAAGGTGCATCTGTTTTCTCACAAATGTCTCAAGTTTATCCTTTGAAGCACAGTAGTACTCCATGCTGTGTAAGTACCACAATTTCTTTATCCACTCATTATGAAGCATTTTACCATGTGCAGCACAATGTTAAGCAATTTAAAAACTATGTACTGTCATTTAAATCTTATAATAACCTGATGAAGCATTTGTTATTGTGTCCATTTTACTGTCAAGTTGCTGAGGTTCAGCAAGGTACAGATCATTCAAGATTACATAACTTTTTCTGATCAGAAGTGTTGTTTTTTAATCATCTGGTTATGTGGCTTGGATTCAAGTGCATAATTCTAGCTTTTAGGTAGAAATAAAGAGAGAGATCAAGCCTGGGAGTAGAAATTGGAGCCCTGTATTGGCAGGGACTAGGATATCTGGATAGGTGATGAAGGCAAAGGTGGAAACTTGGAGAAAGACGGGAGGACCCTGTGTTGAACATACATCACACAGGTGGTTCTTGAATACCTCGGCAGCAATTCCTATGGTGGTCACTAGAGACACCACCATGGCGGATGCACGGATCCTGGGCTTATACAAAGGACCCTTGAGGAAAGAATGAGCTAACACTGACTTTTTCACTTGTTTAATTTCTTTCAAAACTTAGGGTAAGCTCAGTATTCAGAAGGAAGATCAATGGGCCTTGGCCATGGGGAAAGTACAGCTTAGGGTCTGGGAGGGAAAAAGATCAGGACAAGGTCATTCTGCTGGTCTCACACCCATTAGAAAACTCCTTCTCTTTCTTTCAGGACAATCTGGTGAATTGTTAGGCACAGTAACTCATCCGCGCTTAGTAAAGGGATGCCTATGGGAGCTAATTTAAATCTTAAGTGATATGATAAAGATTAAAAACAGGTAGAGAATGTTCATTTCAGGAAGACAACCTGCAATCTCTATATGTTTTTCTTAATATGTAAAAACCCATAAGAGATCTGGCTCTTATTGTTTCTAAGACCTTGCTTTTGCCTCATCCTTAGGTTCAATGAACTGTCTCTCATCTGTCTAAAGATTTCAATATCTATTGCTTACAAGTCCCGAACCGGATGAATACAGAGGCAGCATGTCTATATAGTAAAGAAAATAAATTATGACTCCCTTGAAAGAAGGGGCATTTTCTTCATTTTTGAATTTAAAGGTTCTGGTTCAAATTCTTCCTTAAGGTAAGTGCTGAATAAATATTGGTTGAATAAAAAAAAAAGAACAGAAAGATCATTTTACATCATTCAGCCTACCATGGTCATGTAAACGTGGCTTAGAACTAGTGACAAATAAGCTGTAACACAGTATGTTTAAGCCTTCATGCAATCATTTTTAATCCAGCCAAGAATACTTCCTGTTTTGCAAGTAAAACAAAGCACATCTTCATTTTATAGCAGTCGTCATTTCTCTTGAGAGAAATGGGGTTATTGTAATTCCAGCTTAGTTGAAATACATAAGGCTTACTCATCCTGTGCATAAAATTGATAACTTGTGCATTTGGGACTGTCTATTTCTTTCCTATTAATCCATTTTAGATTTTATAAGTCAACTGAGCATTCAGCTTTTGAAAAATGATTCTGGAAAATTATTTTGCATAAGTACTAGTAAATACTGGCATGTGTTCCTGGCAGAGGATGGAGATAATCCATTTAGTCTCTGGTGGCCCCAGGAGCAGAAGTAGTGTCTGGAGAATTAGCTGAGTTAGGATGGCAGCAATGTGTGTGCTGGTCAGTTCTGCTTTCTGAGTTTCTTTCCATTTCATGAAGATGATTTATTTTAAAACTTCACAAGGGAAGATCACAAGGTGGATGAGAGACGTGCACACAAGCACATCAATCACCAGAATGACTGGAAGTGGGAAAAATATTAGCTTTTTAGTTGGGTTCACAAGTGTGATCAATTAGAATTTTCCCATGGTATTGTTCAATTTCTGTTTGTAGACTGTTTGTAGAGTGGCCCTCCTGTTACTTTTTTAAAAGATAAATTGCAAAGAGCAGTACATTTTGTGGCTATAAGATGATGTATACGGATATCGGCAGTGTCAGCCTATTTAATTCTACTATTGGCCATCTCTGTGCTAGAAGAATAAAAATCATGACTCCTTAGAAAGTGTCTGACTTTGTATGCGTTGGAGAGACTGTCAAATCTTTATGCAATGACTGTACGCTGTTGTTTACAAAGAAGCTGTTACTTCTTTGTGGCTGTGACTTTGTGTGGGTCTGATTTTAAATCAGATCAATTGTATTATGGTGAAAGATTAATATAATTAGTTTCATAATTAAACCAAAACCAAATTTTCCATATAGATCCAAAATTTGAAAAGTTGATGCAACCATAGTTACACTTTTTGTTAATGTAAACCTGAACCAATTTAATTATTTGAGTTTTCTTCGAAGGAATTAATTTAATTATCATACTCAGCCCCTCTCCTAGACTAAATCATTTCACTTTTTAACAAGACTACTTTTTCATATTTCTCAAAATTAGCTTGAAAACTTTGGTGAGCATGGATGGATGATTAGAGTTGCATAACTGCATGAGGTACAAATGGAGGAAACTTTTTCAACATCATGAACATGATCTTTATTTAAAATGAATAAAAAGCAAGCTAAGAAAACTTTATTTTAGAAAGTGATTGCTCCAGCTGGATGGTGCCAGGTCTGGCAGGTGGCGGAGACCAGTTCAGAACCAGTAAACCAGTAAACAGAAATTCGTTTTGTCAACCAAGAACAAAAACACAGCAAAAAAGGACCAAGTAACACCATTAGGGCTTTGGGAAAGAGTTTTGGAATCAAGAATTTAGAATCAAGGAATGGAAGCTGGGGCTTACATGAGGCACAGTTTCGAGGTTAGACTCTTGTGGGCAGACCTCTGTCCCCCAAAAGGATATGTTGAAGACCTAATCTATGCATGTGACCCTCTTTGGAAATAGAGTTTTCATGACTTGGCCAGAGGAGGCTGTTCGGGTGGGCCCTCGCTCTCTTGACTGGAGTCCTTCTAATAAGGAAGCAAAGCTACATGAAGACAGACACATGGGGTGAATCCATGTGATGACAGAGGGGGGACTGCTGGGATGACCCTGCTGCAAGCCAAGAATGCCAAAGATCAGCAGGGCTGCCAGAAGCTAGAGAGAAGTGAGGAGTGATCCTCCCCGAGTCTCAGAGGGAGCACGGCTCTGCTGAAAACTTGGTTTTGTACTTTTAGCCCCTGGAACTCTGAAGAAGAAAAAAATTCTGTTGTTCTAAGGCAATGAGTGAGTTCTACACTGTAAGCCAAAGCAGGGCTCCCTGTGTTCTTACTCTAGTGTGGGGCTTAACCTATGGCAGGCCTAATTCCCTAGAAGGGGAAATGGAAAGAAGGGTGAATAGTAAGGAAGTCTTCACCCATGTAAACCGAGGATGGGCCGACCTTTCTTTCCTGAATGGAGCCGTGATCTTGGGTGAGCAAAGAACTTCTACCCTCAAGTGATGGAATAGTGAGTGGAATGCATCAGCTCTATTTTCCTCCTTATGTTTTTGCTCCCACCACTTCATATTAGCTGTATTGTAAAAGCAAGGAAACAAAGGAATCTATATTTGAGTAAAGAAACAAAATAAGATATTCTTACAAACCAACCCCCAGACTTCAGGGAGTCTACCCACACCTGAGTGGGCAAAGGCAAGGGTGGGAGACAACTCCAGTGACTCTCCTTGAATGCAAAACAATTGCTGCAACTTTGATTATTTGGAGACTGATTTCCTTATACTGATATGTACAGAGCTGGCTATGGTATTTCCTTCTCTCTTCAATTGGCTCTAAGCATTGCAAATAAGGCTAGCCAAGGTGCTGGTGTGTAATCTCTAAAGCCAACAGACAGTCCTGTTTCCTGGCATAGTGTTCTCTGTGTAAAGGATATGAGCACAGCAGGATGCTAGAGCTAATAGTTAGGGAAATGTCAACTGGGAATGAGCCTCAAGGTAAAGAGGCTATGACTCCCCAGGGCACAAAAGTTTGCATATTAGAAACTGAAGCAACAGCCTCCTAAAACAATTCGGTTGCTACTTTAATTGAATTATGCAAGTTGATCCTTCTTCATATCCTTATCTCTGCATTTTGCAGAGATGCTTTTCTTCCCACCTGGCGGCCAGCTCAAGTTACTCATGTAACCCCCCCCCCATCCTCACTGTCACTCATCCCTGAGCCATGGCCCTTCTTCACAAGATAATAAATTCTGGGAGAGGCCTAGGATCAGGGGCTTTTTCTGCGCATCCTCGCAGGAATGGATTAGATTTAGGACCCCTTGGCTGCCCTTCACTTGAAATGTGTCTTGGTGTCTTCACTCTCCCGTGGGTTGCACTGGCAGTGGTAGATTGAAATTGCTGGGATTCCAATAACATCTCAATGGGATTACAATTATAACTTTTTGGACTGTGAGGAAAACTGGAAAGGGATTACGATACTTGGATAACTACTCAATATTTGGGATTACAGTAGCAAGAATGGCATCTGACTGCTCGCCATGTGCCAGGGCACAGTGGGGACTGGTAGTGCATTGGAACACATTCGAATGTGGTATTGTTCTTTCAAATGGCTTGTTCTCTCCTTTCGCCCTCCACAAACTGCTGCTGAATGCCGTGAGATCACCAGTGTCTTGATGCAGATCTCTCAGGAGGACAGTGGGACCAGGGCCATCTCTCAGGTACTAACTTGGCATCCACACCTCCCACAGGTATTCAGCGCATGGCTGTGCTGACCAGAATAAGAGAGTGGGGTCCCGAACTGACCAGGAGCTGGTACAGTCAGACCACCTCAAAGGACACGTCTTCAGTTGTGGGCAGCTTCTTCTTCCCCCGGCTTCAGATGCTGTCCTCTTGCCTCACAGCTACCACCACACGTGTTCCTTCTGGGACTCTGGCTTTCCCAGACTGGCTGCAGGATAGCAGGCAGTATCCACGTCTCGCCTGTGAGTCTGCCCCCGCCTGCAGAAAGCCTTTCCCCCTATGATAACCATCACAAGGAAAGTAGGAATACCAAGTAAAAATCAGGAACCAACTTGATACACTAAAAAAAAAAAAAAATACAGGCAGAATAGATCAGGAGGTAGGGTCCATCGAGATGCTCTGTATAAGAAATACAATCAATGTGAGAGAGGGTTTATGGACCAAAAATCAAATATGAGAAAACAATGCTCTATGTGAAATGGAGCCAGAGAGAAATAGGGGCGACTCGACCACCACCTGCAGATAGGATGGAAAGACAGGATACTTATGTGCAGTAGAGAATTACTCAGCTATAATGAAGGAAAACCTTGAGGCTTTTGTAAGTAAAGGAATACAATTTGAGATAAAGTCCAGGAGCAAGAAGATTCGGACCACTTAGGTAAGTAGCAGGTTGCCTCCTCAATCTAAAAACTGAGGGAGTTGGTGGGACCCAAAAAGCGCAGTATCCTGTGGGAATGAAAGGGGAGGAATAATCTAAAAGAAGAAGGCTGAGGATATTGTTAATAGCGTACCAGGATTTAAAACCCACATTACTCATACCACTCTGCTTAAATGGATTATATTCTGTTCTAGTTTGTCTACTTGTACTAGATTTGAGGGCACAGACAGTTATCTCAAAAATAGCAGGATATAATACAGTAATCATCCTTAAGTTCCTATTAACTTAATCTGAAGCCCGGTATAACTTACACTGTTTTACCATGACTGATCTTAATTGAATCTGGTCTGTTAGACTGCTGTTTTGTTTTGACAGATTTTATTCAAAGCTGTTATGATTGATAGTATCAAGTCTGAGAGTATAGGAAACTGCACTGAAGATGACAAGATTCACTAGAATATCCACTCACTCTGGTCTGATTATTACCTGCCTTTGAGGTTTAACATTGTCTACAATGTTTTGTTTTTACTAATATTGTTATGTACTGCTATATTCAATTATATTGCTACATTCAAATATGCCTGATGATAAAGACAATTCTATTGAAGGTAACAAGAGACAACACAGTAACCATTGTAGATCACCTTGTACTGTGGTTTTATATGACTTTTTGGTTTCATGTTTTTATAGGAACTTGTTTCATTTTATCTTGCTATGTTTTGTTTTTCCCTCTAATAAGAAAGAATAGAAATACATATAGCTGTATGAATAGAAATACATATACATGTAGCTGGTTATAGTTTCACTGTTTGAATGTCTACTTTGTATGCTTTAATTTTGTTGCTTATCAACTAGTGATTTCTTACTGTTTATCTTTTTTTGAAAATTCTGTATTATTTCTACCCTTCTCCTGTTTTTTTTTTTCTCTTTAAATTAAAAAAAAGAAAAAAAAATCAGGAACCAAGTCATAAAAGTTCACCAAAAGCCATAGAAATAGCCATTATTCCTTTTGGTCCCTTCCCATTTTGACGCTGTGAGTAAACTTCTTCTGATGCTTTAGGCAGTTTAAAAAAGGTGATTTTAGTCACTCTTACTCTTGTGCCCTTGTCGGGGATTTATCAGTCCTGCTGGGTTTTTTCAAATGGAGGAAAGACCAAATGGTGTAATCTTGATAATTTGTTTCACAGAATGTTGCAGCCTTATTAGCACTGTTATTACTGAGTTAAATCCAACATTAGAAAATCATCTTTTCGAAATGTCAGGACCCTTCATTACTTCACTGTGGATACCGGAGAATGTCACTTCTTTGGAAGGAAATGAAAGTCAAGCATTCCAAGACTGCGAATGGCAAAAGAAAAAAAATTCTGCATGATCTCACTTATACAAGGTATCAAAATAGTCAGATTCATACGTTCAGAAAGTAAAACAGTGATTGTTATGGCCAGGGAAGAGAGAGATGAGGGGTTAGTGTTTAATGGGTAGAGCAAGGATTGGGGTGGGAAGATGAAAAAGTTCTGGAGGTGGACTGCAGAGCTGTCTGCATACAATGTGACTGTGCTTAATGTCACTGGACTGACACTTGGAAATGGAAACAGTTGTGTTGTGCGTGTGTTACACACCCCTCCTCAGTGTGGACTGCGTGGTTAGGAGTGAAAATAAGACAGAGGAGTGGAAGGTGCACAGGCAGTTCCTGCAAAGCACGGTTCCTGCGCTAGTCATCCTTTCTCACTGAGGTCATCTCTGAACCAGATGCCTTCTAGGGACCGTAGCTCGGTGACAGTGACGTTCTGCAGACCCCTCAGCACAGGTTTCATAGCTGTGAGTCTGTACCAAGAAGCCTGTGCACCTCTCATGTTAAATGGAAAAAAAGAAAAAGTAATACAATACCTCTCACCAAATAATGCAAAAGAAACATTCTATTTTTCTCTGGCTTCTCACAGTCAGATACACAAAAAAAATTTTGTTACCTGTAATACAAATACAAGAAAACACAGAGGATTCTTGAATCCCTTTGAAATTTACTTTAAAAACCAAAATTTTCCTAGAGAGATTTATTAAATTCTTAGAAGCTGCCAAGCAACTACTTTCATATAATAGACTTTACCTCAATGAAGATTCCTTAAATACTTTGACTTTCAAGAATTATATGTGAAAAGAATATGAATACACTTTCTCCTATTATCATTGAGGCTCATGTTGCATGAGAGTACTTTCTGAGAATATTAACATTATAATATCATCCTGAAATTTTTCATTAACAAGAAGTCATTCTTCATATACCTAGAGCAATTAATTATTAAATGCTACAATAAGCTATTCCAATCTTATTCAAATAAACCGTGAAAAAGCCAGCCTTATCTTAACTTACTCTGGAAAGGGTTTCTCAGTATTTCAGAGAATATTCAGCCTTTTTGGAAGCTTGGCGTGGAGAAGCCTTTAGAGTTAAACAGAGTTATTCTACAACCTGTCCTATGACCTGCTAGCTTCTTAGACAATGGCGAGTCACTCGGTTTTCTCAAGCCTGAATTTTATAATCTGTAAAATCAGTCTTGTGTTAATTTATATCCTATAGAATTGGTGAGAGAAATAATAAGATATTCCAAAAAGGAAGGTGGTGCTGGGCCCTACTACCGCTCACTTTCAACTTCGTTTATACAGTATTTTATGTTCTATGTCATATAGTTCACTTCTCATTAGAATTTTTCTGAACAAAAATTGATTTGTTTGAAAATCATAGTAATAACCATGTGAAAAATGCTTAATATCATGCTTGGCACAAATAAGGCCAGCAGGAGGAGAACATTTGCCTACTACTAGCCAACCCATCCATTCATTCACCTATCCATTTATTCATTTGTTAAAACAAACATTTATTGGAAGTCTCACTTATACGAAGAACTTCTCTAGTAGTGAAAATACGAGTGAGAGAAAAATTCTTTGTTCTCACAGAGCTCACATTCTAGACGTGGAGAACGACAATGCAAAAGGAAATGTATGAAAAGTTCAGGGCTTTATTGGTGCTGGAAATCAGCCAGTCATGGAGGTGGACTGGAGACTTGTCCCTCAGTGGTCATTCAGAGTGGCCAGTGAACGCTCTTCTAAGGATTGAACATTTGAAGGGAGACCAGAGTCCTGAGAAGCTAGGCATGTGGAGATGTGGGACAGTGGTGTTTAGGTACTTGAAAATCCATTTGGAACCTAGAATTTGGGGGAGGATTTTAAAAGGTTAAGCTGTGATAAATTCTGTCCATTACTACTTTATACCTTAGGGCACCAGGCCACAAGTGAAAGGCCTTAGAATCTGGATGTGGGCTGTGTACTTGTGGACCCACCACACTGTCAGAATTGCTCCTGGCTCAGCTCTTCCACCAGCAGCAATATCTGCAGGGTATCTACATGCTCTCATGAGTGTTGACAGGTATGTATTTAGGGCCTTTGAAATAACATCTGATGATTCTATAGGTGAAATCAGCAAAGAGAAGCCACCTTGATACATGTGTCTTTATAGACACACAGAATATTGGGGCTTTGTCCTCTCAGAAACAGCAGTAAGGAAAGAGAACATAACCCATGAATGAGCAGAGAGCACTGGGAAAACCGACGATTAAGGCACAGTGTGGGAATTTGTGTAGCAGAGGAGCTCCAGGAGAAATACGCAATAATGAGGGGCCAAGATAAGGTGAGGAAAGACTGGGGTCACGATGAATTCTAGTAGATACAATAATATAGCTGCATATTCCCTCAGTAGGGCATCTGCCACCTTGGTCTTGGGAAGGGGGAGGTTGCTGTTTCACTCACTGAAGAAAGCTTTCTGCAAAGGAAGACTTGAATCGTTGCCAAGTTAGAATCTAAGTTGTCACCAGGAAAGGGAAAAATGGAGTGAGATCATTGGGCCCTTGGTTATAGTCTAAGGAATTCAGAGCTCAGTGTTTACTATTTGTTCCAGATTATGCTAAACACCGTGGAGGACACATTTTAGGGAAGTCTAAAGAAGTAAGAGGACCCCAACATTTCAGAGATGTAAGAAACCAAATGGTTTAACCTGTGGTGAGAATCTCTCTCTAGAAGGAGTCTGGGCTAAGTTCTACCACTTGTAATGCATACTGACTCAGAAGTCGCTCCTTCTGTAAATGATGAATAATCCTCATTTTATAATGTGTGTGTAGGACCTTGCTCGCCATCAGAAGCTTTCCAAGGGGAAGACTTCCTCTGCTGCAGTGAAGAGAAGAATGAAAGATACTGTGGAAATGATGGGTTGTCAGAACGAATGTGGCCACCAGGGCAGGGTTTGCATGAAGAATAACAGTTTAATGTATTTGAATCTTCCATGTAGGAAGTTGAAAGATTGATTTTTGTCAATAAATTCAGAATAATCAAACCCTCAGGGACTGACTCATGATACACAAATTCTAGAGACTGTTGTAAGCCACATCACCAATGGTTTATTCAAATGCCCTTCCAATACTAATGTCCTAAAATCCTTCAATTCTATAATAATCTTTAATCTGTCACCCAGTGAATTTTACCTATAGGCTTGCTTTGGGCCAAAATATACAACTCCTTTTTGCATTTTCTAGGTTTGGAAACTTGAGCTGAGCACCTCTTTTTAATTTTTTTTTTTAAAAAGCAAAACAGAGAAAAGGGTAGAAATGATACAGAATTTCAAAAAAATAACATTAAGAAATGATCACTAGTTGATATATGACATATTGTTATCTTAAAAGTAGTTGTTCAAGTTACAAAATCAAAGAATAAAAAAATGAACAGACAATCAAACAATGACAGCACAAGCTATTCTGTTTGATGAACTAACAAAAATTTAGTAGTATGGTTCTTTATCTTGCACACTTAAACATATGTACGGTTATACGTGTATACCTACAAGTTGTTCTTTCCTTTCAAGCACTTTTTTCCCCTTTCATTATCATAATATTTATTATACATTTTGGATCTTATTACTCTATCATTTTTTATTATTATTTATTTTTTACATTAGAGAGACAACATGATATTTATAAATGTGAGTATTTCACTTATGAGGATAGTCTCAAGTTGCCTCCATTTACCTATAAAAGCCTCAAGATCATCATTTTTTAATAGCTGAGTAATATTCCATTATATAAAAATACCACATCTTTTTCATCCATTCTGTGGTTGATGGGAGTTTTGGTTGTTTCTAAGATTTAGCTATCACAAATTGTGCTGCTATGGGTGCACATATATCACTGTGACATGACCTTTTCAACTTTTCTGGGAAAATATCCAGGAGGGGAATAGCTGGATTGAATGGAACATCCAATCCTAAGTTTTTGAGGAATCTCCATACTGATTTCCACAGTGGCTGCACCAGTTACACTCCCACCAACAGTGGAGAAGTGTTCCTTTTCCCCCACAGCCTTGCCAACATCAGTTGATGCTGACAACATCAATTCTTGATGACAGCTATTCTTTCTGGAGTGAGATGAAATCTCATTGCTATTTTGATTTGCATTTCTCGAATGACCAGTGATGGTGAACATTTCTTCATGTATTTATTTGCCATTTGTATATCTTCATCTGAGAAATGTGTGTTCATCTCAGATGCCCATTTTTGGAGTGGGTCTTTGAATTTGGGGGGCTTGATGTTTTTCAATTCGTTGTATGCACTGGATATAAGTCCTTTGTCTGAGGGCCTGCTGGCTAAAATTCTTTCCCATTCTGTGGGGTTTTCTTTTCACTTTGAACACCTCTTTTTGCTTATGGAGAAAAGAGACACAAGCATAGGTTGAATAACCCTGCAGGTTAGGTAAGTTTCCAGGAGGGTGGTGGGGGACCCAGGTGGAGACCGCCTGTGTACCCTCGCTTCTATTCCTTCATCGGGAGGCCGGTAAAAGAAACTAATTTTAGATTTCTTTTACTAGTCATTGTTCTCCCATTAAGTGCCTTCCAAAAAATGTCCTGATGCAGCCTTGATTCAGACTTTTATAAGGTGTGGTGCATTTTTTTCAAAATACAATTGGAGGAATAAATTTGGCTTGCCTGTTAATACCAATATTAGCCTCTCGGCACCCTCATTTGTATAAACTCCCTCACCCACCTTGGCTGCCATTTGGAAGCCTACCTGCCCACCATGCTCACATTTCTCCATGGATCAAGAGGGAAAAATAAAATCTAAAATATTTACCAGTTACATCTCGCCTGTAGAATGTGTACATAGGCTTTCCCAGAGAAAAGGAAATGGATGAAGACGTTAAAACATGTAGCTAGACTTCCCTTACTGTACCCCAGCACGCACAAAGGACTCATGCACTAATTTAATAACATGGTAGAGGTCGGTTTTTAAATGCATATGTGGAAGCACAATATACTTTTAGTGGGACTCTCCCATAGAACTAGCTTTTTGTAAGAAAGCTTAAGGGCCTATGAGAAGTGACTTGCACAGATTGATTTAAACCAAGAAGGCTTGCGGTATGGTGCCTCAAAGACTAGGCGGCGATGTCAGTCTCCCCGTGGGTGGTGTAATGATCTTTCAAACTAGTCTCTTTCGTGTCATGGCCAACCTATCATTAATAACTCTATAACACAGTACTAATACTCTGTCATAGTCTACAAAACACTCTGAAGTTAAACAAAAACAACTTAATTTCTTGAAGATTCTGAAAAATAGAAATGATCATTGCTGTCCCTTAATGGATGGAGAAACTCAGGTCTGGAGAGATTTAATACTTACTTTTTCCAAAGCTACCTGTTACCTGACAGGTCAGATGGGGAGCTAGGCTAAGACTCAGGTTCTTCTGATGACATTGCTTGATTATGGTTCATCTTGGGAGGGGGGGAGATTGGAAACACACCTTTCAGCTGGATTTACTAACAGAAATTCACAGAAAAACAAATTATTATTATTTTAAAGAGGTAAAAGCAAGATAAAACAAAACAAAATACAAGAAAAACAAGAAATAAAAAAGACAAATAAACAACAATAACAAAAAGCCAAAACCATAACAATATAGGCTTTCAAAGCAAGGTGGTAGGAACCTGACAAAGGTTGTTATTTTGCATAGTTATCTTCAAAAGAATTACTCAGATTACCTGATAGAGACATGTGAAAGTGACCTAATCCTATGAGTGTTAACTATTTTGTTCCAAGAACTAATAGGATTAGTAGTGCAATCATCTTAGCTATCTTAAGTGTATATATACAAATTTATAACTTTTTTTTCTATTCTCTTCCTTCTTTTCTCCTATTCCCTATCTGTGTTACTTTTCCCCTTTGAGCAGTTAAAAACAAACTATTATTCATTTTAGAAAATGGTTCACAACAAAGTTCTTTAAACTATTGGGGTCCCCGATGCACTTAGAAAATGTTTGAATTTATAAGCCAGCAGCCTTATTATTGTAGCAGTATAACTGTACAACTGTACCATGAAGATTTGGTAGCTCAGTGGGGTTGAAGGTGAGAGAAGTCCTTTTTATTTTTTGTAATGGCAAAAAAGAGAAACATCTCAAAATTCTGTGGGTGGTGCTGTTTGACCAATCCCCTTCTTGTCAAGGTGTTGTCTATATTTAAGACAAAAATTATGTCATTATCTAGATTCTGAGAATGTTAATGCTCCTGGGAGTTGTTCAACTTGCTTTAGGAAAGATAGGAAAAATCAGTAGGGATTTGAGTCTTTTCATTGCTGTTGTTACTGCTGCCTTTATGAAGGCTGATGAAAGAAAGTCTTTCAATTGCTCAAGTTGGATTGGAACAGAGAAGGCATTTTAAAAAAATCAAACAAGATCGTTCTATTAACGGGATTAGCTCAGAAGCTGATGACTAAAGAAAACAGAGAAAAACTAAAAGGAATGACCAAAAGAACTTTCAGCAAAGTAAGCCCATCCTATTAAAAGCTCAGCCCTGTGGTTTCCCTTATCCCGTCCCATCACTGAAATTGGCTGCATGAAGGGTGGGGTGTGATTAAAGCTGTGTCTGTAGAATTGCCAAATACCAGGTTGAAAGGAGGACAATTCAATTAACACACTATTTTGTTTTTCTCCTAAAAGACACTGAACAACTGGTTTTGCAGCATTTTCCTCATTAAACTGACAAAACCAACCTGTTGGTCTGGTATTATGGGGATATGGTTAAAGCAACTTACTTTGCTTTTCAGTGTTGATTTGTTCTCTCTGTCTCTGTCTCTGGCCTCACTTTTCCTCTCCCTCTCTTCTCTTTTCTTCTATCTCCATGCTACTGGGAATTGAAACCAGGGCCAGCTATACTTCATGTCTTTGCCCTTTAAAAAATTATGTTTTTAACTTTTGAGATTGGGTTTTGTTAAGTCACTAAGTTTCCCAGACTGGGATTGAACTTGGAATCCTCTTATCTCAGCCTCCTAGAGGGTTTGGATTCAAGGCAGGTACAACTACATTATAGTTTAGATTTTATTTTCTTCTCGGTCTTTACCTGAAATTCTGTAACAATCCCCAGAACTTTTGAAAACACTATCCAAAGGCTCTCTGTGAATTTCAGGATAACTGAGTTGAATATACCCCAAAATGTCTTGAAATAAATAAGTTCATTCAATGATTATCACAATTTCTTCGTTACCTAGTTTCTGCTTAAACCGATCCCAGCTGTGCATTTCAGGTTCAATGTGGGTGGGAAATTCAATTACATCAATATTTTATTTTCAGAAAAATAGTATTGCAGGCACGTCCATGGAGACCCATTAGATTTTCCGAACTCAGTACAATTGAATGCTGTTAAATAAACCATTGGCATATAATCAACTCCCATTTATTTTAGTGCAGAATGACAAGTTACAGTAGATAGAAACCATTCAATACCATTGACAAACAGATAGTTCATAGCCTTAAATTAGTTAGCCTATTTTTATAATGAATAGAGACTTAATTTGAGTTTCCCCATCCCGGGAACATGAAACAAAATTATATCATACAGTGAGTAACGGTTTGAAAAATTTTAATTTAGCTTGGCACGGCAGGTTCTTCTAATTATTGCTGACTCTTCACTCAGCAGAAACAGTGACCCTGAGCCCAGGGGCAAAAATCTGCTTTTCACCTGCAGACTCATTATCGAAGTAATTATTCTTCAAATAATTTTATAATATTCACATGAAACCTAATTCTGAACTTATAAATATAGATTTAAGTCATTTAGAGGTTGTTCTTCTGCTCATTACCCCAACCATGCTGAAGATCTTCCATGTTCCAACCACCTGGAGGAAAATTTCTTACATTTTCTGTCTTGAGTATGAATTAGTTCTCTGCATTGTCCAAACCTCTCAGTCCCCCGTGGCCAATTTTTGCTTGTACCCTAGAAAATGTTTGATAGAACCTTGAAGCAATTGTCAATATTCAAAAATTGGACTGGAGAAGACAAGATGGCCGATCAGTGAGCAACAGAATACAAAGCCTCCCAGGAGAAATAATTTATATGCCAGAATAAAACACCCTGGAGAGACCCATACAAAGGGAGATGGATCCTCTTAACACAGGAAGAAGTTAAAACTTAAAAAAGCTTGTCAAATACTTCAGGACTACAACTGAAGCATCTAAAAACTAAAGGGACACAGCGTTTTCGCAATGATCTGCCAAGTTTGGACCAGTGTGATTCCGTGCCGGCAGGCAGAGCCATCCAAACTCATCCTGTCGCCACTCACAGGAAAAATGGCAGTGCTGAAGTCGGGGGTTGGTGAGCCCAAGGGAGAGTGGAGAGTGGAGCTGTTGGAGGAACCTTCATGAATCCATAGTCAGTGCTGGGAGTGAGACCCCCCCACACACACACAGGAAGAGTGCGACCAAATGGGTGACATGTTGGAATCGGGCAGGAGGAGCCTGAACTGGGAGTGACAGTGACTTTGGTTGGTTGCTCCCTCCTCACAGCAGATTCGTGTGCGATTTGCTTGGACTAGGCCACACTCCTGGCTGGGACACAATGAGATGTCCCAAATCGATGCCCTGCGCCTAGCACGCACTGATGGCATGAAGTTTGGCTGGCCCAGTGGGGAGGGGCAGGCATATGCAGCCTGCTTACACTCAGTGACAAGAGCAGGCAGGAGAGGGAGGAGTTCCCTTGCCAGCATGCTTTGGAGGAAACATGGGCAACAGGGAAAGGGGCTGGGACCTGCACTGTAACCTGTGTGCAGGAAGCCAGGGCCATGACAGGAGAGAGAGGCAGGAGGAGGCCCCCAGCCCAGAACCCTGAGAGCCCTGATTCAGGAAAGGGAAAAACAAGGGAGACTGAGGGCAGCAAACACACAACATCAGACATGGCTTCAGTGGACATTAAGAGATATCTTTGGGACCTTGTAGACGAGCTCAAAACTGAAATATTAAATCAGGTAAAGTAGGATATGAGTAGAGTAATAAAAGAAATGCTCTCAGGAAGCATCTCTCAGGATGATACAGACAGAAGAAGGGAGGAACATAAAAAAAGGAGAGAAACATTTGATAAAGAATATAAAGAAAATATAGAAAACATGAAGCAGATCCAAAGAGACTACCAGGAAATTAAAAACTCCATTGAAAGCTGGCAAAACATCTTAAAAGAAACTAAGGATAGACTATCAAAACTTGAAGACAAGTTTGCAATGTGTGATCATGAAAGGAAAGATCTCTTAAAAATAACAAGGAAACAGGCAATAACAATACAAAAGCTAGAAGATGACAAAAGAATCTACAATTTAAGAATAAGAAACGTGAACAAAGAAGCAGGAATACATACAGGTGAATTACAAAGGCTATTCACAGAAATAATTAAGGAAAATTTCCCAAGCATGGGAAAAGAAAATGACATTCGGTTATGTGAGGCATACAGAACTCCAGCCACCTACAACCAAAACAGAGCTATACCCAGACATATAATAATCAAGATACCAGAAATTCAATATAAAAACAGAATATTAAAAGCCATCAGAGAAAAGAAACAGATTACCTATAAAGGTAAGCCCATCAGAATCACGGCTGACTTCTCGACACAGACCATCAGATTAAGAAGAGCTTGGAGTGAAGTCTTCCAAGTCCTGAAAGAAGGTGGCCTCCAGCCCAGATTGATGTACCCTGAAAAACTTCACTAGAAATTAATAAGAAACAAGATGCTTCCATGACAAAGAGGAACTGGGTGAGTTTGTGACCACCAATCCAACCCTGCAGAGAATGCTGAAGGACATTCTAGAGAGAGAGAAAAAAAAATACCAGGATTTTAGGAACAGTGGTAGAAAAGCCTCAGTGAGTGGGGCAGGCAGTAGAATAAGGAGAAAACTAAACAAAGGTAGAAAAATAGCATAGCAGAAATGAGGCAGAGAAGGATAACTAGAAACTAACATAGATGGCCTTGATACGCTATATTGTTGATAGTGCACCAGGATTAAAAACACACATTACTCACATTACTCTGCTTAGATGTATTATATTCTGTTCCAGTCATTCTACCTGTACTAGATTTGAGGGCACAGACAGTAATCCCAAAAATAACAGGATATAGTATGGTAATCATCCTTAATTTCCTATTAAGTTAATCTAAAGCTCTGTAAAACCTGGACTGTTTTACCATGACTAATCATAATCGAATCTGGTTTGTTGGATCACTGTTTTGTATTGATAGATTTTATTCAAAGCTGTTATGATTGATAGTATCAAGTCTGAGAGTATAGGCAACTGCACTTAAGACGACAAGATCCACTAGAATATCCACTATGGTTTGATTATTACCTGCCTTTGAAGTTTTATACTGTCTATAATGTTTTATTTTACTAATAGTGTTATTTACTGCTATACTCAGTTATACTGCTATATTCAATTATGCCTGATGATATAGACATTCTATTGAAGATAATAAGAAACAACACAGTAATCATTGTAGATCACCTTGTACTGTGGTTTTATATGACTTTTTGGTTTCATGTTTTTATAGGAATTTGTTTTGTTTTGTCTTGCTAAGTTTTGTTTTTCCCTCTAATACAGAAAGGATAGAAATACACGTAGAGATTCATGCATGCGTAGCTGTTCACACTGTCACTGTTTGACTATCTACTTTGTGTTCTTTAATTTTGTAACTTGAACGACTATTTCTAAGAGGATAATATGTAATTCATCAACTACTGATTTCTTATTGTTTATCTTTTTTTTTGAATTCTGTATTATCTCTACCCTTTACATGCTTTTGTTTCTCTTTAAATAAAATCTTAAAAAAAAGAAATTGGAAATTTTGCATATGTTTCTAGATCCCCGATTTCTCTCAGAGACTAGACTATCGGACCATGCTGGAATCTTTCCCTAGGAGATGGCAATTAGCTAGAGCTAATGACAAGTTCTACCTTTCACGAGGGGATACACCTGCCACTTCCCCTCAGCCAATATAGGAGCTGGGGGTCACTTGCTGGTTACTCTTTCATACCTTTCTCCATTCATTTTATTTCTCTCCTGGTTCTAAGATTTTTTTAAACAATAATTTCATGGGCTTTAGGCATTCTTACTCTAAGAGGTCCAGCTTCACATCATATCAAATATATGGAACCCATATCCCATATTAAGTATGGAATTTCTTGGCTATAAAGTGTCTAAAGTAAGGATTTTATAATTTTGCTTTTTGAAACTAATTTTAAGTTTTTCATTTTTATATTTTTGGAACATACGAAGTTTTTCATCTTTATATTTTGGTACATATGAATCTGGGGCAGCAGTGGTGAGTGTGTGTGAAATATATAATCAGCCCCCCCCATTTATGGGTTCTGCTCCCTGGTTTCAATTGACCTCGGATTGAAAATATTCAGGAAAAAAAATTGGGTTTGTACTGAGTGAAAGCTTTCTATTCTTGTCCTTATTCCATACAGAATATAGTATAACAGCTACTTACATGGTGTTTGTATTGTATTAGGGATTATAAGTAATCTAGAGATTACTTAAGACACTGGAGCAGGGGCATGGGTTATATGCAAATACTGTGCCATTTTATAAGAGACTGGAACGTCTGCAGATTTTGGTACCTGTGAGGTATCCTGCAATAAATACTCTGCTGACACCATGCAGTGGTGTATAAGACTTTTCCTTTTCTTTCTTTCCTTCTTTCCTTCCTTCCTTCCTGTATGTGTTTGTTCCTTTCCAGTTTCAGCCCTTATTCCTGGCCATTAAAATGTGCATAAGAGCAAGACATTGTGTCTGTAATGCTGAAGGAATCAAATGGTCCTCTGCATCCTTATGAGCATGTGAAATTGTAGCCTCTGGTTAGGATCAGTTTGGCATTTTAGAGAGATTATAGGAGACCGGGCAGTGTCCCCAGATGTGGAGTCGCCAAGCCACTGACATCGAAAAGGGGGCAGCTTCTCTGGTCTCACTGAGGTTTTTAAACATTGAGATGTAAGTGACAGCCCTGGGCCTACCATGCATTCCCTTTCTAGCCTGGAAGGAGACAAAAGGAAGGACTTGGATGTCAGAAACATTTAAAGATCTTATTGTCCATGCAAATCCTCACTTTTGGAAGTATTATACCATATTTAATTTTGGTTGCTGTAGACTAATTTACTAAATTCTACATTGTAGATTTTTAATTGATCAAGTACTCAATTTTAGGTTTTGTAGATTTCTACTTTTGTTTTTTGAGGTGGGGGTTATGTAGCTCAGGCTGGCCTTGAACTCGCTATGTAGCCCAAGCTGTTCTCACACATGCTGTGATTCTCCTACCTCAGCCTCCTGAGTGCTGGGATAACAGGTATGCAACATCACACCTGGCTAGATTTTGTAAATTTTTTTGGTTTCTATTTTAAGGTCACTGCATTTGTTGTTTCCATTGTTTTAACTGTTTAATTTGTGCTTAACCTTCTTTTAGGCCTGAGGCATGTATGCTTTTTGTTGATTTAGAGAAATCAGACCCACGGTGTCTCTGAGACCTTGCAAGACTTCTGGATAGATGTTTGGTGAGTGTCTTGCTCTGAATTCCCAGGTTGGAGCTGAAGATAATGGGGCAGAACTGCTTTTTAATATGGCTCCCACAAAAGGCCATTGAGACCAAAACCATGGTGGGACAGTGGGGAAACTTAGCAGAAGACAAATGGCTTCCTGGTACACATATCCTTTATGCTGCTGTTTTTTCCCACTGCCATGCAAAATAATGTTATGAGTAGAACCATTTTCCAGCATTATTAAAAAAAGCAGAACCACAGCTCCGCTCTCTACTTACTGGAGCATCGCGCTGGCACAGAATTCTGAGTGTCTTTAACTTGCTGATAAAAACAAACACAAAATTAAAAGAAAAACTGCTTCATTTTCTCTAATCGAAATGTCTCATTTTATTCACTATGATTATAGGCCACAGATCACCATCGTAACTGCAATGGCTGTGACTCGCCACTAATGGAAATCTTACTTTCTTACCCATTGTGGTGTTAGTGGCTGTTGTGAAATGTCTTTTCTGCTGTTTATTACTTCGAAATCATGAATGTTATGAGGAAGCTGGAATTTACTATTTAATAAAGCAATAAAGCTCAACTATTAGCATATCAGTTGTATCTTTAAGAGTTTGAAATTGCATTCCAGGATCAGTTTTCTTTGTAAGCCTTATGTATTTTATTGTAGACATTTAAACATTATTGTAGGAAGGTGTCATAGGCTTTCTGAGGTGCCTGCAGGGATGAATGTACAACAGAGTTAGGAAACCAGGGCTGGGGCTTTTCCACAACAAAGAGATGGTCAAACAGGGAGGCGCTGGAGCTCCAACCCCTAGTGGCAAAGGGCCTGGGGATTTTAAAACCAGAAAAAAGCCATGGAGGTTAGAGGGTACAGAATGCAGAGAAAGCAGATGGGTTAATGAATAGATAGTCAGCAGGGCTGGAGTGTGAATTTTACTCGGTGTGATTGGAGGTGGGCTCACGGTATGATTCTAGCTGTGCAGAGATGTGGATGCGAGGGAAGGTGTTTTTAACTGCAGAAATGCCCACGGAATTCCAGGCATACTGGAATTACAAAAGACAATGAGGTTGTTACAGTACAACTATCCAATACGTTTTTCATTTTTTTATTTTTTAAAATTTTATTTAAAGAGAAAAAAATCAAAACAGAAGAAAAGGGTAGAAGCAATACAGAATTTCAAAACAAAAAATAAGAAAGCACTAGTTGATAAATTACATATTGTCTTCTTATATAGTTGTTCAAGTTACAAAATTAAAGCATACAAAGTGGATAACAGTAATATGTACAATAGTATATCTCATTTTCTTCACAATAGTTGTTCTTTCAATCAGGTACAGCAAAATTGAAGGAAATACCGAAATTATAAAAACAGAATATTGAATAGAGCAATACCATTAATCAGAACAGAGAAAAACAGTGATAAAAATGTTTGTCTTCAGAGAGATGGCAGAAAGAAATCCCCCTTATTTGCTATATTGCATATAATCAAACTTGCAAGACACGCTCAAATCTCTGGCTCTTACTTGCTAATGGGGCAGGGGATATGGATGTTTGATTCTTAGCCTGTGCTGGTAGGCTCACAGCTGCCCACTAGAGCTGTGAGCTGGCTGCTTGTTTTCCCAGTGCCCCAAGTTCCAACATGGTGCGGATCTCAGGAAACACTGATGGTTCTCGCCCTGGAACAGCTGCAGCTTGTCAGGCCACAGCTACTTACCAGAGCGGCGAGCTGGCTGCTTCCAAATATGTTTTTCAAAATAGTTAAATAAAATTAGCTTTAACACATTAAATAACAAGATTTCATGAGATGTGCATGTTTTATTATCTACCTAGCTATGTGACAGTTACTCTGGTGTAACAAGAATGGAAGAAGAAAGTTGGAAGATGGGCTTCAAAACTTACAAGGCAGCTGCAGTAGCCGAGACGATGTGACTGTGGTCTAAAAACAGAGGGATCCATGAATAAAATTTGGAATTCAGAAAATATCCCTTACATTTGTCATCAGTTATTTTCAACAAAGGTGTCAAAACACTCAGTGGGAAAAGACTAATCATTTCAACAATTGGTGCTGGAATAACTGGATATCTACCTGCCAAAGTAGGAAAATGGAAGAAGGGCATGATGGTGCACACCTGTATTCCCAAGTATTCTGGAGGCTGAGGCAGGAGGGCTACAAATTGCAGACAAGCCTGGGTAACTAGGTGAGATGTTGTCTCAAAGATAAAAATAAAAATGACTAAATAACTCTTAAAGAGACTTCTTGGGTTTAATCCCTAGTATCATAAAAAATGGAAGACGACAACAACAATAAAGAAAAGAATGAAAGTGAATCTAATATCATACACAAGAGCTAAATCAAAACATATCATTAACCTGAACAGCAGCGCTGAAACTGTGAAATTCTTAGGTGGAAGCACAGGAGTAAGTCTTCATGAGTACCAGCTAAGTCATGGCTTCTTATGTGAGTACCATGCACTAACCGATTGTACCACAGGAGCTCCGAGCAATGATTTATGAAATGTAACATTAAGAGCACAAGAGCAACAAAAAAATTTTGTTATCAAAATTAAAAATTTTCATGCTGCTAGTGATATTATCAAGTGAAAAGGCATCCTGAAGAATTGGTGAAGACATTTGGAAATCTCCTATCTCATAAAGGATAAACGTATAGAATATAAGAAAAAACTCAAAAACTGAAACAATGCAACTTAAAAATGGGCCAAAAGTCTGAACAGATATTTTGCCTGAGAAGATATTCAAAGGGCTCTCTCTCTCTCTCTCTCTCTCTCTCTCTCTCTCTCTCTCACACACACACACACACACACACACAAAGTTGTTTGACATCATTAGCCATTAGGAAAATGCAAATCGAAATCACAAGATACCACTTCACACCCAGTGGGATGGCTATAATCAAAATGACAGACAATAACAAATGTCAGCAAGAGTGTGGGGAAATTGAAACCATCATTCTTGTCTGGCTGGGAATGTAAAATGGCACAGCCACTTCAGAAAAAGTTTGGCATTTCCTCAAAGTGTTAAACATATCCAGTCACCGTATGACCTGCCAGTTCCACTGCCGCTATCTACTCAAGATAAATGGAAACATAGGCCTATACAAAATTAGTACACAGCAGCAATAATGTTCATAGCGATATTATTCATAGTAGCTAAAAGTGGGAACAGCTTAAATGGCTATCAACTCGTGAACAAGTAAATGAGATGTGGGTTATGTACCCAACAGAAGGCCCCTGAATAGTGGACTGATGCAGGCTACAATTTGGGTGGACCTCAAGACCGTTATGCTGTGTTAGTGTCCAGTCAGAAGAGGCCACTTACTGCAGGTTTCCACAGGCAGGCTGCAGGTGGACAGAAAGTTAACTAATAGTTCCTTTGGACTTGGATGGAAGGAGGTGATAGGATTTGAAATTTTTGTGTCTAACGGGTAGTAGAGCTGTTTAGAAGATCTGAGAGAATGGAGATGGGGACATGGGAGGAAGATGGGGAGCGGTCTGGTTCTCCTTGCGTGGCCCTATCCTCCTGCTGTGTCTACCAGTCTATAGCAGGGTGGTTTGTGAAAGCCTCCAGCTGAGCTGCAGGCTCTAGCTGACTGGCTTTCATGGGGAACTTACAGGATCAGATTGCAATAATATGTGTACTGGTGGATACAGTGTTTACTTTGTGAGAAAACAAAGGGAAGTATCCAGGATTCAGTAAGAATGATGGCTCTGAATTTTTCTTTCAGTTCTCAAAAAGTTGGCTGTTTGCAGAGCTCTTGAAGAGTAATAACCACTTTAGCTCCTATATAGGTCAAAATCAGCTCTTTTTCCTCATAAGCATTTCCTCTGAGTATTGAACATCTGCTTTCAAGTTTAAAGCAGCTTTTCAGTGGTATCATTGCTTTTAAAACTGGATCAGAAGGTGAACATTCTAGAGAGACTGAAATCACCTGGGTAACCCTTACAAAAGACACACGTGCATTCAAAGACCACGGCATTCCTGAGATACGACACTTCCAGTGTAGATTCAGCCTGAACTAAGAACATTTACTTTTCCTCCTGGTTTTCCTGATGAGAAGTAAAAATAGATGTTTGGAAAGGAGGAAATTTTATATCCGAAGGGATATTTCTCCCCGTCACCCTTCTGCTCAAACAGTGTTACCCGAAGATTCATGAAATGCATGGTCACCCTAAAACAAGATGCTGGGTTTGCCAAAAGTGACTAATTATCATCTGACGTCTCAGAAGACTTACGGGCAGTGTGCACAGCCCGGGAACCTGGTAGCAGAATAACACCTGAGAGGTGGTAAAGCTGCCCAGCCTACTACGGTCTTTTTATTCCCAAAGTATAAAAAGTCACCTACAAAGCATGAGAGTAAAGTTCCTTTGAAGGTGGGCTGTCACCTGGGCAGAATGCAGTATTGAATCAGGGTCCTTAAGCCCTTCAGATGTACATAATAGGAGGCCAGAAAGGAAGAAGATGAACACTGTCTTTATTAAAGACCAGGATGCCAGCTACTTAATCAATGAATGATGGTGTGGTTGAATGAACACAAACATTAGCTTTCTGCCTGGGTTCAGATCCCAGGTTCTTTGCAGCTTCTCTGTCAGGAGTTAATTTATGTAACTGTTTTGTATTTTAGACTCCTTATTCCGTAATGCAAGTGACAGTACCTTACCCTGAGGGTTGCTTTGAAGGTTAAATGAGCTCACGTGTGCTTCATACACATAAACACATACTACGTGTTCAATAAATATTAACTATTATCATTTACTGAGGGCCTATTATGTGTCAGATGCTGGTGATGGTGTATTAAACAAGATTGAAAATGTCCCCGTACTTACAGGGCTTATAGTCAATTAGAATCTTATTTATATGGATACCCTCAGGACTCACATGATCCACAGGCAGCAATACTGTTCCAGAACCATCTCGACCTCTACTTCCCCTTTAATGATAGTCAGTTTATTTATGACAAGGATGTGGAGTCTAAAATGCATGCACATAAAAGTCAAAAAGTGTTTCTCAAATATGGGCAGAATCATGGCTGCCCGAGTGAATCACTGTTACTGATGGGAGTTGTTAGGGGTGGAAATAGATGTGTAAATCACTGGCCCTAAGATGGGGAGATGCTGAGTATACCAAGATGTTTGCTGCCTACCCTAGGGCAAGCAAGGAGTGACTGGGAAAGAGTCACTATGCATTGTTAGGATTTTGTTGGGAGAGACAATCTGTACTAGCAAGAGCAAGGATTAATGATCTGAAAAACGAGGCATTCCTAAGGCTGCTGCTATAAAGAATGTACTTATGACAAATAAAGAATCCGTCATCACCCGCCCAGGATGGAGTTTGGAGGGATAGTGTTTTGATCTTGACCTGTGGTCCTTTGCTGGAGGGACCAAAAGGCCACTTGAGAAAAAAGAATATTTTCTCCCATTCTCTGGACTTGCTGTGCATATTCCTTTTCAAATTCCATTAGAAGTACTTTTTTTTCCTCTGAAATGCTCTCTTTTCTGTTATATTGGGGAAGAGAAGGAAGGCCATGAAATCCTAGAGTTAACAGCTTCATTGAGATGCCGTGAGCTGCAATTTACTATCTTCTTCCAGTCACAGAGGGGATGAGTCAATACCCTAAGATCACCAATCATTCCTTAAGGAACTAGAATCTGTTTTGAGGAAAGTAGTAAAAACAAAACATTTAAAATAAATCCATGCTTGACATAAGGTAAGCATGAACTGCAAAGGAGCTTAATACATGTGTGAACGGGAGTTGTCACATGGTTTCTCTAGCTACTTAATATTCAACTTTCAGAGACAGCAATTGATCCTATTATATAATAGGAGGCAGAAAAATTATCTTAGGTTCAGCAGTCAGGAAATGGCTTGATTCGATTCTTACTCATTATATGACCTTGGATATATTCTGCTACTCCCTAACACTCAGTGCGCTTACCTGGAAAATAAGGATTCTGATATAGAAATTTCATGAGGATAATGAGATGTGTTCAGAATTATGTAGTATGCTTTGAAGGACCGCATGCATAGAGAGGATGTTTAGGATAGATCTCTGCCAGTTTCACACTCTCCTTCCTTCCAGCTCAGGGAAGAGCTGGCTGTAGGAGCTCACGACTGACCAGTAGGTTGAACTGAATTATTGGTGTGGTTTCCTCAAGTAGTTTTTGTGGCTGCTGTTCTTTTCTTCTATTTTGCCTCATACAGAGGTACCATTTGCTATGGTCTGGCCCAAGTGAGCCATCTAAATTACCGACTGGTAAGGTGGCCGTGTTACCCCACTGATTTAAAGACCATTAATCACTCCTAATTGCACCCTGAAGAGATCAACCCTGTGCTGTCCTGTATCTCTGACTTTCTCTCCTACCCTCTGACCTCCTACTTTGTACTCTAGCGAGTCTGCCTGCTTCTAACCTGTGCCTACCCCATCATTCCCCACTTTGACCCAAGCTCAGGACATCAGCATTCCATGTGACGCTTTGATACAGACATTCACGTTCCTCCCTCTGTCAGAAAGACTCTCCTAGCATCCACTCATCTGGCAAAGTGTCACCCCTGAGTTCAGCTCACCCACCGTCTCCTCCAGGAAACTTCCTTGACTCCCAGGTCCAGCTAAGGCGCTGGTCTTGGTGTTTACAAAGCTCTGTGGCCTCTACCTTGTTACACTGCTTGTTGCACTATCATGAGTTGTTTCGTTCCCTAGATCCTGACTTACTCCATGACAGGTGCAGCGTCTTATGGATCATAAACTCTGGTGCATAGCACAACACACAGCATGCAGCGGACACTATGAACCCAGCTGAATTCTTCTTGCATACTCTCGGTTTCAGTGTGTAGAAAGCAAAAAAAGCAGGGGCCACTTAGTATTGAAAACAAACAAACAAACAAACAAACAGAGTCTAACGCAGGGGCTGCATGGCAGAGATGATGGAAATCCGCGCAGGACATGACGAGCAATTTTCAGGGAAGCAGCAGCAGCGAGTGGCTGCCACCCTGCCAGAGCCACAGAGCAGGAACATCCCCAGCAGGAGCTGGAGCCAAAGGGAGCCGAAATCACCACTGCTAAAGAGGACACCTGCAACAGAGGCAGGAAGGGAAATGCTGCGGTTTCTCCCGCCTTCGCCCCACCTTCTCCAGCCAGGTGCTTCCCCAGACCCAGTGCGGCTGGAGTCGGCCCAGAGGCGCAGCCTGTGGACACCGGGAAACGGGGAGAAAGGTTCATGTGGGAAGGGGAACATGGGGAGAGGGGAGAGGAAGGAAGGGAAAAAGAGAATACAAGGAAAAATTTGGAACAAAGCTTTTGTAAATAAGGAGGGAAAGAAGGGGCAAAGGAAGGGATGGGACTGGGAAGAAGAAATCAAGATTGATCATGTATAGGCACACAGCCCCTGTGGTGAGAGTTACCATTGTGCGTAGCTAAATTACACCAATAAAATTAATTTTAAAAAAGAGCGGGGGAGGAGAAGGGCAGCAGAAGTGTCTAAAGTGGGGAGCTGTGCTATTAAGGATATAAATGAGGATCAGAAAGGGGAGCTGCCTAGGGTCCCATGTGCAACCATCGCTATTAATATTACCCTTCAGTTAACATTTGCTTGGTAAAGATGTTGACGACAGTCGGGGCTGGCATCATGCGAAAGGACGGCGACCGGGAGATCGCATCTCTATGGATGCTGAGTCTGTGTCCAGGGTTACTGGCCGCTGCCAGAGAACGCACACATCTTTTCATTGTGCACAGGAAGATGCGTTGGGGCCCCTAAGTGTGAGCATAGCATTATTTATGGGACCATGATAGGGAAAATCACTGCATGTAAATATTTAAGAAAGAAAAAGTCCTGTAACCAAACCAAGTGTTCCAACCCAGTGAAAAAGGCCTGAGAACTGCCGGGCATGGTTAGGAAATTCTTCATGTTTAAAGGGACCCAGGCAACGCCATGAATTAGCATGCGAAACTGAATGAAGAGACCAGATACTTCACGTGGAAAGGACTCAGCTCCTTAGGTATTTAAACTGAAAGGATTTTTAAAACAGAATTAAATTATTTAAACAATTGCCTTAAGCATAACTTTTCACTTGTCCATATAGACATCACATATGTCTTACTACAGAGATTAAAAAAAATTTCACAAGACCAAACTGTGAGGTGGACCTCACATTCCAGCATCAGCTCCACCTCACAGATGCAGTGGGTTATTTCTGGGATTCTGCTGTGTCCTGGCATTGTTATTTCTATTTTATAGCCAGCTTTTTAAACATATGGAACAATTCCTGTTTGTTTTTGTTTTAATATGGGACAATCTATCTATTTTGGGTTATTGTGGGCTATGCAGATCCCAAAATAAATTATTTTAAAACAGTTACATTTTTTAAAAGCTCATATTGTGGACACCAGCCATCCCCATTCATGAGTGGTGTTTATATAAAATGCGTAGGAGGAAAAGGAAAAGTAACAGTGTCTTGCTTACTTGGTGAGCAGGTTAATCATGTCAATGTGGTGTTCCTAGACTGTCTCTTATTGTTAAAATCCCCATGTGGTATTTAAAAATACATAGACTCAAGAGTGTTCTATGCTATCTTCAGCGTCCCACTTTTCGTCATTTCAAAAGTGTTTATTTCTTTGCTGACAAGCTCCTTGTCCTTGTCCCTCTGTCTGGCTCCCTGCTCTCTCTCTGCTGCCCGGAACACAGGCTGATGCACCAGAGTAGCAGACTCAGTATCTGTCAGCCTCTCCCTGCTCTGCGTTTGCCTGGCTCCATGGTGAAGCCATGAAAGAGGTGGAGAAGTGATTGATTGTACTGGCAAACACCTTCCTCCGAAGAAGTTCTCTGGACCTGGTTCCACTCCACCCAGCTGGGCCACGCTTGGAGCCACCACGGATGCATGCAGGTACTCAGAGAAGAGGGAGCCTGTTAATCGCAAGCTGTTTTTCAGTGTTGCCAAAAGGTCGCCACTATCAATTATGACATATATTCGAGGAGAAGAAAGTCCTGTCTATATAGCCATATATTCTGCAATGTCTAATTTGTTTGCTGTCCTAAGGCCGGGCTCAGTTATCGATGAGTCAATCATCCAGGTCCTGTGTGCTATGACACCACCTAAGTCTCTCTCTTAGGATAATGGTGTTGCGTGCAGAGATTGGTGCTGGGCCGTATATTATTAAACTCCATAAACATGTTGAACATTAATTGCTACTGCTGTGCAAGAAAACATTTTTGCCGTCTCTGTGGTGGAGAGTTAAGTAATTTATACAGGATGACTCAAGCCGTGTCTCTAGGCAGCCGGTGAAACGTTGCTAAATCAATCCATATGGCCAGTCTCTGGGAGAGAATCAATTGTGGGACCTGCACGGATGAGCGGTACAGGGCATCGCAGCTGTATGTAGCTCTTTCTTGCTGTAAACGGACCAGCCCTGGAGGTTATGTCTCCACATACCTCATGAGGGCAACAGTAGAAGCAATTACAGGGTCAATTTAGACAAACAATGAATACTCTTCTCAATTTATTCAGAGGAAGAGAGCTTTGCCTGGATTTTCCTTTGTGTGTGTGTTCTACCTCCATTATCCCAATAATGCTCTTAATGCTCCATTTCACTTATCTGGCACAAAACAGCTTGGTTTAGAGGGAAAAAAAAAGCTTCTAATAAAGGTAGGAGGTGAGGCTTGGGGCCAGCCCGGGGCTGGCGTGTTTAGCTTCTGGAGAATCAGCAGTTATGCTTGGACCACCCTTTGATTCCTTTCTTTCTGCATCTTAAAGTCTCCCTTTAACTTTTTACTTTCTTCTCACTGTAGTCTTACAGCAAATTTATTTGGAAAATCATTTTAAAATGCAACTTTCGCAGAATATTATTTGAAAAAGGATATCTGCTTTCTCTCCTCTGCCTCCCCAGCTTCCTTCACTTCAGTTGGATTGTAGAGAGCTAGAGATAAAGCATCTTAACTGTACAGTTTCATCTATGTTTTCTGGAAGAAAGATGAGCCTTAAATGGTAGATTCAGAATTTAGCTTTCCCTGTGTAGCTATGACTAATATTGATGTAGTGTGATAGGCAAGACATAATCAGAATCCTGTAGATTCATCAAAATTTGTCAAATTTTAGTTTTTCACAGTAGTTTAATTGGACAAGATCTTGGATTCCCTTTAGTGAGCAGTGACAGAAGTGGATTATACAGAAAAAAATACAGATTCAAGCCGTTCGCTCAGGTTTTCCAGTCCAACTTTTTTTCCTAAACACCTGCATTACTAGAATTCATCAACTTGTCCTGTGGTTTGAGTTTCTATTTGCCTTTCCCCCATTTCCAAGTGCCTATGTACCTTAACAAGTGTCTTTTGAGCACCTTGTGAGAACCCCTAACTCTAGTCTGCCATGATATTCCTTGCCCCACCATTTGAACTGTTTTGTAATAGTTACAAATAGTTATAATTGTGGCAAGCTCAGTACAGGGAGTCGGTCACATGACCAAGATGCAGTTTACCATAGTACCCAACTCCTGTCATTGATGGTAATTTACCCAAAAGTTCTACCTCCTGTCAGATCAGTGGTGACATTTGACTCCTCTAGGAGCTTGCATGGTACTATCAACAGCCCATGTGAGGGCTCTAGGTTGTGTGCTCCCTATGAGAATTTAATATGATAATAATGAAAATAAAGCACATGATGCAATAATGGAAATAAAATGCTCAAAAATTGTAATGCACTTGAATCATCCCCAAACCATCTTCTCCCTGTCCTCTGTCCGTGGAAGGTTGTCTTCTGTGAAACTGGTCTATGTTGTTGAGAAGGTTGGAGGTATAAGCTTACATCACATAACTGGGCTGGCTGTCCAGAGTGATGTTGCATCTGATGCTGCACTTTGCAGTTCACTCCCTGCATCCCATCTCTGCTCTGCCTTTGGGTCCAGGACAGATCACAGTTGAGTTGGTCCTCATGAACCACTTGGTCTTCTCTGGGAGGATGTGCTACAAAAAGCAGGGTTCTGAGGGATTAGGGAAAATCAATTACACCAAATTCTTCATGAACTCAAGGATTAAAGGTCTAGCTAAAAGGCAGGTTTTGAGGTCACTGATGGTACCCAGAACATTACCAGAGCTGGATGATGTTTTGTATCTACAGGGAAAGGAAAGTTCATAAAATGCTGATACCCAGGATTCTGGAAGAACTTTGACTAGAACAAAAATCTTGTAATAAACTTAAGGGTCTTTAATCTCCATAATTTGCACCTTCCAGGTACAGAGGATAAAGAAAATGCTTGTGGAAATCCAGCACCCCTTTGGGCCTTTTTCTCATCTGCAAGTTCCCCAGTGGTTCCCTTTATCACCCCGAAAACCTCTAGAGGTGATCAAAGCCAAACAGTGGCTGTTGGACAACCAATAGGCATAATAAATTAATAAATGATCCTCCTCAGTTTGGCCTCCCTGTGGTCACCTTCATTACAGAGGTGACATTTTTAGGCAACTGAGATTTTGTTGGGTGAGGAAAAACACAACTTACAAATCACATTTATAAAGTCCTGGGAAATCAGAGATAAAGGCTGTTTTGTGGAAACCATTGCAGTATCTTCTTGGCAGACTGCAAATGGAGATTAAAATCTTTGGTTAATTTCAGTGTTTTGGGTATGAGTGCGATCATTCATTGTCACTAACTAACGTGAGGCAGGGCTTTTCTCAGTCTCCTGCAGCGTCCTACATACTTTTCACTCCCTCTCACCTGTCGTTCCTCTACAGACGCATGTGTACTGGCTGCATCATCTCAGTCTATGGCAGCCAGATAGGGTTGGTTCTGTTTTTATGTGCCATGGAATCTGGGCCGAGGGCGTGGTCTGTCTGGCATCAGGACCGCAACTTGGCCTTTTACCATTATTCTACTTGGTGCTTCTGCCAGGTATTGAGTCTGGGCTGCTCTCTCCTCAGCACCTGCTAGTTTTTAGAAACAAAACTCTTCCTTATTTGCTTGTTGGTTCTGCTATGCCCTTCTATACCCAGATTCCTTCTTCTTGAAGAAACACTAAAGCCAACCATTGTGCTCAGAAGTGAAAAGCCCTCCTGCTTCTTCAAACGTTCTCCCACCCAAGGCTGTGTTACACCCAGTGGAAAGTCTGGAGCATCAGCAAGGTACTTGCTAATAATCCCATTAATTGCCCAGGAATAGATTGGAAATGGAAATGTCTTTATAACCCTTCCTTTTAATGAAATAGGAGCAGAACTCTGAAGCGTGAGGTTGGTTCCTGATGAGGCCCAGAAAGATTCTAAGGATTCATCCCTTTTCAAGTTTACTGTCTACTACACACTGCAGAGATTAAGGTTAAAAACTGAGAGAACGGAAGATTGTTTAATTAATAAAGCAAACAGAGACCAGGTATTTTAAACAGAGGGGCATTTTTATAGAAGAAATAAAGTGCTTATAAAATCCACTGAGCTGAAACTAGGAGGCTCAATTCTCAGGAAAGACATCCAGAAAAATATGGAACTGAGAACTCAGGGAAGCTACTGCCTCCATATTGACTGCTATTGGTATATTCGAGAGGACATCCCAAACTTATAATCCAGGAAATGAGTAGCTGAGAATCAGGAAACTGCCATCACTGCTACCAGTGTGCAACTGCCTAGGAGGCTGAAGCAAGGATCTGACTGCTGGCACAAGAAATCCCTTGCTTCCTGGACTGTGCTTGCTGGGACTAAAGCAGCCAAGAGGAGCAGGCAGGTGGTTACCAGCTCGCTTATGCCTTTGAAATCTTAGAGGAGTGTGTCTACACTTCAGGCCAAACCCTTGCTGCAGGAGAGTCTGGGAAATAGTTTCCAGTTTTTAACCTCTCGCTGGAAGCATGGTGGCATAGAGGAAGTAATTCATGGATCCTGCCTCCTCTGCTTGGTGGGTGTTTCTGCATCTTTTGCATTCATGTTTCATATGCTGTTGTGATGGAGAAATATACATTACAGGGGAGCGTATATGGTAATCTCAGGTGGATAAATTGGGATGTAGAGAAGTTAAGTGACTCCTCTCAGTCCATCCTAGCAGTCAGGACAATGCTGGTCTCTGGGCTCCAGAGATTTTCCAGACTGATGTTACACTGGAGAGCTCATGACTCACAAGGAAGCACACAGGCTGTGCAGAGATATGAGGAATCACATCAACACGAGCTCCACTCAGTAACTTTCTTATACTTGTAGTTATAGAGGAAAGAGTGTTGGTGCTGCCGTTAACACAAAGAGCTATGTGCACACAAATCTGTGTTATAATCATGGAGTTGTCTGTCAAGGGTGATATGGGACAGACAGTTTCAGTATTTTATTTTCCAATTTAAAAGTTGACATATTATATCATAAAAGTCTGAAATGTTTATAGATAAATCCTGTGAGGGTTTTGAAAGATTTATCAATATGTTACAGGGAAGAATAATGAGAAGAGGACTGAAATAAGTGCTTGGAAAAGTATGTTCATCCTTGGAAAAGTATGTTCATCCCTCAGGAATGGGATGATGTTAGAGCGTTCCAATTTAATCTACTTATTTAACCCAGTTGTAATAACTGGAATAATATTGTGGCTGAAGTTATAACTGGTTATAGTGTTGGAGGACTTTATTCAACATCAACTATTATTGGTCATATTTAGTTCTCTGAAACTCAGTAAATTTTATAGCTTGCTCATTGAACAAACATTCAGGCAAGAAGTATAGTTTAGGTAGGTAAATCTTGAAGCATTTTGTAAGAAGACAAAAATGCTCTTATGAATATGCCAGTAAATAAAAAGAAGAAATAGTGTTGTCCTCTTCACTATAAAGAAAATGGGCAGTATTATATGGGAATTACTCTCTATGCGATATTCCTTTACTTGATGTTCAGAACAAACAAGCAGGAAAATTTATATAATGAAATTTCTCCCTCTTCTTATTGGTGGTATATATTTGCAATTCATAACAGTTACATTCATTGTGGGGAATTGGTACATACACATAGTATATCTTGAGCAGTTTTACTTTCCCACCCCCTACCCAATTCTACCCTTTCTTCCCTTCCTCAGATCCCTTGCATATCTCTTCAAATTCTACTTCCTGTTTCTTGCCATCTCTCTTTTATTTTGGTCTTTAAATTATTTGTATTTTGGGTTTCTCATAAAAGAGAAGCTTGAGTTATTTATCCTTCTGTGCCTGATTTATTTTCACTTAACAATATGGCCTCATGGTCCATCGATTTGTTTTCACTTTTTAAAATCTGTTCCATCGGTCAACTTATCTGTTTTCATGCCAATACCATGCTGTTTTTATTATGGTGGCTTTGTAATATAACTTGAAATCCAGAATTGTGCCGCCTCCTGCTTTATTCTTTTGCTTAGGATTGATTTGGCTATTCAGGTCACTTCTGGTTCCCTGTGAACTTTAGGATTATTTCCAGTTCTGTGAAGAATGCTGTTGGCATTTGGGAGATTGTATTAAATCTATATTTCTATTAGTACCTATTCATTTCCCTTTGCTGTTAGGGAAAATTTGCAGCACCTCATGAAATCTTTACTTTTTCAGATGTTGCCCTAATGTACTTTGGTTCAGTGACATGTGAAAATTAGTTACATTGCCACTCAAATGCTACTTATTCCATGAAAACTTCTCTTTTACTTCCAGTATGATTAAGTGTTCCTTTCTCAGCATGTCCAATGATCCATATTTACTGTTGGATCATAGAACAAATTACTTCTTGTTTTTTTTTGTGAATTGTGTATTTTTTCACCTCTATAAAGATATGGAGTGGGTCTATGATTCCTAACTGTGCATAAGCAGGTAATAAAATTTGCTGTATTAAGCCATATAGACTAGGACTAGTTTCCCTGAACCTAAGTTAGTCTTTGTTGATTAATATAAGTGGTCAAGAATTCACAGAATTTCATGCACAGCCTAGATGTCTACAGAAATGTCTCCTAGAAAAACACCTTTAAAAAAACTTTCCATTTTCTTAGTTGATGTAACCTCATTCAGACCTTAAGAATTATAGAGAGAGGCCTTAAGAATTATGGAGAGATCTTTAACAAGTTGTTAAATTCTACAAGTGCCATTTAAGCAATTGGATTGAAGTCACCATCCAATTCAGTTGCATCATTATTTTACCTAGAAAGAGGTGAAAGCCATTTTGAAAGCAAAGACTATCCCAGCAGATGGGAAGATACTGTATCTTATTCAAGAGTCACTGTGCTGTTGGTACCTTAGGGAAATTTACAACCTCTGGCTTGTCATCTTTACCTTAGTCGGTGCTAATATTTCCTAATTGGGCTCAAGGGTATACAGGGGGACATAAGTTGACCCAATGAGTTTTCACTCCCAGTACATAAATTCTTTATGTATTTATACACACATTGTGATTACACATATACATTTCAGGATTATTTCCAGGAATTTTTTTAAAAAGAAGACAATAGGTGTTTCACACTGAAATCCTTTGGTGGCATAATCCCTGAGAATATTTTATTGTTACTGACAGTGTTTTTATTTCAGTGAAACTCGGGCAGTTCCTTTCTGTACAGTCACTTCCTTCTCTGGAGAGTGGGGAGAGGACTTACTTTTCAGGCCATGAGGACACTGGAGAGAATGTTTGTGAAGGCCATCGTTCTTTACGTGACCATCTGTAGGTATTTAATAAGTAATAAATATGCACTCACATAAGTGGAACTTGGCTTAAAAACACTTTATATATTTTAAAATTTCAGTTGACCCTCATGATGGATCTTTGAGTGTCAGTCTTATTTTTTCTTCTCCCTCTTCCTGTTCTTGTTCTTTCCCTCTTATCCCCTACCCCTTTTCCCTCTTCCTCCTTCTTCTCGTTTTCCTCCTCCTCCTCCTCTTCTTGTTCCTCTTCCTCCTTCTCCTTCTCTCTTCTTTAGCAGATGATAGTGAGGCCCAGAGAAGGCATAGTGACTTGTGCAATGTCACAGACTAGGACATGTCAGAGCTTCGACCAAGGACTATCATCTTGGTGTTGTTGCTGAGGGTCACCTTTAAGAAATGGTTGAGGTCAGAACTGGGAAGAAAACAATTTGATCTCAGTAGCACAGTGCCTGCCTAGAAGCAGGAGTCCAACAAATGATTGTGATTGTTGTATGATAGGTCTCAGTGACCCCTAATGATGGCTCCCCGTTTATCTATTTCAAAACGTTTCATCATCTGAGATCCTTCAGGTTTATCCAAATGACTTCTCCAGATAAAGCCCATGCAGTGTTGGAACCACGCCGTGTAAACCATTATGGATAATCAAAGCATTAAAAAGAGAACAAGGTTTTGTAAACCATCCTGTTACATGCATTTAGTTTGGGAATAGTCACTCCCTGAGCTAGAAAGTAATTCTCTATATTAAAATGTTGCAAATAAAATGTGGCCTTTCTCTGGGGTCTAATAAAAGGACTAGAGTTTTGTATCCTACACAGAAGGTGTATCACATCTCACTCATGTGTCTCTGTTCCTCGGAGATGCCAGACAGCCAAGATGCCAGTTCAGGATAGAGAATTAATTGTGTATGTCAATATTTGTCCTAGCCCAGCACTCAAATTAGCTCCTTTAATAATTAAGTTGAAAACACACCTCCATTGTAACCTGCTCTCCTGCACAGGGCATTTTTCTGAAATAGTTATTCATTTCAATTAATGTAAAAGCAGAGGGGGTTGAGCTGTCCATCCATTTTGCAAAGGATTTGGCAATAGGTTCAAAGTTGGTTTTATTTCAGTGGGGTCCCTGGTGAGTTGTTAATTACTTGGGTCTCAAATCTGATGGCATTTGAAATAGAATATTGAATTACACCTGTGTTTGGGTGTCAGTTTATCTTCTGATATGAGGGTAGATTTGTGGCAGGAAGGAACGGGAGGAAATGAAGTTAGTTTTCTTCCTGTGTTTGACGGGGTAAGGTCTTTGTTTCTGAAATATTCCTCAGGCATCACATACTGGGTTAAACCAATAGGGGAAATTATGTTTCAGGAACTTCGAGCAAGAGCAGACCTCCAATTATCCCTCAAGCAGATTAAAATATGTAATAGTAGACTTGTTAATATGAAATATGACTTACATACTTACAATATTTTTGAGGGGTGAGTACTTAACATGAAGGCTAGTTAGATGGCAAACTCATGTGAAACTAATGTTTTGAGCTTTAGCTTTTAAATGTTTATCTTGGACATTTAATTTGAAATTTATTGAAAATAAACATTTTGTTTGCCAGTTTACACTTGTCAGAGGGAGATCTTATTCTGGGACGTTTCATTTGCTCATTAATCTCCCCATTTCCTTGCTGTTCCTAGAGCTGCCCAAGCCCCTCTAGGTGCTTGTTTCTCTGTCCCTTGGTCATTTCCTAGCTCTGTGCATCTTCTTTACCTTTAGGTAAAGTGGAGTTCTGACTCCACTAAACTCAGAAGCTTTTCCCGCTACTGTCTTGGTCTCACCACATTATTTCAGGGCATTGTTCCCGATGTACCTATTTTTAAATTATATTTACTTACTTTTTGTGTATTTTTTATTGGGTGTTTATCACACTACCTAGTCTGTTTCACCCCGGAGAATGAGTGAGGTCCCAGTTCTCCTGTGCCCCTCATCCGCAGCGTGCATCACCAGCGGCTGCTGAGGGTGTCATAACTTTTAGTGAATGAATCCCCAAACAAGTCCTGGCCAGACCTTCTCCTTTCACACATCACTGAGAAACCATTTTGGAGGTATGAAACTAGAATTTTCAACTATGATGTTGGACTGTCAAAGAGAAACTGTAATGATGCTGAAACTGTGTGTGTAGATGCCACCATTTCTGCTGGCGAACATTTGACACCACCATGCTTTTGGCAGCTGAGGTAGCAATGTGACAAATCTGCTGCAGCTTCCTTTTTGGTTCCTTTCAGTATGGTTCTTTGTTTCCGTGTCCTAAGAGAGTCTCTTTTTTTCTGAAGTAACATTTTTTGGCTTTTTTTGTGCCCCAGAGAAACCTGCTAACAATTTCCTCATGGGTTAGCTAAGAAATAAACACAAACTATCTTTTATCAAACTCATAATGGTATTACTAGTAGGACTGGTGGCAACAAAATAGAACTGACAAGAACTAAAATGACTCATGGTGGGGTTTTTTATTGGCTAGAAAATTGATGGCAAAATTAAATCATCTTGACAAAATTTAGACATGCAAAATTTGGTTTGGGAAAAATTTGAACTTCGTGGAAATAAAAATGCAAAATGGCAGAAGCCACAACACTTAAAATTTGATATGGCTGAAAAACTTTATTTAAAAAATATTTTTATAACATTGCTAAGGGAAAGAATTGATGCTGACCAAATAATATCAGTAAAATGAAAATAACGACAAGATAAATTTAATCAAGAGAAGGTAAGGCTGGGAGAAACTCAGGCAATAAATCTTAAAGTACAGGGAAGGCTATTCATTGTAGTGAAGAATGGGTAACTGTTTAACAAGAAGTCTAAGAATGCAGCGGGGCACTTAGGAGAACCCCCTATCTACAGGGACTTGAGAGATGCTGGAACACATTCCTGCAGAATGGAGGAAGGGTAAGTGTGCAGGAGCCCTCTCTGAAAGTCCTGTATGGACAAGTATTGTAGCATCATTTTGATGTGGTTCCAGTACTTTCTAACTGAGGACACAAAAATGATTGGGGGTTTTTGTTCTCTTAAAGCCCTTTAGGCATATATTTCTATGACTCTACGACTTTTTAATTCTATTGTGAATTGGGAAGAAAGTAAAATTACGCTATTTGGAAAATGAATGATAAGGCTTTGTTGAGTTGTTTTACATTTCAGTATTAAGGCATGTAGCTTTGTTTGAACACTTCAAAAATTGTTGTCTGCTTATGAGGTCTGTTTTGTAACTCCAGTCTATTCTTGGTGTTAGTTTTTTTTTAACCTGTAGAATTCTGTGAATAAACTAATCTCTGTGACAACTAGTTAGTATTATTGGTTAAATCTGGAAAAAGAATCTAAAGCTTGAGGAGGTAAAAATCATTCTTCAGAATACCAAAATGTAATTTTTTTTATAAAAGAAAGTGTACAGGCTGTGTAAATGACAAGTCTCTGAATCCTGAGATGACAGGGTCAACTGTGATTGCTGGGGTCACCAGTCTGTAGTAAAAGAGTTACACCAAAAAAAAAAGGTACAATGGAAAGCTATGTGGAAAAGAGGTCCCTAGAACAACTCAGAGGACAGAGAGGGATTCTGGTCACGGCAAAAAATGGTTGGCCTGAGTAGAAGCAAGATGGCGACTGTCACTGACAGATGAAGGCAGCTCTCAGTTATGCTGCTTCCCTGTTCTTGGATCCCGTAGGTATCATGTGAGAAGTAGTAACTGTGAGGAATCAATCATATTATCCAGGAAGACAGCAGTGAAGACATCATGTGGAAGGTGGCTGTGAACGGAGGGGGACTTGAAAGAGAATTTGAGATGGTTTCCAAGTCATTGCATTCATTGAAATCCTGGGAGACGCTAGGAGATTGAATACAGCAGTGAGTGCACCCTAGGCTAACTTCTTAGGAAGCGATAATAAACCATCAGGGCTGTGGCGGATATTAATGGATTTTTTAGACCAAAGCACCAGAAATTCTAAGCTTCTGTGAACCATCTCTTGGCCTAATGTTAGGTATAGATAATATAGAATATTTTGTTGGCATAACTTTGTGGTAAGAATATTTGTCTTGTATTTTAAATATTCTAGGAGCCCAGGAGAATAGAATATATGCCACACAGCTGCATATTATAAAACCAACTACCCAGGTTAAATCTTTAAGCTTTGTACGTATATGATGCCACAATGAAAAAGTAATGGATATTTTTTTTTTCTCTGCTTAGCTTGGAAAATAGTGACATATCTCATAGCAAAGAGAACCTACTATTGTGAGGCGATGCTGTTAGAAAAAGAAATCTGCTAAGAGCAGGAAAAGCTATTAATGCTATTTGTTTAGAATTAAGGGTTACTAAAGGAACCACATAAATGCAAATACACTCAATCCACTGGATACAGTCAACCTCAAAGCACAAACTTGGGAAAAATTGTGTTTGTTTCTAACTCATATGGACTTTTTTCTTTGTCATTATCTTCTAAACACCACAGTATGAAAACCATTTACCCACAATTTACATTGTGTTATTACAAGTAATCTGGAGATGACTTAAAATATATAGAAGGGATTGCACAGGTCATATGAGAATATTATAGCAGTGTGAATAAGAAACTTGTGTATCCACAGATTCTTGGTATCTGGAGGTGATCTTGGAACCAGTTCCCATGGCTATTGAGAGATGACCACACATAAACCTGTTTTTTAAAATTTATATATTTTACTTAGATATTTTTACCTATAGTAATTAACAAGTTGTTTATTTTTATATTTTTAAAATAAAACTTGATTATTATTTCATTTTTAAAGTGATATTTGGGGAGCTTATTTTTTAATTTTATTTATCAATGCTGCTTCTTAGATCTCAAAGCACGAAGCATAGCTCTCATTTGTCTGGCACAGGACACCCTTATTTCAAGCAGATTCGTTAGTCTTCTAGCTGTAGCTTTTTAAACTGACGTTTTATATTGTGGCACCTCTCAGAACTTTGGTTACTTAACATTTGATCAGGAAGAAAAAAATAAAGAATTGACCTTTAACAAGATGCTACTATTTTCTTATATTAATTATAGTCCTCAGAGGCCTGGATTGTCAAACCATTTTTGTGCAACATTTGGAAAGTGGGCTGCAAAAAGGTTGGCTTATTGTAGACACATAACAGAATGGAGACACAAGTTTCTAAGTGACTTACATTGGTCAGAAGACTTGGCCTTATTTGTATTCTTCATATTAAATGGTTTAAAGATAGGGCTGCTTTGCATACGGAAAAGAATGTTGACAAGTAAATCTAATATCCATAGGATTGTAGCTTATGAATATGCATGGAAGCCAAGCCCCCTTCTATGGATTTCCTGTTGACTCCTGCAGTGCTCTACTCTCTGGGAGAGTTCATCATGGAGGAAAAGAAAGTTTTACCGCCAATTTGTGCCTGAAACACAAGAGAACAGACGTCTCCTGCATTAGAAAAGGACACAGGCATGCTTTAAATCCCTTATGTCTTACTTTTTAATGATGCAATTGTGAATTATGCTCTTGTTGCATTTGTAATTAGAGGCTGTGGCAGATGGTGAAGACTTACTTTAAAGTGATGTGTCTATTAAAATAAGCCACACTGCCAAATGATTGTTCACTGTAACGGCATCTTCACGCCCCTGAAACACTCTGATTCTTTGTTGATGTGCGGTTGATTACCGCAGCTGATTACATATGTGCACATATTTGCTTGGAAATGTATCAGGGATATTTGATATGTGTAATACTTTATTTTAAAGTGTGTGTTATCACAATTATAGATAATGAAGCTTCCAATGAATTATTCAGCCAAATGATCTACAAAGGGGATGTACTGATTTCCCTTTTCAATAAAATTAGGCATGAATCTTTCTAAACTATTGAGGTGATTCTCTGTACACAGTAGAAGCAAGGAAAAGAAAGTGGGAAGTTTCTGAGTATTGAAAGATTTTCCTTATCCAACATTCTTGGAAAGAGTCTATTTTTTAGAATGAACTTAGTTCATGAGTAATGATGTGTCTTTGGCTAAAAGTGATAATAATGAAAGATAAGCTGTAAAGTCCATGTAGAAATGGGAAAGAATAGGTAGTTTATTTTATTTTTAAATTTTTTTTTATTTTTTATTTTTAAAGTAGTAAAATACCACAGAACAGGACAGAACAAAGCCAATTGAGACAGTGTGGTGAAATTGGTATGGAACTTCACAGCAGGTTACTGGGATAATAGTAACAGGTATCATAGTATATCTTGTTTTCTTCACAATAGTCATTCTTTCAATCAAGTACAGCAAAATCAAAGGAAATACAGAACATTATAGAACTTATCAAAACAGAATATTGAATAGAGCAATACGATTAATCAGAACAAAGCAAAACAGTAATAAAAATATTGGCCTTCAAAGAGATGGTAGAAGGAAATCCCCCTTATTTTCTATATTGCATGTAGTCAGTCTTGCAAGAGATGCTCAGACCTCTGGCTCCTATTTGCTAATGGGGTGGTGGGGGGATGGGATGTTTGATTCTCAGCCTCCATGCCAGTAGGCTCACAGGGGCTTACCAGGGCAGTGAGCTGGCTGCTTGGTTTCTGAGCAACCTAAGTTCCAACATGGTGTGGATCTCAGGAGACACTGATGGTTCTTGCCCTAGGGTGGCTGCAGCTTGCCAGGCCATAGCCACTTACCAGGGTGGCGAGCTGGCTGCTTGGTTTCTGAGTGCCCTAAGTTCCAACATGACATGTTCTCACCCTGGGAGACGCTGATGGTTCTCACCCTGGGGTAGCTGTGGCTTGCCGGGCCACAGCCACTTACCAGGGCGAGCTCAGAATAAGTAGTTTAATTGATGGGATGCTTTAGAATAGGCTAGGATAGGACAAGAAGCAACATCAAAATCTCACGATAACAAAGATTCATTTCTATGTGTCTTCATGTATCGTAATGGGCAGATACTCTGCCACCCAAGGGAGTGGGTAGAGGCTGCACCTCCACACACACTTCCGCAAACACCTTGTCAGTGGGAAAGGGGTGTGTTACATAGGAACATCTAAGACCTTTTCCAGAAAGTTTCAACTAATTGGCAAGAGCATCACATGGTGAAGCCTAACATTAAAATGACAACAAAATGTAATTCTATTACACATTTGGAAAAAAAACTGGTGAAAAATAATCATGACCACTTTGCAGTGTAACTTGCACAAGTCTGTGTTCTCCCAAGATAATTGTACTCTTAGCTATTGTGACGACTCCCTTTATAACATCGTGGTCTTAAGCTATCATCAGATTGACCTTTTTATGTTCAACATTGTTAAAGACCTTCAGAAGGTGCATATTGCACAAAGGAACAGAGAACTCATCTAGTTTAAAATTTCCCGAGAATTTTGTTCTCTTGACTTGTTAATGCAGAAATAGGATTCTATGGCCACTTCAGTCTGGAACTTTTTGTAAAGCAAAATTATGCACTTTTCTTTGTTTCTTGGAGTCTTTAATTTGTTAATGTGAATATTGATGAGACCTCTGTGGCATGCACTATTCCTCAGTTCCATAGAATCCCTTTTTGGGGGAGCTTCCCATGAGAAGGTTTTCTGTGGGAAGATACTTTGGGCTGTGTTGTTCAGGTCTCTCTCTACTGGTGTCTGTCTTAATTTCTTTTCTGTTGCTACAGTGGAATACCCAATGATTGACTATTTCATAAGGAAAAGAAATCCATTTCATATAGTTCCGGATGCTGGGAAGCTCAAGGTCAAGAAGCCACACCTGGCAAGGACCTTCTTATTGTTGTAGACTCTCTGAAGAGTCCGGAAGTGATGCAGAGTGAGAAAGAACAAGTGTGCCAGGAGCACTCACTTTGATGGCCAAACCACTCCCTCGATTATCCATTAACCTGCTAATCCACTCATCTGTCAATTCATAAGCAAGTTAATTCATTTACAGGATGATTAATGACTAAGTTACCTCTGTAAGTCCCGCCTTCAAGTGCCATTAACACAGGACTTCAGGGATTCAGTTTCCAATATGCAAATTCTGAGGGACAAACATTCAAGCCAGAGCAGTGCCTGATTCCTGGGTTAGCCGCTATTTTAGTGCTGAGTTGGTGTATACATCAGGTGCTGGGAGGACTGTGTTCCTGGGGAGCACGTGGAATTTCCGCCTAACCCTCTTCCTTGCTTTGCCTGTGGGAGTTCTTAAATTATATCCTTTACACTAAATGAGAAAACAGCATTTTCCAAGTTCTGTGAGCTGTTTTTGCTAATTAGTGGATCCGAGGAGGGAGTCATGGCAAATGATAGCCGTTTGAGGAGAAGTACAAATGATCCAGGACTTGTGATTGGCATCTGAAGTATGAGCAGTCTTGTTGGACTGAGTCCTTGTAACTTGTGAAGTCTGATGCTAAATCTAGGTTGGTAGGGTCTGAATTGAATTATCAGATATCTAGCTGCTGTCTGAAGTCTCAGGGAATTGGTTTTCCAATTGGTTTTCTATAAATGCTATAGAATTTGTGGTGGTTGTCAGCTGGAAAATAGAGAGCTTCTGAGGCCATACTCTCTCTCTCCACACCCCCAAACCTTTTCCTAGTCTAGAAAATAGAACAGTATTATTGTAGATACAGGGGCAAAAGAGATATTTTGTCACAGGAAAATATACATGTCCTTTGGAAATGTGAGTCAACATCAGAGACATGAGCTAGGACCTACATTAGCAGGGTGAGATATAATTTGTATCATGATTCCACACCTAAGGGACAATTATAACCCTTTTTGTCTTTAAATCACTTGCATACATAAAACACTTGGGTTGGGCACAGGTAGGCTATGCAAGTGTTAATTATTTTTATTATTTTTTTCTGCTTCTACTTGTATTAAGCTGCAAAATAACAATGAGAAAATAGTTAACAGTTTTGAATACTTTATATGTCTGAAATCCTTGCTACATTTTGGACTAACTCATTTGGTCCTTAAAAACCTAGGAGATGTGGCTACTATTGTTACTGTCTTTTATAAATGAAGACACACAGATTCATATAGGTTAACACAGAGGTGCAAAGGCATGCAATTGATAAGTCCCAAAGTTAGGATTTGATAAACCTGGGCAGTTTCACCAAATTTTAAATCATCTTCCATTATAGCCATCGTCTGTTGCATGTGTTCGTGTTTTATGGACTTCAAAGCCCTTCTGTGTAGATTATTTGTCCTCCACAGCAACCCTGTTAGACGTTATGTGCTACATTTTTAGAGACAAGAATATTGAGTGTTGCAGACCTAGCTGAATCTTTTATTTGATACAGGAAACTTGGGTTCTGGTTCATTCTTTGTCATGATACATTTCTTGTCTCCCACTTTTATTTTTCCCCAGGTCTTCTTTTTTCTTTAATGTTCTTCTCTCTGTGCTACAATTTAGATTTATAACATGCCAACAAACTGGGCTTAATTTCTTGGGATAGTCACAACAAAAATACTTAAAATATTAGTATAAACTGTACATGATGTATCCGGTTACCTTCGTCCTGTGATCACAAACCCACAGTGCCTGAGAACCCGAGTGTGCAGGGCCCTCTCTGCAGTGACGTTATGAGTGGATGGGTTGTTTTCTCCAAACTAAACTTCAGTCTGCAGGCTGAATTGCAGTGTTGGCACTTTGTGATCAATAAGTGGGTTTTGGGTTGCAGTTTGGGCACTCAGTCTCTAAAAGGTTTGTGATCACCACTGCTTGGTCCAAGATAATGCAATTGCCACTGTCTTCCACTCAATTTAATACATCCTCACCTATGATATTTTGTGTGAAAAATTTTGAGGCAGTTAAAGTATGTTTGAAACGCACACACACACATCCATCCATCATGAAACCATGCATACTGCAATATTAGCAAAAGAACAAAAGATCTGTGCTGCAAAACAGCTATTAGATGAGCATTACAGACGATGGAACAGGCCACGATCTTCGAACCCAGGTCCCCTCTATTCTCTTTTAAAACTTCCCTTGTATTACTCTTTCTATTTTTCTTCTGAGAAATAAATATAGGGGGATGGGGTTGCAGGGAAATGAAGCTAGGAAAAGAGACCCAGAGATCATGGAAAAATGTGAAAAGAAAGGATGATTGACCGACATAAACACAGTTCACTGAGTGGAATTTTAGCTCTTTGCACCTGAGTAGACCAAACCCTGGAGCTGGCAACAGGGAACTCTCCAAGGCCATAAGGGAATGAACTTAGCACACTCTCTATGTGGATAAAGAATCCCTTAATACAATGGTGAGCAGCTGTCTTTCTGCTCTGATGACAACATGAAAAGGAGAGGCTTGGAATTTTAACGTTTGCCTCTAACACTTTAAGGCAGGCTTAAGCGGCAGCTGTTCTGTGTCCCGGGTCAGGAAGTGTGTGAGGGGCAGGACAGCATTAGTAAGCGTGGTAAACCTGGCATTCAGGAAAACAAAGAACCTAAGTGCCTTACCAATATGGTTCTTGTGAGTTCTCTCTTTTTATTGGAATAATAATGTGGGTCTTATAGTGGACTGAACACAAGAATTATTTTGTATCCAGGGTCATAGCGGTCAGATGATTGTAAAGACATGTTTTATTTGAGTTTATCAATGTTTATAAAAAGTTGATTTTCAGTGCTTAAGGTAGCATGCAGGTGTTCTTCAGGTGGCTTTCCATTTGGGAAATGTCTGCTTGGTGTAGGTCGATGGCCCGCCAGAAGTTTGTGAGAGCTCCCTGAGGGAGGAGGGTGGGATCTGTAGGTGGGTTCTCTCATGATTATTGTTTTCAATAATGAATCTGCTTATTATCTTGGCATAAATGCATAACTTTGGTTATTAAGTAAGCCATGCCTTTGTGGATAAAACGGCCCAACCATTAATCTAACTGAGGTGGTAAGGCTTTCATAAGACTGAGGTAGGCTTTGGCCAGTTTATATTCTTTAAGTAAATGGCTATCCTATTTTCCCTAGAATATTCCAACGTGGTTTCTTAGCTAATAGTGAGAAGTAGATATGGTGAATCTGGGGATTTTATTGTAATTTTGGCTTTGCCAGTGATACCATGCCACCTTGTGAAAATCGCTGTTTATCTCTGATGTTAGTAACTCATCTGGAACATGTGGAATTTGGTTAGATGATCTTCAAGGTCCTGTCCAGCTTTAAAATTCTATGATGCTAGGAATATAGTTTGCCCATCAGTGAAAAGTCACTGAGCCAACATTGGAAATTGCCTCATGCCAATTAATCTTTTTCCTCTCCTCAGTGGAAAATGCTCAGAAAAGGATTTCATATTATAAATCATGAATATGTTTCTTTGAAACTCCTTCTCTGCTTTATAAAATCAAGCAGCCAAAATCCATTTGTGTCTGCGGCAACAGTGAAAAACAAATGCTTCCAATACTTGTAGAAAGTTAACTCCTATGGCTGAGGTTGCTGCACGAGTCACCCAGTTCAGCTCATTACTAAGAGGTTAAGGAGCATAAAAAGGAGATGGGTTTGAGAACTTTTTTTTTTTTTTTACACTTTTCTGATGCTTTTGAAAGCAGCCCTGCTGGGACATCACTTTGATCATCACAAAAAAGGATCATTTTTGGCTATTCTTATATTGTAAATCTCCCAGTGGTGCTCTGGCATCTGTGAGGATGAGAGTTGCTAGCTGAGTTATCCTGCCATCTCTGCCCCATCCCCCACCACCTTGTGCTTCTTTCCCATTCACGGAAACACTGAACTTGATGCTGGATTTCCCTTCCGTTGGCCCCGCTCCATTCTGACGGTTTCAAATCTCCTCAGGGTTTGGGTTGGTTTTGATGGGGTGCCAGGAATTCATTACAAAAAATCTCATATACTTTCATGTGTTTCTTCTCTGGTAAAGGGGTAGGGTCAGAGACACAAAATAAATAAATCTATGAGTAAATCTCTCACTAATCTCAGAATCCAATTCACCATCGACCAGGCTTATTTTCTCAATGACCATGGAAAGAAGTACAGGAATTAAACAGAATTCCTTTGCCCTACTCATGGCGATTACGTGTTCTTGGTTTTTCCCAACTCTCTAATTCATATAATTTTTATTACTGTCTAAAAAGATGACAGATCCTTTGATAATGTGAAAATAAAGAAGATAAAATAAAGAAAATAAAGAATAATTTTATAATACTCTCCAGTGACTCTTTCCATGTCACTTTACAAATAGAAACATTTTTCTTTCAGATTTTGAACTCAGATGGTGGGGCTTCAGTGACTATGGGCCTATGTCCTGATAGACAAGAAGAAGATTCAAGTGGAATTAAAAAGAAAATCAAGCAGTATTGTGTTTTAACATGGTTGACATATCTCCACCAGGACCAAGCAAAGACCAATAAAAGAAATGGAATCACTTTAGTTTACTCTTCATACTGTATTAGTAGTGAAGATTATATGATGGACTTGCTTGTTAACTTTGTGCTAATTGAAATAGTTCCTTTCTGTGTGTCCTTGATCTACCTATCTAGGCCGCAACATACGGCCAGCACATTCTTAAGATTCCAGTGATAAAAACATAGGGACTTCTAAGAGCTGAAGACTGAGCGCATGGATGAGGTGGGCTGTCCTGGGTGGCCTGTGTGGTGTACCTCATGGTGAGGCACATGATAATCAGTGGAGACACAGATAAACCACCTAACCCAACCCAGAGTCAAAAGAATGGGTAGTCACTCACAGGAACTGGTTAAGTCCCCATAGGAGAGCATGGTAGAACTTTCTGGAAGGTTTCTTTTTTCTTTCACTTGACAAAAGGTTTGAGAAGAAGAAAGGCTGCATAATACAGTGATGAGGGCACAGCCAGGGAAAGAAAGGTAAAGCCCAGGCAGGCACGAACTTGCATTCTGAAGGAGGGGAGGACATTTAGGACACATCTGGAAGGGCAGAGAAAGATAATGAAATCCCGTAAAAGACATGTAAATTGAGGAACCGAACCTTAAGATCAAGTCTGCTAAATCACCTTCTTTGTGGCAAAGACAGAGAAAGGGCAGAGGAAGATTGACAAAATATTTCTTAGCCCCTGGGAAAGTCAAACCCAACAATATTGGACTCACATTTATTTATTCCTTTTGCTTGCTTCTAGGTGTCAGTATCTCTCTGACGCTAAAATCACAGTTTTTTTTTTCTTTTTCATTTCCTTCACTAAACCTGGCTTAAGAATTGGAATCAGGAGCCAGAGATGGGCCACTACAAGGTGGGTTTTGTCAGAAGTAATAGCGGCTGTATGTTCTCTTTCTGCCCTTTCACCTTCCTGCATGAACTATCAGACATCAGCAAACACATTAGTCTCAAGTCAAGTGCTAGTTCCCAGGGGCACATCTACCTGTATTGACTTGCTGGGGAAGTCTTCCTTTATGAACAGCAAACCAGATCCCATACCTGAGCCAAATCATCCAGCTGGTCTTCCCCCAAAGGTTGTGTCTTACTTGTCCTAATGTAGGGAATGTGATTCTCATCCTTTGGAGTAACCAATTCTGCACAATAGAGATGGGGTTGGATTAAAAAACAAAAGCCTGGGATTATGTCATTTCTCTAGCACTTGCTCCCTTGGGGTGAGCTTAGTGTTCCTAATGACACCCTTCCAGTCTGATCCACCTCTTCTGGAATACAGGGTGGTGCTTACCGTCCTCTGAGCTCTGTTGCAAGTGGGAATTCACCTCTTTTGCATGCCGGTCAGAATCAGATGGAATCCCTTTAAGAACATCAGATAAAGCATATGTAGATATGTCAGCTATTAATCTGCACAATTTTCATTTCTAATTAGACCTGATAGCTTGAGAAGCACAGATAACATCAACATGTATTCTCTAGTGCTGTTGGAGCTAATGGCAAGGTTGACCCTATTTTCTACTTTAGAGTTAGTTTTAAAATTCACACTATGAGTATGAATTAGTTTGCTGTCTGATTCCTCTGGTATAAGCTATTGTTATGATAATTCAGGCATATGTCTCCCAGGCCTTGTAAATATATGAATCTTGTGTTCTTTTGAGCAAACTAGGTAGTTAATCCTTTAATCAGTTATTGAGAGATTGCTACAAGCACAGAAGGAAGGCTGGACCTCTACACTCAGCAGTTTGAAGGTCATCATTATTATTCACTCAGTGTTGCTAATTTGTTTTTCCTTTTATTAAATTGGAAAGTTAATCCTATAGCAAGCACTTTCCTGAAAGTGGAAAGGAGGAGCCATAAAAGGAGAAATGCTCTCATGAGCCCAGTCATAGGGATCTGCTTGGGGACCCAGTCTCTGCCCTCATCTTCTTCTGTGCTTCCTTTCTGCGTTGCCTCTGATAGAGCCCTCTGATAGACTGGTACATGTCTTCTTCATCAGACTGTCTGGATTCATCATTTAGCTTTTAGTGCTTACTTAATGCAGTATTTATGTGGATTCTATGGTAATCTTTCGTTAAGTAATTTTTCTTTGATCTGTCCCTAAATATAGTAGATGAGACTCCATGGATTGCTCAGAAAAAGTCTGGTGAAATTCAAACACATTATTACCCATTGACACTTGACTATCATGGGGGAGGAGGGTTGAGCTGGTGTGCGTGGTTAATGTCGATAGCAGAAGTATAAAGAGATAGTTTGCCATCAAGTGCTTTTCATCTGGGGAAGTTGTGGCTTCAACTCTCTTCTCATTGGGGGCTGATGCACTAATTGCCAGTGATGCTCCTGGACAGTTGTCTTCCCTCATTTTTGGAGAATGGATGTGAGCTGATTTAGGGTGACAAGAATTGTGCTCACCTTGCTTTAACTCCAGTTGACCAAAAGCAAAAGCATGTTGTTTTGTGGCTCCTTTTCTATCCAGGTCTCATTCCACAGAGCCTAGAAAGGCCTTTTGAGAGGGTATTTCTCTGGCATGAGTTCCATTTGGAAATGGAGATAAAGTATTGTTTCTAGTGTCCACTTGGACAAATGAAAACAAGGTCCAGAAATTGGTGTTGGTAGAGTCATAGAAACTGAGATTTTGACCTGGAGACAAAACATTTTTCTATAAATCTTTTTCCAATCAGTAAGTTCAGAGTTCAGATGAGAATCTAAAGTGCTATGGAAGTCACAAATGATGCTTATATCTTTGCAACTCCAAGAGCTTTTATTTCTTACATTTTTTATTCTTTTTAAAAAATTGATGTCTAAAATTTGTCTAGTGTCTGAGTGTTTCCCCTAGTGTGATTCCTGTGGGCCTAGCTGGTATGGTAATGAATCTGCCTTCCTGGGACTTAGGCTGAACAGATAAGTGTTCACAAACTTATAACCAATGAAGACTGCTTAGAAAACAAAAATAGAAGTTCCCTGTATTAGTCAGTTTCCTGTTGCTGGGGCAAAGTATTTACCACAAATTAAAGGAGGAGGGCTTCACTTTGAGTTATGGTTTGGGAGGTATCAGTCCATGGTCATCTAGCTCTGAGCCATAAACACCATAGCCAAGGAGCATGGTGGAGGAAAGATGCTTACCTACTGGCAGTGAAGAAAAAAAGAGTGTGGAAGAGCCAGAGTGAGGGGTGAACTCTCCAGAGCCGTATCCTCAATAGCCCACCTCCTCCAATTGTTCCCCACCTTCTATCATTCATAGATGAACTCACCAGTGCATGAATCCCTCTGTAGCGCCCCCATGAGTCAATCACCTTCTGAAAACTCTAGCTCTAAACACGTGAGACTGTTGAGTGATGACATCTTAGTCTAAACCAAAACATTCTACATCTTGAAAAATTGTATTCATTTGTTTAGGATTCTGGATTTACAGTGATGGTAACTTCAGTTACCAACTAGTGCGCATTCACTACATGTACTGTTACAAGCCAGGCATTACTATCTGCTGTACTATAGAGAGTTCTATATTATAGAGGCTCAGACAGATTAGGCAAGCTAGTCATAATAATGATAGGTTAGAGAGGGGGTCAAAGTAAAGTAGTCAGCCACAGTGACTGTTTCAGAGATGGTCGGACGACAGGCTAGACTAATGGAAGATAGACTGATTAATCGATTGGTTGATTTGATGCTGGAGATTTAAACGAGGACCTCACACATACTGAGCTCACGCTCTTCAGCCAAGCTGCACTCCCAGGTCAATGGAAAGATTCGGGAATAACTGAAAGGATACGCTTTCTTTTATGAATTCTGAGAAGACATTGTAAGGCCTGAACTTTCAGTGATAAACTCCAAAAGGAAGCTTGTCTGTGAAAGACGTGAAACTAAGAAAGGCACAAAAAGTGGAGACAATTGGCCCTCTGAGGACATGATTCAACCCCACATGTAGCTATGCCTCAGGCCAAGTTGCCCTTAGAATGCTTAGTACAGGAAACAGTGTATGTCTTTTGTTGGCTCATGACCTTTTGAAGTAGCTTTCTGTTTTAAGCCTGTATACAGAGGGTCTTGGATGTTTTCTCTTTCTTGTCAAACTTTCTGAGGACTCCAGGTAAACCAAAGGGTTTCTTATACCATTCTCTCACACATTATGATCCAACACAATAGATGGTGGTTGCTTTCTTCATTATTTTTTCTTTTTAAAGGCATGTGTCTTTCATTACAGAGCAAAATCCTGCAGAGCAAAGATAAAGGCTCCATGTGTGTGTGCACGTGTGTGTGTGCACGTGTGTGTGTCTAATGCTTGACTATAGGCTCAAAAGTCCAAAGCAATCTTCAAGATTTAAACAAAAGTTTCTTTACTTTTCTTTTGCAGTGCTGAGGATTGAACCTAGGAATGACTCATCCAAGTGCTTTACCACTGAGTTACACCTCAGCTCTTAAAAATGAAATTCTTTAGATAGCTTTATGCGTCAAGGTGCATGCTTTCCAAAATTCTCTAATAATAAAGCCTTGACCCTCAAACTTTAACATGCAAGTAAATCCTCTGAGATCTTCTCAACATGTAGATTTTATTTTAGCAGTTGGGGCCATACATTGTCATTCTTTTTAAGAGTCTTCATAATTTGAGTAGCAAACAGTTTTGGGTATGCCATTAGATATTTCCATGCAGATGTCAGGTCAAAGCACAGTGAAGCACTCTGTTAAATCCCTGACATTGTTAGACAATGAAGATGTATTTTGTCAAGAGTTAATCTCGAAGTCTAACTTTATTCCAAGAGAGATTAACTGAATAACAAAATTTAGGGCATGTAGAACCATATCCTTCTTGCTTAATCAACAGGTACTTACTGAGCACTGACTCTGAGCCTGGCCCTTGGCTAAATATTGTGACAACTGAAATAAATGTGGAACTAGTTCAGTGAAACAAGTGTGAAACTTGTGGAGTGATGGGGGTAATGATTTTAGGACCATTATTAAAGTCTGTGACAATGAGGCTCAGGAGCCCAAGTTAAAGACCTTTTTGTGAATTAGTTTACTCTGTTTTCTTTTCCCTTACTCAAAAAGATCCAGCAAACCAGGGAATGAGGGTTTGGCTTGGTGACTGAATTATTATCTGGGGATAGTTCTAAGAAAAGGAAGTAGGGGAGAGGAGAGTAAGGATTCATGGAGTTTTGTTGCCATGGCTTCCTGAGGATGCTGGAGTCTCAACCATGTTTTCAGCACAAACATCACTATAGAAGAAGGAGTCAAATCTGATAGCTCAATAACAGGAATTATTGAACAATAGTAATTTCAGTAGATTAACCTAATCCCATCACTGCATCGAAAAGGAAACCATAGCCAGAGTGGGGCTTGACTTTCCCCTAATGATCCTCTGCTAATGAAGTGTGAGGCCTGTGCCCCCTGGACAGAAGTCTCTCCACTGGCAGGTGAGGCTGTGACACAGGATGGCCAAGACTCGTAAATTCAGTGTCTGATGAGAGCTCTTTTTCTGGTTCAATGACGGCAACTTCTCTGTCCTCACATGGTAGAGGGCACTAATCTCGTTCATGAGAGCTCCATCCTCATAACCTAATCGTCTCCCAGTAATCCCATTTACAAATGTCACCATCTTGCAGATCAGGATTAGAATTTGGGCAGGAGAGGTACAAACATTTAGACCATAGCAGTGTCTATTTTTATCTTCCTTGCTGTGTTACTTTTCAAGATGTGATTTCAAGACTGATAATAAAGAAATCACTACTGTATTCTAGCTCTAAACTCTAGACCAGTGATGCCAAACAGGCACATGTTCTTTGTTGTCATTGAAAGCTCTGAAAGGTTTATCATCACCACCCTAGACCCTTCTCTACTTACCTGCCATTGACTCACACTATTGCGTAAGTTAGGCGTGATCTTTTCCCTTTAAAAGAACCCCAAACCCCGCAAAGCACACTGCTCACATTATTAGGTTAACAATCTAGCTTAAATTACCAATATCCCTGAAAGAATAATCCTGACCGTTTATTTCCACATTCCACTGTGAGGAACCTATATTACATGCTTTTCCAGGAATAGGTTTGTAAGAAAGAAAGACCACAAAGCTCTCAGTGTCCTGGAAGATCAAGGTGGTGGAGGAAGTGGTAGCTACTGAGCGGGGAAGTGATGGAGCCTACGGAAAGCAGCTCATCTAAGGTCAAGCTCATTGCCACTGCTGTAATTCTGTTCTCCATCTTGTCCTCCCCTAATTCTTTCCCTGTGACTGCTCATGTGAGGATAACTGAGTATCCAGTCTTTGATCCTTTTAGCTTGCAAAACTCTGGAAGGGTCGTGAAAAATCCCTTTCAATTCCTCTCTTTGATTCCTGTTTCAAATCTGCTATACAAATGTCTGAAGTTGCTTAAGTATTGATTACATTCCAGGTATCATATTAAGATTTTTACATGGAGCTTAAATATTCCTAACCCTGGAAGGTAAGTGTCATTATTATTCTCATTTATAGTCAAGGCTACTGAGATTTGCAAAGTTTTAAAAGCTTGCTCATCAGCTCAGGACAGGAATGGAGTAAAGATTGGAACTTAGGCATCTGACTGTAGCAGTTTCACTCTTAACAACCTTACAATGTTGCTCAGCTAGATAAACAAAATAAAAAAGTAGAAATAATTTTTAAATTAACATGCTCCAATTTCCTCAGACAGCATTGGTGCTGTAGATTTTTTTTTTTTAAGTAGGTTCTACTCCTGAATCTACCTCTAGGTGGAAGACCACCTCAGTTCATCTCTGTGAGCTAAAGCTGATTCCATCTACTTCATCTACTCTCCGGGCTCAGCCCGGGAGATGAAAATCTCAAAGTCCCTTAGTCCTTAATCCATAGCACTGATTAGCTTTGGTTCCTGAATGCCCTGCAGCCTTCCTCCTCCACAGTTCTTTTGCAGCACAGTCTCAAAGTCTCTTTCAAATGTGTGTTTCTCAGTTCTCCAGGGGATGCTCTGCTCTCAGTCCATGGCTGAGCCTGCATAAGCACGTGGAGTACAGAGATTTAGTCAAGTGCGTGTGGCAGCAAAACCCTGCTCCATGGAGTGGGCTCTTCACAGCCCAGAGGCTTATCAGAAGGTGTTTTCTTCTGGGTCCTTTTGATGCCACAGTCAAGGCCCACAGGCGTCTGCTGTCTCATCTGGCCATCAGTGATTACCTGCTATCATGCTATGTTGTAACAGTGAAGTGTGCAGTGTTTTCCCTGGGGCTGGCAGCTTGTGTGAAGGTAAGCACCATTTCAAGGCACACCATCTGGAAAACTCTCTCATAATATGAACACTAAATATTTATTTAAGCTTCCTCTTCCCCTATTGCCATTCCAGAAACAAATTGTTCAAGAGACGGGATTTTTTATACATAGTATACATAAAGCATACTACTGAGGATAAACATTTAGCCCTTACAATTTAACTCTTAGGGGAAATTATTTTCTTTGGGAACAGAAAGAACATTTCAGATTAGAAATGGTGAGTTACGGCATTTTATCAATTTGCCTAAAGTCATATGGTAGGAAAATGACTTTGGAATCAGGTAGAACTTTGTTTTAAAATCTAACCCTGATAGTATTCACTGTGGTTTGGATCTAGTTTGAGTGTGTGCCCAAAAGAACTATGCATTAGGACTTGGTCCCTAATATGGTGGTACTAAGAGGTTTAAGAGATGAGACCAAATAGGAAGTCCTTGGATCACAGGGCAATTGCCCTTGATGGTCCCAAGGCATCTGTCACAGGACCTTGAGCTCTGTGAGACCAACTTGTTATAAAGACAGTGCTGGTCCTTGATTCACTGTCTGGCTTCCTGTCTTGTGATGTAATCTCTTTTACTTGTACAACCATTCATGTGACACTATCCTCCACGAGGTCCTTAGCAGATCCATCATGCCTTTGAATCTCCAGAACTAATCAGCTAAATAGACCTCTTTCTAACGTTAACCCACTTCACAAATTTCATGATAGTATGTTATTTGTGCACTTCTGCAAGCTGATTGATGTTCCTGAGCCTTGACTTGTGTATTTGTAGAAGAAAGATAAGGCTATGAAGATTAAATAAAATAAGTGATATTATGCCTTGAGCATATAAAATTTATCTGGCACATAAAATTTGTGTGCAGTTGATGCCTAACACAGTGGTTGATATTTGGGATATTTAATAAGTATTTGAATGAGTGAGTAAAGAGATTACAACATGGCGTATTTTTATTGATCAATGAACTTTTAGATTGAAATGCTTGGAAACCCAGTAAGAATGATCTAAGGCTCACAATGACTTCTGAATGGACTGTGAAGAACTATGGTAAAGAAGGTCCTCAGGCAGGAAATGGAGGAGGGCAGAGTCTGAAATTCAGTGTCTTTTCTACAAAGATAGTAAGATAATTCTCTATGTAGGTAATCTTTGAATGGGGAGATTTGCAAGGAATTGAAAAATTTCTTTGACCTTCTCAAATTTGTGTCAAGCTTCCTGAGTTTCTGTCATTAGTGAATAATTTCTTTGTTTAGCTAGTGTTTAGGGTCTTATAATTGCAATTTAAAAACAAACAAAGGCTATAGAAAAAATAAAGACCAAAAATGCTTTTCTTGCTGTTTAACAATATTGTGAGGAAAGATACAAACGTGGGGTGGCTGTCTTCCATCAAGCCATTCAAGAATACAGGTTAAGGGAGGCTTACCATGTCATCTGGCAGGGTTACCCCTCTTATAGTAAGCTGAATGGGGAAAGGATCTGGAAGAAAAGCTGCACTAAAAGTTTTTATTGACCAGTAGTGTCTATCACTTCTGTCTAGATTTCATTCCCTATAACTCAGTTACGTGGGTACACATATCTGCAAGGGACTCTGGGAAATGTAGTGCCTGACTGGTCCACAAGTTTCTCATAAAACTGTAAAACATACAAAAAGCTGGATAAGTATGTTGTGAGCCAAGAACTGTCTTTGCTATACCTTTCAAGGAGACAGTATCTCTGGAAAGGGTGGTGCTTTGTAAATTTGTTCTGTCGCAAGAGAGCCTTCATAGGAAAGTTTTATCCCATAAAAGATTGGTATAAAAGATTCAAAGCCACCAAAGCTAAGAAGTAGTTTGTGGGAGGGATAATTGGGGCAGAGCTGTCTCCTGTGGTTCTGGACTCCTAGATGTGAGAAATGGGGCTTTAGTTAAGAAGACAGGAGAGACAGAAGACAGAGACAGAAAGCTGCTGAGGTACACTTTGCCAGTGACCGGAAATGGCTGTCTTCCGGTAGGAGTAAAATGGCACTGGTGAGGGACCTTTACAATAAGGCACGATGGGCTATTTGGGGACTCCACTAGGTGGTGTGAGCTGCTGAGAGAAAATAAGGACGTGCTTTCTTTTTCCTGTATTCCTCCAAGAAGGAGAGGTAGGTTCATTATGTCTCTAGGTTGATTTTATAGCCCTGGATTTGAGCCTAAAAGTTGCATGTGGTTTTCAAATACTTATTTTATCACACTCCACGATTACTTCCATTATGTGTGGCTAACATTGAGTCTTTTCAGCTTTAGCAGGGATATAAAAGGTTTAAATAAGCCTAATATCATATGTGTCTAGGATTCCATTGCTCGCATGCACACTGTAAATAAACGCTGATGAAAAATATTTTAGTTCCAAATTCTGCCACCCCAAATCCTACAAATATGCACATTAAAGCCCCATAATCCTATAAAAGCCTTTTTTCTTGTAAATAACACTATCTTGTTTTCCATCTCAAATTTCTTCTCCTGTAATTACACAATATTTGGTTTCCTCTTTTTAGGCAATTCAAATTAAAACTTATTTCATTTCATAATTACAAACATTCATTTTTAGTAAAGGCTAATCTGACGGGAATTTGGTTCCACTGATATTGTAACCCAGACTTGTAATAGCAAAGCAATCCATCTCCTGACTAATGTCTTGGAATCTTTTACCACTCTACTCCAGCTAAACATTTGCAATTGGAAAGTTTTATCCTTTTCCTTGAAATAATAATACCTTATTAAGGGCACTGTGTGATTTGATTTTTTTAAAATAATGATTTAAATCAAAGACTTCAAGATATAAATAATTTAATGGGTGAACCATTCTACCCTTTTAGTTTGGGGTTATTTTATATCTCCCATGAGTTCTCGAGTGGAATGCTGCTTGGAAAATGTTCATTATTAAGTTAGTTTTCAACTGTTTCCTGAAAGAGGAGAAAGAAAATATTTTTTGTCTGGGAATCCTAATAGGTGATAATTTTGAAATATTAGATAAAATATTTGCTATTCTGAGTATGGGTAAGGTAGAAAAGAGCATGGGCAGCTAATGATTTAAGGGTATATAGTTAATATAGAGGCAAACACAGGGTTTATTAACTAAAAGCACACTGAGAAAATGCTAAATAGAGTGTAGGGTAATCACTGTTTACCTATTTCTGCATAAAATTACTCCAAAACATTGGTTTAAAGCAATTGTTTATCCCAGTCTTTCACAGTTCTGTGGGTGAGTTTAGCTGGGCAGGTCTTGCTTGCTGGAGTCCTCTGTGTGGTTGGAATCCGATGGTACCTGAGACTGGAAGTCTTCACTACTCACGTGTGTAACTCTTAGGCTGGACCATCACAGGGCTGGATGATCATGTCTCTCAGTGAATGGCGCTTGGGATTTCATATAACGTGATGGCTTTATTGCATGAAGAAAACCAAGTAATTGTCAGTTTGTCTATGACAACTTGTTTTCCCCCCGAATGAGCAATCTAAGGGACCCACTCAATGCCTGCAAGGCTTGCTTCTCCTAACATGGCTTTGAAAATCCTAAAGGTCACATCTATCTCAATTGGCTATGGATGAATCACAAGGACAGTCCATGTTCACTGGGAGGGGTTACCTGTGGCTGTGACTGGAACAATTTGTGTTCATAGCAGGCCCATTTTACCTACTTAGATCATTTCAAAGTGTTTTCTTATGAAGGATTTGAAGTGGTTTAGGGGGAAGGAACCAGAGGAACGCTCTGTTAGGATTATCTTACACCGTTTGAATGATTGGTGAATGTGTATGTGTGTCTGTAGGCCTGATCATATGCTTGGGTAGTATGTTGAGCTGCCCTGACAATACTTGTAGTTTGATCGGAGTTAAGACCAGTAAGAGAAAAAATATTAACTGCCCATTTTGTACCATGTTTTATGCTACACATCATTATTGGGAAACTGTAAGTTAAGTGATCAAGTACAAGTTTTTTATAACTTTTTTATTCATAAGAGTAAATTTCTTAACTTTACCTATTCTTTGTTTTAGCATGCAAAGTGTGTTTAAGGACTCTTGTTCGTGGAAAGAAGCACTTGGTACTTTTTGTACTTTTACTGTACCCTGTGTAATAATTTTTATAAATTAATTAATCAATCAGTATTTTTAAATCAGAAAGCTTAACATCCCTCTGATTCTTTATATATTGCTTACATAACAAACAAATAAAAAGTTATTAATTAATTTCTATATTTTCTCAAACAAGTAAATCATGATTACTGGTTAAGTGTAAGAACTTAAACAATTAAGCATTACAAGTCTAGCTTTACATGTTCTTATAAATGTTTTAAACCCTTCAGAAAGCAGACTGCACTCTTACTTTAATATGCTTACAGTATTAGTTAGACCTCTTTTTAATGACCTGTATATGCTATTTATTTTGTACTTGGAAGAATGATTTAGGGTATTTGCTCATCTGGAATGGCCTTGCCTACCCTAATGAGATTGCAGATCTTGGCTTTTTGTTTTTGTCTCCTCATTTCCACTGCTGCAGCCTGAATGTGTACCCTAACATTCAGGTGGTAAAATTCAATAGACAGTATGATAGTATCAAAAGATGAGGTCTTTCCCTGCCCTCCAAATGTAGAATTATTATGTATTGGTTAAAAAAAAAAAGTTAAAGAAAGAGATGTGGAATTTTAGGAGGTGATTAAGTCACAAGGGCAGAGCTTTCGTGGACTTGTGTGGCAGTATTAAAATCTATACCATGGAGTTGAGAAGATTAAATGGGGCAATGCCACATGAGGTGAGTGAAACATCACGTGGTGAGCACATATTAAAACCTCAGTATGATTCTTGCAAATAGCACTTTTTTCAGTTATTGTTCTTGCTACAGAGCTATTTGTTTTCTCCACTGGTGTTCAGGAGTAATTCCTTTGTCCCAGTGCAATCGACAGGATATACCCTTGGAAGTTCCCTTGGCACCGAAATTGCCCATTGTATGTTATACCTTTAGAAGCAAGTGCCATATATGTAGTTTCAATGAGGTGCTAAAATATATAAAGAAATGAATGATAAACGAATGCTCAGTGCCAGTATTTTTCTGCTTCTAACTTCCTTTTCCTCAACGCACAAAGAGATCCTTGGTCTATAGATTGTATGAGTAAAAACAGACAGAGGAACATATGTATTGATCACATATTTTGCTATTTCTTACTCACTAAAATCAACAGCCAGCTGAAATATGAGTTTTTTCTTTTTTTTAATGTTTTTTATATGCATTTTATTGATATGGGAACCAAAGCTTAGAAAAATGAAAAACAAACAAACAAAACAACAATAACAACAATTAAAAAAACTATTACAAAGTCACATATATAACAAGCTTCAGATCCAGGACTGGAACTTGTACATGGCTGATACCAAATCAACTGGTCTTTTTCATTATACCTTGTCCCAAGGAAATATGATGCTTTCTTAGACCATGGTAATGATTTCTTTTGATTTCCTCATAGCTTTGTCAGTTCAATTACTTTTTCAATCCTCTTTAATAAGAGTTTATTATTCAGCCTCTACTCAATTCCTACTGAGTCAATTTTCCAAATGAAAAGCTGTATCCACTCTGTCCAGAAACCAGATGCCAGATACATGATGTAAATGATATTATTTATTAAATCAATGTGAAAAAATTTAAAAGTATTAACAGCATGCTATGCTAACAAAACTAGGTCAGTACTTAAAGCTATTGTCCTGCAATAGAATCACAAAGATGCACATTTTAAAATTAAACAGATATTATAAAATTACCATCTTTACTAATTATGATAATATATATATCTAAAAATGTTTTTGCTTATATAGATGCTTTTAGCTTTTAAAGTCTTTAACAATATCTAGACTAATACTATTTTATGTGCATTAATTTTTTAGTGATATGCATCTTTCTGTTTATTAGCTATATAATCTCATGAACTTTGTAAACTCTTGTTCATATTTTTTCTCCTTTTATATTTTTTTATTGGTAGGGAATTTTAATAGCAGAGATATGAACCTTGGCATTATATGTGTTACAAATTTTTTGCATATTCTGTCATTTTTCTTTCATGTTTAGTCACAAAATCTATTGTCCTAGAAAATTATTTTATAAATGTCATCACAACAGAGAATATAATCTATTGTGAATGTTGGTTAAATAATAACTATATTTGATAAATATCCAATTAATGAGTGAAACTGTTCACAGACCCATCCATGTTCTGGAAAATAAAACTTAATTTAGTAAATGAGAAGCAAACCCTAGAAGATATAGCAATGTACTTCTTTCTTTCTCAAAAGTGTAAAACCATAGTAAAACCAATGACAAAGTTTTTGGAGAAATTCATTTCAAATTAGAATTGAGATAAGACTAGGATGGAAATAGCAGACTGCACTCAAGTTCTGGAGTTTATAGTTAAAGGAAAAAAGATAGTAAAACTCTCTTTTAGTGTTTCATCAAAACTCTTTTCCAGGAGCAGCCCTCGTCTGCTACCAAACCTATGGATAATCTAGTTTTCTTTCATTGTCATCACTGGGTGCAGGAAGCGTTATTATTATGTAGTTTGATTGCAATGACAGTAGTAGAACAGTGGAAAAGTCTTGCCTCTACCACTTAATATGTGTATAGATTTTTAGGAGTTTACTTAATTCCTCTGCCTCAATTTCTTCCTCCATAAAATGGGAATAAGAATGCCTATTCAGTATGGCTTGTCAGGATACATGAGAGCTATGATATGTGAAACTATTTTAAAGCTCATCTATTGCTATAAATCACTAATTGTTTGCTACGACAGCCCATTCATAACACAATTTTCAAATAATGAATCAATTAATCAATCCAGATACCTTTTACTGAGTAAATGAAGCATGTGAAGAAAAGAAGACACGGGTTCTGCTTTAACAGGCCTTACAATCTAACAGCTATAATTAGCGTTTATGGAACACCATGGGGTTCACAAAGCGCTTCCTCCTTCGGTACTGTTTTCCGCCCATTCATTCATCCATCCATGGAGCTACAACGGTGAAAAACTGAAAGGAGGCTTTGACCTCATGGCTAGTGGGGAGCAAGTGCTCAGAGGGCTGAATGGAGTATTTACAAGTTCTAATGGTTGCTGTGGAAGAATGAAGCTTGGGAAGGCCTGGTAGAGGCGTAGGCTGAATTTTAGGCGGGAGGTGGCAGAGTGTTTCAGAAGCAGTTGTAGTCAGTTGAGATCTGATGGACCAGCAGGACTTGGCCATGCAGAGGACTGGGGAGGGTACCCACAGGAAAGACCAGCATGCTAAGAGGTCCTGCGGCACAAAACAGCAGGAAGCTCTGGGCAGGTGCAGATGGGAAACACAGTGCACCCCAAACTCCAGAGGGAGAGACTGTAGCTTGGTAATCACCAAGGCACTGTGGGGTAGAATCAGGGAGCTCCCTAGGCTACACCAAGGATTCTGCATTTTATCCTAAGTGCCATGCAAAGCCCCCGAGGCTTTTAAACCAGAGAGTTTCTAAACGATGAGAAGATCATTTTACTTGTCGGAGAATAGATTGGGAGTAAGAACTGAAATGAGGAAACCACTAAGAGGCCTTTACATGGCCGGGGAAAGAAAGGATGTTTATGACCAACGACAGAAGAGCAGACACGTAAACTCTTCCCCTGCCTATCTCGTCTCTTCCCTGGGGCCGAGAGCTTTGGAGGAGGGGATGTTGCTTCCTCTAGTGCCAGGATGAAGGGACTCTTAATGTCCCTGCCTATTAGAGAGAGGAATTGAAGTGAACATGGGAAATAAGTAACAGTATTGCAGATATGTGTCGACCGTCAGAGATTCACCATTGCCAAACGCCCACAGCTTTGAATTCAGTATCAGTTTGCTAAGGCTGTACCATAGACTTAACAGAAACAACAAAAATTTATTTTCTTACATTGCGGGAAGAAGAGAAATCCGAGATAAAGTTGTCAGTTTTCTTGGTTTCTCTTGAGGCTGCTCTCCCTGGCCTGTAAATGATCTTCTGTCTGTGTCTTTACATGGTCTTTTCTCTGTGTCTCTGTCCAAATTTCTTCTCCTTATAAGGCATCAGTCATATTGGGCCAGGGCCCATCCTAATGACCTCATTCCAGCTTAATCACTTCTTTCAAAGACTATCTCGACTACAGACACATTTGGAGATATTATGGGTTAGAACTTCACTTGATTTTTCTTGGTGGTGGTGAGGAGGGGTGGGGGAGACACAATTCAGCCCCTAACAGATTCTAAGGAGAAATCTGCTTCAGAGCAATGATATATGATAATGAAAATCAGGACGCAGCTAACTTATTTCTGGCATATGCTGAAATAGTTGCATTTTTTCCCCCCTGAATCTACAAGAAAAAGATGCAGTTTCTTTTTGTAACTAGTGCCAACTCTGATGACTTAAATACTCCCTCAAAGGATTGCTTAGCACATTTTCTAAGCCTTTGTTAGACCACCACTCTACCTCTAAATATTCATGTGATTTGTGTTCTTTTTCTTTAAGAGTGATATTTTAACTTCTCTACATCTAGGTAAGTTTGGGGTGACAAATGCAAGAGAAACGAACATGAACTATTGTTGATACTCTGCAGTTTGCAGTTATGTGCTTTCCCCACTCTCTTTGTGCCATCTAAATTCCATGCAGTGTGCAGCTGTGATGTTTGGTGACACCACATTCTTTAAGGAGGCAATCGGGGACTAGCCACAGGCTGCTGAGGAAGAGTGAGCATCTTTCTCCTTGGACATGGCTTGAACACATGCAAAGAAGACATTGTGTAGAGGAGGAGGTCAATGAAAAGAAGGTGCCAGGTCAGGGATGAGATGGAAAACTTTGGTGGTCTCCCTGTGGGTTCTGCTTGGATTGTGTCTCCAGACACAGGTTAGTAGGCTGGGCTTGCTTTCATTTATTGGAGAGAGATGGTTATTGCTAAACAGAATTCAATGGCTTTTTTGATATTAAAGTGATTGATGTAAAATTTCAGAAGATGCTTGTTAGCTATGAGTGTTTACCAACCCACGTATAATGTACAGTTGTGAATCTCAGAAAAGCTTTCTGTACCTCACATGAATGATCATGATCAGAATCAGGAGTGACTGTTAACATCTTCATGAGTCAAAATCTGAAGCCAGAGTGCCCTTGTTTGATATTGGCATTGGCCCCTAACCTGTGACATTGGGGGGATTCATAGATGAACAAGGGCCTGCTATTCTAGCAGAGAAGTTTTTATTTGGTTACTTATCAAGATGTTGAAGCCTTTAGCTTCAACTGTGTTAGACAAAGCAGAAACAGAACTGGCTTTGGACTTGTGCCTTGGCCAGGACTAGTATTAATCAGGTAGTTTCTCTGAGCCTCAGTTTCCACAGTTGAAAATAGGAGTAATAACTCTTAACTGGCTCAGGTCTTAGAAAAAGCTCAGAAACCACTGTGGATTGAATGGCTCTTTCCTTCTTCACCTCATTCCCTCTCATTCTGCTTTATTCAAGCTTATTGTTTTGCCTTTATCGAAAACATGTGTTAAAGGGTTTTATTTTCAAACTTTCATATATCTTCAGATAAATTTAGCACACTAATATCCCTCCTAGGGATATTTTTAAACCTTGTCTCTAATCATGGAGAGAAAGTTCTGTGTCATCTTAAAGGATCTTAAAGTGTCATTAAGTAGTAAATAAGTGGCAAGTCTTGGCTAGTACCACCCAAAACATGACAGGAATGAGCAGTGTAACCTCAAAACCGTTGGGCTTCTGTATAATACCTGCTAGCTTCTTGTCCTATTGTCTTACACATAGCACAACTGCTGGAAATCGCTTGGTCTTTGTATTTAGACGAGAGCTTATTTGAATGCTGGCTGTGCTCCCACAAGCTGGGGGGAATTGGGCAAGTTCTTTAACTTCTCTGATCCTCAATTCCCTCACTTGAAAAGTTAGGAAAACAAAGGACAACTTTGTAGTTTGAGTAAAAGGAATGTGTTTAGAGTATTTGGTGCAGTTCTGGGAACACCTATGTGCTCAATGAATGGCTGTTATTGCTCTATTGTTATTTATTTTGATTGTGACCCATGATGAATAAAAGCCCCTAAGACAATGTTCAGCATAACAAAACATTCAGGAAACAGCAGTAGTGATTTTTTTTTTATTGTCATTAGACCTTTTAATACTCAACATACAGTTTCCAACCAGCCTATTCCTTCAAAGGAGTTTAACTAAGCCCATACCTGAGCTGTAGACATCCACTAAAGATGAGCCTGGCACCCATAAATCCGATACCAGCAGTTGTCCCAAACCTACTTACTTCCCCATTGTCCTTGTCTGCTTTGTCCCTTACTTTCTGGTTTCTAATTTCTCAGCGTAGTTTTACATTTCCAGCTTGGTGCTCTTCCCTAAAGAACATGGGCCAAGTGACAGCCTGGTCACCCTTCTGTACTAACCTGGGGGTTTGCTTATGTGGCTCACTTCATTTTCTGAGTCCCTCAGACTTTGTCTTTTCCTTGGCTTCTTTTGGGCATTCCAATTTGTGGGCAGCGAGAGAAATCTAGCTATGGTGTGGGTCTAGTCATCACGAACTCCTTAATCAGTTAAACTGCTGTCCTATTTGTAACCTCAGAATGTTTGTGTGGGACCATATTGCATCTTGGGCTGTACTCCTTAGGTGATGCTTCTTATGCAGTACTATTTTATTTAATATCTGAGAAGATTTGGAGATCAATTCAGCTTGTTCCCACAATGAGAAGGTTGCTAGGTGCCTGCCGTTCTTACAGAATTAGCAGTCATCTCTTTCTGATCCTATCACTCTCTGGCACCTATTTTTATAAAGATTGCTTTGCTGAGTCTTGTCTAATGATTAGAAAGATCATTAGCCCAATGGGTAGATCTCAGCATGACATATTTGGCAAAAACTCCCTGGGTCTATGCCAGAATGTCTGGAGAGGAGAAACCATGGCTCTTGCCAAAGCCCTGATTCCCAACGCTGGCCAATGAGTCCTGCTAGTTAAGAAGTTAGACATTCATAATTTTAATGAACAATTCAAATATAACATGCTTGATATCTACACTATTTCTTATGAGTTTGAATTCTGCAATCCTCCATAACTAATACCAAGGACTATTTAATGTCTACATGTCAAATCCTTATCAAAATAAACTTGATAATTAAGCAAGCAGGCTTAACTTTCTAAACTATAATCTTCCACTGCATAGAAGCTTCCCAGTAGCAATTAGTAAACCATAGTCCTGCTGTTTGTGTCCCTTGAGATCCGAATAGATTTTTATTCCATGTACTGAAGTGGATTGGGGGAAAACTTACAAAGAAACACACACACACACACACACACACACACACTTTAGTAAAAACAACCCAGCATTTATTTCAGGGTCATTTCATCAGGCAAAAAGGCTGCCTTTCAGCTGCTTCGATAATTTCTGAAATCTTTCAAGCTACAAGGAGAGTGATTTTGGTTTGTGTGGCTAAAACATGAGAGAGGATGATTGGTTTCATTAGCCAGAGAGGAGTGATAATATGCTGTAATACTTCTCCAGTTATTGGGCACTTTATGTTAATAACTCATGATGGCTTGAGTGTTTAGGTGTATGTTTCAAACTCAGTGTAAAACACCATGCCATTAAGAATTTAAACACATTCTAATTTAATTATGGCCAAGAGCTGGGCCCAAGTGATCCCATGTTTTTGTTGGCTAGTCTTAATATTGCAAATTTTGAATAGGGAAAGATTTATTTTCTTTGCTCTTTGCTCCTTTTATTTTGGATCGCTAAAAACCTTAATCATTTCAAAGGGCACTCAGTTGGAAAATGAAACACAATTGGATCTTATGGAAAGTTCTACTTTTCTTCAATGCTATTCTGTTTTCCACTTTGAAATGTGCCAGATTTTTCCTTCCCATGATATACTGATTATTCATGTGTTCTGTTTACCTTGTTTTTGTCTTTAAATGACTATTTGATTCCTCAAATGGCTACATTATTGACATATATGTTTTCTATCATAGCTTAAAATGCAGAAGAATCTACAAGTCAAAAAAATTCATCAAAGGGATTATCACGTAATTTCCATCAAAGTCAACTTAGGATATAACAAATTGAGATATCTACCTGGGTCCAGCTTTTATAGTTTTCTGTTTAGTGTCCTAAGCAAGGAACTATGAGGAGGAGAAGAAGGTGGCACAAAACAACTGGTAATGAATAAGATTTGAGTTCATGTGTGAATGAGATCACAAACAACTATGTCTACCCTGGTCTTGAATTCCAGAATCCTTCCACACAGTCTTCCAGGTAAGCCCTTTTTGTAGCCTTTGCTAAGTAATGTCACTAGACCTAGTTTACATAAATGTTAAAAAAATAAAATGGTGGAGATATTTTTAAAAATATAAACACTTGGGATTTGTTGATTCTGACTCTAGCTTCTAGAGATGAGCTCAGTTATCAAGTGACATCTGGGGAAACAATAAAAGATGTGAATCTAATGTGGATGCTTAGCTTATGTACTTAGTAGCACCATTTTAGAACAACTTTTCTCTTGTCTTCTGCCCTCCAGCCATAGGGATTTTGCAGTCCCCAAATATAGTGGGCAACAGGTGTCTTAACTGTAATTCTTCAGTCTTTGTGTCTTTTATAACTTTCACTTGGTAAGGAACAGTAACACAATGAACCAATAGATGGGGACAATATATGCCAAATATTTTGTATTTTAGTGTTTAACTGGAAAATACACAATATTTAAAAAGATGACCAATTTCATTTTAAAAACCCTGTATAACTGAAAAATGAGAAAAAACAAAAAATAGGATATGAAAGAATTACAAGGATCTAATATGGGCTTGGAGGAGACTGGAATTCACTTCTTGGCTTTCTAATTATACCTATTTATAAAGATGCATGTTTTGAAGAATTTATCTTACCTTGGTTTGAATGGTAATTCCCCATTTTGGTTATGTGTGTAGCTAGAAGGACTGTCCCTTGGGAAACAAAGGCTCTTGTATCTATAGTTCTTTTCTGTCCCCCCTGTTTGGTCATTCGCTTTTGCCTTGCTTCATACAGGGCAATTAGAACTGAGGACTAATGTGTTGTAGGCTACCCAAGATTGCTGAAAAGAACTGTGACATTTTATCAAATTGTCTTTCAAAAACCCCAGAGTAATATAACAAAAGCAGTAAATTTATATTAAGAGTCATTTATTACATGTCTACCTACCTTGCTGAGCTGTGAAAGTCCTTCAGAGGCAGACATGGTGAGCTGGTGCCTGGCATAAAACAACAAGTGAATGAATGAATGAATAGAAGACTTGGTTTTAAGGGAGTGAAATGTGAACTTGGTGAAACTTCCCACATCTGAAGCTACCATGCTGTGTGGAAAGAGGTCAGTGCCCTTGTGTCCTGTGGGGCATAACCACTGCCAGAGAAGACATTTCTTTAAAGGAAGCCAGACATGACTCATTTATACTTTTGCTATTCATATTGCCAAAAGGCAGGGTATTTTTTCTTGTTTTTTTTTTTTCAATTAGCCAGTTATTGTATTTTTTCATATAGCTTGAAGGCTGGTAACTGATCTCATGCTTTCTATTTGTAATAGTTAATTATTATTTAATTGAGTTTCTGTAGGTTAATTTTCTTAAATTCTACATCCTGGGGAAGTTTTGATATAAGGTTATTCACTGAAGAGGAATGGACATTGAGGTGACTCTTGCTGTTAATTACCTCATTGTGTTAAAAAAAAAAAGGCTAGCCAAACTGTTCATGGCAGTGAGCACGGAGGAGTAAACCAATTTTCACTTTAACTTTACCAACAGACTCACTCCCAGAAGCCACTTTCAAAATACTACCTCCCACATTGTACACTCCCTTCACCACAAACACCCACAGCCATTTCCTGAGACTGCCTCTGCAGGACACCAAAATATTCAGGGCTAAAGCAAAGTGCTCCAAATGTTTCCCAGATGTCTCAAAGTGTGGCATAATTAGGCATCGAAATGATTGGAGTTTTCATTTTTCAACAAGATATTTTGGCAACATGCAAACACACAACCTTAAAATAGTAAGTAAATCTCCCTTTCCCCAAGTAGACTTAAATGTATAAAGTATTTGATGAACACATACTATGTGGCAGATACAGTAGTGAGGATTAGGGGATGCAAAACTCTAGTAAGTTATGGAGCCAATATGAAGAAATTTGTGCTTTTATGAAAAGTATGATATTGCCTGTCTGGGGTAAATATCTTAGGGAAAGTGCTCATATTTTCAAGTGAGGGGATTGTATTTCTCATTTGCTCCTTAAATTTGCCAATTTAGTAATTCTATACAGTGTACCAATTATCTCTGCTAATCTTTTTTACATGTTAAAAGACGGAAAATGGAGTCAGGAGAAAAAGCAAGTCTCAGTTTCTGAGAAAAGGTCAAGATAAGTACATGATGCCTTTTCCTCAGGATCTCATCCTCCTACTTCTGAGCTGTAGGCACATAAACCCCTGCCCTACTAACGTGGACTCCCCTGGAGGAGATTAGGAAACAATGGAACCCACCAAAATGGCGCCCACTAACTCAACAGGATTGTCGCTCTAATTTTTCCAAAAACACTATCTCCGTAGAAAAGGCTGATCTAGAGGCAACCAGTCAATCAGCATTCAGCCCCATCATAAACAAGCAATTATTCTGAGTGCTAGAGAATTTCTGTGTCTCCAACACAGTGCTGTAAGTGGGGATCTAAGTGAAAATGCTGAGAAAGAATAGCTTGCTTGAAATACAGGACCTCCAAGACACTAGAGCCCGAAGACCCTGTCTCCAAGCAGATGAATTCAGATGATCTCCAAGATTAAGTAGACCAGAGGTTTCGTATCTGGGGGGATCCTCTAGGCAGAGTTTCACTGAACTGAGTAATAGAGGCTTCCCAATCCCTGATTCAATCAGCCTCTCATGATGTTTAAGATTAAATAGTCCATACATCCCTTTGTAGAACAAAAAATCAGAGAAGTAAAAGCGGAAAAAGTGATAGATTCCAAGGTCACACCGCTCATTGGTGTGCAGGTGACAAACAGAACACAGTCCTTCCATCTCCTGGTCTCCCAGATCTCTGTTGTCTACTACCCAGAGCTCTCTATTCATTCCCTAGTGAGGACAGGGCAGTGCATGCAGGGGAAGTGAATGATTAAACATAATTCATTCACTGTTTCCCAGATCCTATTCCTTAGGAAGACTGTAAAGATGGCTCTTATCCTTTACCCATCCTGCTGGCATCCTTGGCTTCTCCTATCAAGAGATGAAATACATTTCCGACCTTTGAATTTGGGCTTGCTTTGTGACTTGCTTTGACCAGCAGGGATGACTGAAGTTTCACTCTGCCAGTCCTGAGCCTAAACCTCAGGAGGCCAGCAAGCTTCAGCGCTATGCTGGAATGCAGTTTGAAAATATGTCGGGGTCCCCAGATGGCCCAATCACTACTGTCATTTTAGGTGAGCCAGAAAACTGCCGGACCTGTGACTGACATTATTCCAGTCTACCTAACAATTTGACTGTAGACATATAATCAAGCCAAGAAGAAGTCAACTAAACCTAAGTCCCAAGTCAACTAAACAGCTCAGTGGAGCAATGACAGATACTTATTCTTTTTAGGCAGTGAGCTTTGGGTAGTTTATGATTCAACAATGTCAGATTCAGCTCTAATGGTGTCTGGTCATGTGATCCTGGCTTTTCTTTGGAATTCTCAGTTATGAGTCTTCCAAGTCTCTGCATCCTGAAAAGCAAGAAGTATCTGGCACACATTTATCCTGGTTCAGCCAGTCTGGATTTATAGTAATCTCAGAGAAACCTTTCCAACATACAAAGTGCTTGGCACCCATATAGATATCGCCCCATTGTGGCATCCTTCAGAGAGAGGCTCATAGGAGGATGCAGTGGGCAGAGAGGAAGGCTGATGGAATCAGGGTGGTCAACCTCTATTACTCGGTGCAGTGAGACTCGGCCCAGTGGATCCCTCCCGGACACCAAAAGTCTGGTCTTCTTAATCCTGGAGATCAGGATTACTTAGGTCGGGATTAGGGTCCTTAAATGAAGACATACTAAAGAACTTGCTTTTGCTCCTTTCACCACAGAAGGACATTGCAGGAAGGCGGCTCTTTTCTGGAAGAGATCCCTTTTCCAGAGCTCAACCATGCTGGTACCTAATCTCAGACTTCCAGCCTCTGTAACTATGAGAATGTACATTGCTGTTGTTTATATTACCCAGCCTGCAGTGTTTTGTTACAGCAGCCAGAGTAAACTAATACACAGCTGTTTCTAGTTAGATGTTTGGCTTTGTTTCAGGGAAAAACAATTTGAATGATTAAATGCAGTTCTAGCCCCAGATGTTTTAGCAATGTGAATATGTAGCTAAGATGTGCTTGTGGGGAGGCCTCACGATGGTTCCAAAGAGTAGCTTGTGGGCAGAGGAAGACATGCTAGGAAGGCGCAGAGGATGCTTCCTTCTCTTCTAGGCTAGGGAAGCATATGTTCCTGTTTTGAAAGCGAGTAGTAGAACTCTATATGCCAGCTTTTGGTCTACGGAAATTTACAGAATATCTACAGCTCTCTTCTTGGAGCTGCAAACACCATGTTAAACAAGCACAGCTTCAGATTGTTCTTGTCCTCCTCCACTGGACTGCTCGTAGCCATTGTTGGACTGGTTGAAAAATTGGAACAAAGCTTAAGTTTGTGCAAGGTCAGTGAGTGGAACAGAATACAAAAGATGAAAGTGATAACTAGGACTTGTGTTAAGCGGTGCTCTGGCACTTGCTGCATAATGATTAAGACTGGTCTTCAGGCATCAGTTATAGGCCTGGACAATTGTTCTTTTATAGAAAACTTCCTTTCTGAAAACTGGGAATTCTGTTAAAGAATTCTAAGTGTCTCACACATGACTTGGAAGAATCAGGTTTGTGGAACATGAAGAAGGGATCTTGTACCTTGTAGTAGATGTTACTGTTTGTATTGGAAATGACCCCTAAAACTCATATGCTGAAGGCTTAGCTGCCAGGTGGTGGGCTTTTAGGAAGTAATTTAACCATGATGGGATCAAAGTTTGATATCATTTCTGGACCTATCCCCTTCTTGTCTGGCTTTTTCACTCTCTTTCTGCTTTGGGTTGCCAACTAGCAGTAGTCAAGAAGACAAGTCGCTTTCCTCTGCTCCATTCTCTGATCACGTTTCTGCACCACCCCGGGTGTACTACAATAGAGTCAGCTGACTATGGATAGAAACTATGAGTCAAAATAAATCTTTGCTCCTTTAAACTTTCCTCAGGTATTTTTGTCACAGTAATGGGAAACTACCCAACACAGGGGGCAAACTTTTACTATAAACACCACATAGTCAATATTTTCAACTATAGCTATAAGTACTGTAACTTCTTAGTTTTACTGTTGTCATGTGAAAGCAAAAGTATTAGATTAATAAGTGAGAATATGTTTCTAAAATATTTTACCGAAAGAGTCATCTGGCATGTAGGTTATAGTTTGTCAAGACCTGCGCTACTGGGTTAAGTGGATCAATGGTTGTAAGGTTCTTCAAACAGGGCTTCAAATATAAGAATCTCTTTGGAGCTGTTGGCAGGTGGTTTTCCTTGTTTGGCAAGGAATAAGGCAGCAAGGTCTATGCATGAAGGAGAATAAGGTAAATTTAAGATTCAGTCAAATGGAAAGAAGGACACTGGATGAGTTGAGGGAAAGCTCACATAGCCTTGGCACTTAACAGAGAATTGGCTTGAAGGGCATGATTATCTCATAGAGCCACAAAGCTAACATAGTACATCCTGTCATGAAAGAGGTCATTCTTCCTTTATGTTCAATGTTTGCGTTACTAAGTCTACAAATATTCTGCCATGTCTAAGCTACCTTGATATACTGTACCTCACAGTATGTAGCAGAATTATGAGGTTATCATTGTAATAATGCAAGAAAAACAGAGCACTGACCCTCAAGGCAAAGTGTCATCTTGCATAATCCAGATTAAGTGTCCACACTAACTCTACTCTTCTTACATGATTTAAAAATCTTTTCATTCAATGCTGGTTGCAGAGGATTTTCTATTGCTTTATTAACTTTGTGCAGGTGTGTGAAAACATTTGACCATGATGAATTGTTTCTCCAAGAGCCAAGAGGTAAACGATGAAAGAATTGGATACAAAACATGTTAACAAGGTATTTTATATTAGCTCCAAGGACCTAAATCAATTACTATGATGTGTTACATGTTCAGAAGTCAGGAAATTCTAAATTATGGTTCCCAGTATGAACATAACTCAGCCCCTTTGCACATGCAATATTTTATATGACTCTATATGGTGTTAACTTTAATGCTTTAACATCTATGCTTAATGTGGTGACTATAAATTTGAATTTCTTGACTTCAGAGGTTACAACATTTAACTATACAGCTGCATTCACATACTACATTCAAATATTTTTGTGTAATATTTTGCAAAATAAGTCAATATAGATGCGCCTATATCTTATGTCTTCTTTATTATGATTTAAGGGACAAAAAGTAGAAGTGTAGTCTGTTGTTATTTAGTTCTGTGTTTCTCTCTAGATCATTTGAACTAAGTGGATTGTGACTGAACAATTGTCACTTTCTGGTGGTTTCTAAACCAAATTATATCTGGAGGAAGAAGGATTTTCTGAATCTTGTGTCATTTATTTTAAGAGGTTTGGTCACCCAAGAGATGATGTGGAAAATGTAAGACCAGAGTTTAATTCCAGGTTCCACTGTTCACAGTGTAATAAGTACAAATGGAATTCTCATGCGTTAACTCTAACATGAAGTCAGACAAGAGATTTATGAATGAAAAATTCCACATTGCTGAGGTATAACCAATTTTTTTCCATTAAGAAACTGCTATCAGGGAACTTACAACTTCTAGACATATTTCTTTACTGCTGTATGTGCATTGTTTAAGTAAACAAATTTCTTTAATTTCAGTGAAATCTAACATCTTATACTTTATTACCATACTACTCAGGACTACAATATTTTCTGGTTTTAGCAAATTGGTTGTGGAACAGCTGTCCTGGCCACTACGGTAAGAAGCTAGAAGACCATGGGGGAATCTATACTCCAAACCATTTTACTATATTATATTAGTCTCAGGTTCCTTATTCTTGGGCCAGGTACTTACTTACTACTATCCGCAGCTACATGTAGGTAAAGTGAGTATGTATCACATTTAATAAAGTCAGCTGTGCAAGAAATACTACTTTTACTTAGTTTCCTTAAATCAACATTATTTTAATTCCTGGTACCATCCTAACAGACTGTGTTATATGTTGGTCATAAAATTTTTTTATATTGCAATATTGAGAAGTTAAAATAGCATAATGGAAGAAAATAGGCTATATACATACTAATCAGAAGTTAGCTGGAATATCTATACCAATATCAGACAAAGAAGATGTGACGGTAAGAACTATTACCGGAGATAAATAAGGGTATTTAATAATGCTCAAGGGACTAATTGAAAAGAAATGTAATACAAAGTTTTTATAAGCTTAATAACATAATCACAAAATATATAAAGTAAAATCTAGCTGAAATAAAATGGATAATAAAAAAATCTATAATTATAAATGGATTTTTTGGAATAAATAGCTTCAACTGTTAGAATAAGCAATTATTGTAAGACAGCTTATTCTACTATCAGAAAACAACTACCAGAATCTTTGGAAGAAATATAACAGTGTAGAAGTATATACCAACATTATATAATAATTTGATTTAATTGACATGTCTAAAATTTTGCACTCAACATCTGCTGAAAAGAAAAGCTTTTGGAGTATACATAGAACATGGATTTACCAATATTGACCATTAGCTGCTCTTAAAGCAAGTCTCAACAAATTTCAAAAAGATTGAATTTGTGTTACAATATTCTCCAACTTATTTGAATTAATCTAGAAATAAGTACAAAAAGATAACTAGGTACCTCTCGAATATTTGAAAATTAATCGACACACACTTCTAAATAACCCATGGGTAAAAGGAGAAATCACAATACAAATTTAAATTTATTTATTTTTATTGAACGAGATGAGTGAAAATACAACATAAACCTTCTAGGAGAAAACTACAGAAGAGATTTTTGGGAAATGTATGGACTTGAATATGCCTGAGAAGAGGAAAAGCTAAAATTCAAAGTTCTTATATTTTTATCTCAAGACAATGGGATAAAAAGCAAAAGAGAAAATTAAAAAAGAAATAGAAAGATATGACCATTAACTTTGATTTGTCAATTTGAGTGGATTAAGAAATGTTCATGAGTTTGGTAAAACACATTCTGGGTGTGCCTGGGTGGATTATGGAGGTGTGACCTGGGAGTTTGTAACTGTACTGTGGCCCTTTCCTCTCTGGTTCTGTTCCTCTGCTTTCCTGCTCTGCTTCCTGGCTACCACAAACTAAGCAGCTGTCTTGGTTATTTTTCTCTCATTGTTGAAACAAAATATCCAACACCCCAAAATTAAAGAGGGAAAGGTTTATGTAGCTCACAGTTTGTGGATATTTCAGTCTGTAATCAGCTGGCTCCAAGGCAGGGTGGCACATGACAAACCACAACAATTCATGGTGGTGGGAAACAGCAAAAGCAACAAAAAGAGAGGAGTGAGAGAGCAAGTCTCAGTCTCTCCCTCCGCTATGTTGTATGCAGGCTAACTGCCCTAGGTTGGGTGTAGCACTCACACCTATAATCCCAGCACTAGACAATGAATCAATCACAAACTATAGATTCAGCTGCGGTTTCCATTACTGCATGAGGCTTCGGGTGGACATCCAGACACAAACCATAACAGTGGCTTTGCTTCACCACACCTTACCATGATGTTTCTGCTGTGGAGTCAGCTAACTTGCACTAAAACTGTGATCCAAATTAAACCTCATCTCTTTTAAATTGTGGGTATGTGTATTGTGACTTAGTAACAGGAAAGTTAACCAATACAAAAAAGATAAAGATAAAATAAGAAATCAATAAAATACAAAAGAAACATATGCTATATAAACAAGCCAGAAGCTGGTTCTTTAAAAACACTAATGACATTTAAAAAAACTCCTAGAAAACCAAAAAAGAGAATAAACACAAATTATCAATATCAGGAGTAAAGAAACAAAATCATAGAAATCCTGTAGATACTATAAATTTAATTTAATAGAAATCCTATAGGTAAAATGTTATTATAAGTCTGTTTATTATAATTATATTTATTATAATTTCATTATAGTCATATATTTTAATTATAATTTTATTATAAATCAGTGAATAAATGGGATGATATCATCAGAAAGACAGGGCACTAGAACAGAAACAAAAATTTTCAAGAATTTATAAAAGCAAATTCTCCTTCCTATTCCCTAAGCAGTAAGAAGGATTAGTAGGATGGAAAACGAACATATATCAAAAATGCACTATATAGTAGGGAAGAAGTCCTGTATGTGAAAGACTCAAATTTGATATTAGATACATCTTGGGGTGGCTGCTTCCCATCTTCTTTGTAAATTGTTTGGAACGTATGAATGGGTTCCTGATAATGATATCTGCAATATATAGCTTGAAACTCTGTCCAGGGTTAGTTAACTTCCTCTGACTCTTAAAATTATTAAATTGGACATTGAGAAGGACATCAGTATGAAATTGCAAATCTTAAATTGACTGTCAATAATAGTAGATGGCCTGGAACAGTGAACTCAACTTTTTTAGGAGCCTTTTAAGACATTGTTTTCTTAATGGTTCCTGTTTCTGTGAAGTTTCAATATAATTGCTTTGCTGTTTTTGGTTATGTGTATGCATATCCATGCTTTATATATTAGTCAGATTGTTTTGTCCCTTCCCTGAGAATCAAGTTTTGTTTGTCTTTGGGGGGTAATGTCACACCAGTCTAGAACATATTTTTTTTTAAGAGGGAAAATAAAGAATTCCTGTTTTCCAACTTTTCTTAGCCTTGTTTGACTCTGTTGAATTTGCAACATTCTGCTTCACCTTCTGCAAACATGCTGTGCTGCCTGCAAAGACAACAAAAAAAGTAAGGAGAAAAAAAATTTCCATTAATAAAGACTTTAAAGAAAGTCTAACATATTTGAAACAGCCGAAAGACTACCTCAAGAACTTTATGCCATGATGCTTTTACCAGACATGTTTTCATATTAACACCTTTTGAATGGAAAAAGTGGCCAATATTGATTTTTAATTGAAATTGAAGGCATTCTGAAAACTAGTTTTAAACCTACATGTTATAGAAAAGGCAAAGGAAATTGCTTTGAATAATGGGAAATACCTCTGTGCCTGAATAATTTAAATTCTGAACCCACTTACATTTGCATTTTACACATGTATACACACCATTCCATGAAATGCTGAACGAGTGAAGAATTGATGTCTGAATTTAATTATGCACAAAAATTTAAAAGGTAGTAGCAATAGAGAATTGGAAGGATTTTATCTCATCTTGTACACTATTACATTATCAAATTGAGTCTGAAATTAGAACGTCATTTTTTTTTTAAGAAATTTATTTAAAAATTATTTATATATTTAACTTTGTTTCAAGATAGGACTCAAGCTGTGTGATTTTGAGATTATATTTTATTTTTGACATTTGCTGTACATGTTTTTGTTTTGCTAATTACAAAAATTAAAGATCTTTTTATAGTTTGTACACCTCATTAATGTGGTTATTCAGAGTTAGGTTCTTATTCTCTTCATGTTGCTATTTTCCTAAATTTGATGAATCACAATGGCAACTTTTAATTCTTGTTTTCTTTGCACGTACCTCTCCTTCACTACTTCTACGTTTTGAAAACATTCATACTGAAATCTTCAGAATCTTGTTTCATTACTCTTGGGTTTTACATATTTTTTTTCAAATTCAACCACTTCCTTTTGTTATAGTTTTACTGGTTTTTATTATTGTGCGTGTAACTACTACATGTCAATGTAAATGTAGTAATTTTAGTACATGTGCTTCCAAAGTGAGCTCTGTAAATGTTGTAACTATTAACAATTACAAAATAAGAAATAGATGTAAACACCTCTTCTCCAAATGACTGGTCTACATAGCTTTTATATTAGGGATCTAATAATATTTTTCCTGCAATGAAATAAGTGGATACCAATTCTTTATTAACATACAATTAAAGGGAATATGTTTACTTTTTTCTTTGGAGTAGAAAGCCAATTTCAAAAATAATCTTTAATAATATATGAGTCTCTGTTGATTGACTACTTTTTGGACCTGAAGCAATATGTATGTTGTATAAAGATTTTACAGAAGTTGTTAGTAAATAAATGTCACAAATCAGTAGAAAAAATATTTAAATTGAAACAAAATGTGGGTACATGCAACCTTAAAGCCTAAGGTGTTTATTTACACATTTCTGAAAAGTTTAAAAATATTAACTTAAAGAACAATAAATTTGTGGGGAGTTATTATAGAACACGGAGTATTTAATGGATATAGTGAGCCAGGAGCATTTTAGATATTCACTCCTTGTTTGCTGGTTGATTAACAAACTGATAAATAATCAGTGATTTAGAAGATACATTATTTCTTGGAGTCTTTTGTTAAGCCAAGGAACTAGCTAATAGTCTTTTCTAATATGCTTTGACTGTCCATGGAACCTGTGCTGCACAGATATTGCAGCTGGGTGAGAGCACGTACAGTGTGTGTAGGAGACTGTGATTTGACTACACACTGTTATCCTCCTTCCATGCGTCTTGCTTTGACTCTCACTCCAGCAGAGCTAATGACCAGGGCACCTGTGGTGGTGGTGGGGGGTGTTCAGCAACTGCTTTTCTGACCCACAGCAGCTGTCAGCTGAGGGCCTGGGGATTTCTCATCACAAAGTGATCAGATGATCTCATCACAAAGAAGAGCCCGGAACATTGTTCACTTCCTGGGCAAAGAAGAGCTCTCTTCTGCGTAGGATGTAATCAGGCACCCTCTTCTCATCAAACTGCACACGGGCCCTTCCTATCACTTTGCATCCGTCAGCACATTGATTGGGTAGAAGCCCAAACCGAGAGGCCTCTTTTCTACTGAAGCAGCAGCACTGTCATTCCTGAGACACACAGATTGTGCTCATGTTTACACCATTGGCCAAATTACAAGATTCCGCAACAATGGGGAGGGCATGCTGGAGAGGCTGAGAGAGCACCTGTAAATATTTTGGCATCTGAACAAATATTGTCAATCAGATAGGCAAATACTTGCTTACGGAGGAGCAGCCTGAACAGCAGGTGTGCTGACTGGCCTTCCACCCGAATCTGTGCAAGGATGAAAGCCCTGCTTTCTTGTATTACCCTCTCGGTTCTGTCTTCATTTGTATTTGGATCAATAATATTTACACAACACCCACAAAGAGACAATCCCCGGGTTCAATGATGCTATTGGTGACATGAGAGGAGATAATTCATGACCCGAGTGTGACATGCAGGCAGAATATTTTTACATATACAAGACACAGACGGCAAAGTAAAATGGCATAAAAGTAAGTAATTTGTGATGCCACTGGCAATTGGGAACACCCTGGAGAGCAAGGCCTGTGAGGGCAGCCTCTTTGGATCTTCATCGCTCTGTCTCCAGCAACCAAGTAATGCAGGGCTCACAGCAGAGGTCCACAGATCTGCTGAACAAATGAGTAAATCTTTGCATAGAGGAAGGTGAGGCAGATTGTACTGTAGTTAAGAGGCTGAGTCCTGGAATTTCAGTTATGAACCTTTCCCTTGCTGTGTGTCATTGCTTTGACTCCTTGCTATCTAAGTCTTAGTGTCCTTATCTGTAAAACAGGATTAAATGAGAATGTAATTCATAACATTGTTCTGAGAGAGAGATGAGATCACGAATAAAAGAAGACAAACGTAGTGCTAGGTTTAATAGCAAGGGTTTAGCATTGTTGGACTGTTCTTGGTGTTTATTAACTAGACTTTTCAATAAGGTTGATTTTATTTGTCATTAGAGGAAGGACTGGACTGTACTCTCATCTCTGCCACCAGCAGGGCGAGTGACTTGGGCCAAGTCCTTTCCTTTCCCTGGGTCTCCAGTTTTTCACTTATAGAAGAAAGTGATTAGAGAAGATGGGGGGGGGGTGTCTGAGATTTTATCCAGGTTTTTCAGTTTCGGTTGGGATTGCAAAACCAAACGACCATAGGTTACAGGTCAGCAACACTGACAAGTGAACTGAGTGTCAGAAAAACCAGCTGTAGCATCTAGGGACGATGGGGAAGAGAGGAGATTCACAAACTGAGTACAGCTACTGAATATTCCCGTGGGGATAGCTCCCATGGGAGCTAAGTGGTACCATATCAGAGAAGTTAGGAATCCACGTTTTCTATAAATTCGTACAATTTCTGAGAGCTAGCAATTACTTCAGTATTTACGCTAATTTGTGTTAGATACATTTTGGGACACTTCTTGGTGAGCTGGACCAACTTTACCTGTGGGCTACTGGTTCTTAGAAAATAAGAACCAAATCTGAACAAGGAGCTTTTGAGGCAGGTTTTGTGGAATCACACATTCTCCCAGTCCATTTTCTACCACTAGAACTGAGTACCTCAGACTGGGTAATTTATGAAGAATAGTTTGTTTAGCCCCTGGTTGTGAAGGCTGAGATATTCAAGAACATGGTACTGGCATTTGGTGATCACCAGAATGTGGCAAAAAACAATCCCACCTCTCAAACACCATGAATACATGATTCTAAGGAATTAAGATTTCAACACCTCTGAAAACTTTCTGAGGACACTTTTAACCCATAGCATTGCTGAACCTGGAATACAGTGTTTTAACCAGTGCTTTGCTTATACAGATTTCCAGGGACTGGTGACCCTGTACTTAGCAATACGGAAAGTTATCTGAAGCTAGAGGACTGGCACTTGATCTTGTTCCTAACTTGGCCAGAGATGCTTGTAATCTTTCTTTTCTTTGATACTCTCAACCATTTGAGGCTATCTTTAGTTGCATAAGGGTGCTGGGAATGGCTTAGAACACCTTAGAGAGAATTAAAGCTAAGCCACCCACCTTCTACTACATATTGACACTTTAAAGCTAGGTCTAAATAAAGGAGTCTCAATCTGGGAAAGAAAGTGACCTCTCATAGTTTCAAGGTTGGTGGAAGATGTAAAATCAAGAAGTCGCATACCCAGCGCTTTTGATGTGCCTTTCTCAGGATGGAAGGAGGCGTGAGATGTGCCCACATTAACCAGAGTCTGTTGTGTTGTGGATTCTGAGGTCTTGAAAATACAGGAAATCTCACTGAGGTCATCCATCTAACCTGGACTGAAAAAGAATTGTGTGAGACCCAGGCTGTTGGTCCGGGGAGGTTGGATGGCAGTCAATTTTTACAGATGAAAAATTCATCTTGATTCTACTGACTGGCTTCATGTAGGCATCAGCAGGAATCAAACTGAGCGTGATACGGCCTTTAGATCATCCAGCCGCTGACCAAATCAATTGATTTTTATAACTGTAGCCTTTCTTTTGGAATCATAAAGATATAGCTCAAATAAAGCATTAGCCTCTCCAGTGTGTTTAAATTGAATTTCTGGATATTTTGGCATGTATCCAGTTTTAAATAAGTGTTGTCTAACTGTATCTAATCTCTAATCAAAGAATCCTAGTATATGGAACATTCCCGTTAATAATGATACCTTAGACATCCATTAAATCTGGACATTAATTTTATGGAAATTCTCTAATACATCTCCATTAGAATTTTTTTTCTGGGCAAAATTAGTAATAAAAGCTTTTAATAAATGTCATAAATATCTATGTCCAATCACACTATTACTCAAATTAAAGCCAGACCAAAATAGAAAATAGTTACCTCTGGTAAAAGTCATGACCTTCAGAAGACATTTCGAAGAAAGAAATTATATGCTCTGTTATTACTCAAAATGCATTTGTTACGAAGAATAATTAGCTAGTGGGAGCAAATTATTGGTTATTTGACTGCTGTGTGAATTCCCTGGTTTTACACTGTACAGCTAGTACTTTATGCAATAACTCTCTGTTCTGCCCAGAGAGTCTTTGTAAAACAGTCTTTGTAGCCAAAGAGGCTGAAGTCTGCATTCTGTACTCATCTTTGACCAGTTCCAAGCTCCTGAGAGAATTATTTATATTTCTTGACTCTTGCCTTTACTGTTTTTACTATCTTTATCTTTAAAATGGGATCTCTCACAGCAAGTAGGGGTGAGGTGAGATTTGATAAGTGTTTGTGTGGAAACAAAGCTAGAACTAGATTTGACCCATAGGTGCTGCTAACCAATAAAAACCATTACTATTAATATCCAGGACTGAGGAGGAGTTAGGTATGCAAGTTGCTGAGTGGGGAAGAAAAGTAACAATGTTCAAACGCTGACATTTATTTTCATCACTATGTGTGAGCAAACATGTTTCCTGCCTTTCTTTGGTTCTTTCACTTCCATCCTTTTGGTAACCAAACTAAGCTAAAAGTGCTGGTAGGAAAGGAATGTGTGTATGTGTCAGTCCTTCGCTTGCCATTCAGGGCTTTGGTCTATGCCAATAGTTACAGCAATATTTGCCCAATTGATCTGACACATGCAACCACAAGAAAGCATGTCTATCTCTTGAGAAATGTGGGTGGTAGGCATTTACTGGAAAGGTGGAAAGACAAGACAGGGAACCAGATAAACTGGCTTCCTTGCTGTCCCCTGGGTGTTCCTTTGCTTTAGATCTTTGTTATATGGCCTTCAACTTGAATTCCAGTCCCCACACTCAGGTCCTTTTAAAGAAACAATTGCAATTTGGAAACTTATACGCACTCATCTTGTCAAGGAGTTTTCCAACATTTTATTTTAAAAAGACAGTAGAAGCTCTTCTTAAGACACATCTTATGAGGTAATAGAAACAAGTAAAAGAGATAAAATTTATAATTGCTCTTGTTTTAAACAAGAATGGGAGGGCAGATTTTTTTCCCTCCCATTCATTTGCCTCCCCCAGCTTCTCCTCCTGCTATTCCAGGAAATGACAGATTTTTAGTTTGATCTCTGAAATAAATTCTGAGAAAAAATTGATCTGCTCAAGGTCACATAGCTAATTAGTTGGAGTGACCAGTCTAGGGCCCAGGGTACTTATTTGGGGAAGATCATATTCTTTTGATGTATAACACAGGAATCTCATCCCTCTATTCCCCATACCCCTGCTTACCTTGATTTGATATAATTTTGGGTCAACACTTCTGAGTTTACTAGAACAAACAGTTTACACACGTAGATGCAGGCATGGAGGATGAATGCTAAAATCACCAGTGGCAGGACGCAGAACGTGTAGTTAGACTTTGCAGTACGCAATGCTTACATTCCTTGATTGGAACTGGTACAGGCCTATAGCATGTTTTAATTTCTTTTTTCATCCTCCTCCCTCTCCTTCTCTATCTCTTGATTCCCTTTCCACGTCAGAAAGATCTTTTACTCAGAACCCTTTTATGTTTTGATGACTTTAATCATTCAAATTCCGTGTGCATCCAACTCAAGATTTAAAAACTTTTCTGGTTCTTTTTCTTTTCTTTCCTTCTTTTCCTTTTTTGATGATCCAGAACCTTTCTAGCTTTCCTCTGGCCCCTGGCTTTTCCTCAGGCTTGTTTTCAGGTACAGTCTCAAAGTACCTCATGGATTTCTGAGCCCTGGGAAAGCTCTGCCTCTTTCCTGACTCAGATTCTAAAACCAACAGGCTCCTGTGTGGGCGGGGTAGGCCCAGTTCAGGCAGGTCCTGACTCCACCTGCTCCTTTGTCTTGCAATGTAAAACCAACAAACTCTAGAGTCAGACAGACAATAGATTGGGCCTGTTATAGAGTAGAAAATAAGAAAAACTGAACCATAAGATTAAGTCAGTGAAAATTAAGTCAGTGAAAAAATAAATCATCCTCATCTTAAAATGGTTTTCTATTGTAAAGCAATTTAATTTTCATGTTTTTCTTTTTCTTTTCTTTCTTTTTTTTTTTTTAACATACAGCCTCATAAATATTTAACCTTTTTTTTTGTGGTACCAGGAATTGAACTCAAGACCTTGCACTTTCTGGGCAGGCACTTATGCCACTGAACTAAATCCCTGGCCCATGTTTTTCTTGTTCTAAACAATTTTGTTACAACCAGTCATGTAGTCAAGTGTCTGCCAAATATATACCTCCAAATTTGTTAGATTGATCAGTAAAAATATACAATTTGATATCTGTTGCCTGTTCCCCAGTGCTGATCTTTTGAGCTAAGATATGGTTCATTAGATCATTTCTATTAGGTGCACTTTTTAGCCTGTTACTAAAATTCTAAACAGTCTTCTGTCTTATGGCATAAAACCCTGTTTGATCATAGCTGAAAGAAGCGGGGATGGATTGTTTCGTTATGACCATAAAGATGTAGGGTGAACAAAGGAAGGATTAAAACAACTTGAATTTTAAAGGCCCTCAGCTTGGTTGCATTCTTCTTCTTCCTGTTGTTACTTTTTAAAAAAATGTAAATGGGTTGGAGTTGGTGAGTACTTGTTTTGTGAACCGAGCCCTGTTCTGACTCTAATAATTTGATTTAATCTTCAAAAAAAGAAAAAATTCTTATTAGATAGGCAAGGAAACCGAGGTCTGGCCAAAGCGCACTTTGCTCAATGGCACACAACCAAAGTGGCCAGCAGGATAGCAGCCTCCGCTCATGTCCATGTCTGATCCCTGGAACCTGTGACTATGTGCCCTCCTGGATTTAGTAGATGGGATTAATTTAAATTTCTTGAGACGGGCCAATTATTTTGGATGGTCCTGGGTGGTCCTGATATAATCACAAAGTTCCTCATAAATAACAGTGGTGGGGTAGGAGGATTAGAGTAGGAGATGTGATGACAGAAGCAGAGGTTGTAGTGGGAGTGATGTGATTACTGGAGGGGGCCATGAGCCAAGGAGTACAGGTGGCTTCTAGCAGCTACAACAGTCAAGAAAACAGATTAGCCTCCAGTAGGAGAAGCTCAATAACTTTCCCAGGATCATATAATTAGTGCATCTGCCACCCAGGTGACCTTGAAGCTTGTGCATTTTTGATTTTCAGCATGCAACCTTCCAGATTGCTTCACCTATTTATAGAAAACAGAGAATGATTTTAGCTAAAGAGGTTGCTTCACACAAAGTTTTGAACTCTCTAGGTGAAACTGGTTTGGAAATAGACTTTCCTACCCGCACCTGTGGAAGCCGGTCCATCCTTTAGAAACTCCTCTAACTGTCAGTAAGAGTGGGTGTACCACTGTCAAGCCGGCTTTCTGAAATAACAAGTGGATGAGATTGGCGTTCTGTGTCTTCCTGGATGATTTTAATTATTCTTTTGGTTGGCGTGAATACAACTTTTGTTCTAAAGTTGATAATGATAGCTTTCTATTGCCCCTTTTCTTTCCATGAGGGATCTATCTGCATTTTTAAAAAATTCTATTACACATACATCTGTGGTTACTCTCTTATTTTGCTAAATGTAATTATCCAGCTAGGCTAAGTTATGGAAAAGAAATTATAAAAGCCTTTTCCTGCCAACAATCTGAACCTGGCCAGCACATTCTTGGTGGGTTAAATGTTGGGTATAGTTTCACTTTAATCTTTCTTCTTCCCTGCTGCTGCCTCCCAGAACCCTTTTAAATCCAGCACACTTTGAGTGGAACTGATATTTCTTAAGGTGGCTCCATAGGTACACCGTACCCTATTGCCAAGCACATGTTCTATACATATTTTGTAATGATGAGTAGATTATAACTTTCATATTAATTTTGAGTTGCTATATTGAAAACAAAAATACACATGGTAGCTTTTATATATTATGAGCTATTCACAGAATGAAGTCATATTTATAATTAAAACTGGCATTTGGTACGTCATATTAACTAGGTCAAGTGATACATAATCTATTTTTAGTGAGAATAAAAATAATTGCAACAATTTTTAAGAAAATTGGATTATCAAAAGGAAATTTATAGACTGAAAATCAAAGAAGAGAAAACAACTGTTTCACACTACAGGAGGCAGAGAAAAGTAAGGGTAATGTACCCATCAACTGCAGAATGGATTAAAAAGATGTGATATTTTCATACAATGGGAAGCTACCCAGCTATAAAGTAAGATAATCTTGAAGCTTGTACAGGTAAATGGATGCAACCGGAGATCATGCTCATGGGTGAAATGGTTTGGACTCATACAGGTGAACACTGAGTTATCTCCCCAGCATAAACAACTGAAGGAGTTAGTGGGATCCAAAAAGCCAAATAGATATTGTGAAACCAATAGGGGAGGAAGTGCCTAAAAAGGAAAATGCTAACCACTGTTAATTTCTTATTATCTTGTTTTGAATTCTTGTATTGTTTTCATAATTTTGTTAGGTTTGGTTTTATTCTGTATTTTTTTGTTAGATTTTACTGTGTCTGATAGTATGGGCAGTTATTTTGAAGACAAAGGGATATATTATGGTAACCATTGCTGATTTCCTACTATTCTGTTTTGAAGTCCTGTCATGCTTTCATTCTTTTGTTTTTATTGGTTTTATTTTATTTTGTTTTGTTTGATTTTATCATGTGTGAAGATATGGGCAGCTATTTTAAAGAAAACAAGAAACATTATGGTAGCCATTGTTGATTTCTTGTTGTCTTGTTTTGAAGTCCTGTATTGCTTATACTGTTCTGTTCCAATTTGCTGTTTTCTGTTTTGCTTTGTTTTATTCTCTTTAAAATAGAAAAAAAGAAAATTGGCTTATGTTAACAGAAGTACAGATAGAGCTATGACAATTAAAGAATAAAATACTCTGAACTCTTGTTAGTTACTCAAGTTTTGCTTAGTCACAAACCCCACATAACACTATTCCTACATGCAGTTAATGGGAACAAAAATGGTTCTCTTGTTTTTGGAGAATAAACTGACATTGTGCATAATATTCACAAACTTAAAAGTGTGATTGCTCTATACCCCCAAAATTTACTCCAAGGTAGACATCTCAGAAACCTTTACAAAATCCACAAGATGAATACAAACTAGGAGACTCCCTGCTTTCTGTTTGTGGTCGCAGGATTTTATCATGGGAGGAGTGACTCTGTAAATTTTGTTTATGTTTGTGACAGAATGCAGTAGTCAGGGATGATTTACTATATTTCCTTATAGCAACATGAAGGTTGCTGTGGTTTTAGTTTGTCTCCTAAAAGTCCATGTGTTGGAAATGTAATGTCAAAATTCACATGTTGAAGGTATTTGAAAGTAGGGTCTTTGGGAGGTAATTAGGGTTAGAGAATGTCATCAGCAGAATTTCCTGATGAGGGTGGCTTTATAAGAAGAGGAGTTACCTGAGGTTACACCCACTCTCTTTCTCACTGTGATGCCTTCTGTCACATTATGATGTAGGAGGAGGCCCTGGTCAGATGTGGGCCCTTGGACCTCAAAATTCTTAGTTTCTAGAATTATAAGAAATACACTGCTTCAATCTGTACTTTATTGAGTCTGTGGTATTCTGTGATATCAGAAAGTAGACTAAGACAGGGGCCTTCAAAATCATGTAGGAAGGAAAAGTAAGCAGCAAATTAGAAAATATTTGGTCTAAAGAAGAGACACTTGATAATGAGGAAACCCTGATAGTCACCCCCTCTTCACAATGAGTCAGTTGCTGAACTGCTGCCCTGACTGGAGATCCCAACTGCTCTAACTCTGTGATTCCCTTCTAGCTATGGGATTTTGATCAAGCAATTTAACCTCTCTGCAGTCTAGTGGCCCAACATAAAGAATGGGCCTAACACTAATGTTAACCTCATAGGGCTTAATGATGCTTAAGTGAATTAACATATATAAAGTGCTTAGAGCGGTGGCCGATCGTAAATACCACATTAATAAGAACCATGTTGTCATTCATCTGCTCAATGAAAGTTTATTAAGTGTTAAATCTAAGATATTCTGAGAGATATAAAATATTTTTGCCATCTAAACAGGAAGAAAGAAGGCAGGAAATCTGAAAATTAGACTTGAAGCTAGTAACTAGTGTCATGTAGTAAAAGATGCTATAGACCTTGGAAATAGCAAGCTATTGAAACAAATTCGGTGGTAACTTTCCTGTGATTGTGTGGCGAAGCTTAACATTAAGTAGAATACACAGCTCTGAACTGAATCCTCCCAGCTGGCTGCAGTATACAGAAACATTTCTTTGGGTTTCAGAGAAAACCACGGCGGCATGATTCTGCATTCTGGGTGTCTCAGCACACCTGGTTCTCTGAAGTCAAAGCATGTTTGTAACAATGACAATGCTCCCATATGCCTGGTACCCAAGAAAGAGGCGCAAACGGGCAATAAGGGTGGTGAAGACTTGAGAAGGTCCCAGAAAATTTGGTGAAGAGCATACTAACTTTGTACCAAGGTCACACTTCAAAGGAAGTTTTAGGGACATTGATGGGTTATAATCTGGGGTGGAAATCCTTCCTATGGCTGTGCACACAACTGAGAGGGTACCCAAGAAAGAGGCGCAAACGGGCAATAAGGATGGTGAAGACTTGAGAAGGTCCCAGAAAATTTGGTGAAGAGCATACTAACTTTGTACCAAGGTCACACTTCAAAGGAAGTTTTAGGGACATTGATGGGTTATAATCTGGGGTGGAAATCCTTCCTATGGCTGTGCACACAACTGAGAGGGGTCCTTCCTGCCTTTCCTGTCTGCATTTTGTCTTTTCTAGGTTTGTCGAGAAAGATTTACTCAGTCCTGCTCCACTTGGCAGAATATAACAGTCTGTACTGGCCAGTTGTAGCAGTAAATGAGCCTCTGTCCAAATTACAGAGGGCCCTGTTACTATCTTCTCTCTGATTCTTTCGGTTGCTCACCCTAAAACATCACTGCAGTTGGTGTGGCTTCATCCCAACCAAGTTACAATGATGAAATGTTTGCTGGTCTCAGATTATTAGGTTGTTGCTCTTTTTTACCCTAAACCACTTGTTCTAAGTCTTGATAGCATGTCGCAGTTCTTTGGGGAGTCTTAGTTTCTCTAGAGGAGGTTTTGTTGCAAAGGGTCTGGAATGAGAGTCTCACATAGGGGCTTCCTAAGAGTCTTCTAGTGATTGTGATGTACAGCAAAATGTGAGAATCCATAGTCCACATGGGCTTCTCCGGGTCTTGTGTTCCCCTGGATACAGGATGCTGAGAGAAGGTGTGCAGTTTGGAAGGCCATCTTTGAAGAACCAAATCATGAAAAAATACCTGAGAAAACAATTTAAAGAGAGGAAAGGGTTTTTTTTTGTTTATTGTTATTATTATTATTATTATTTGGTTTTTCTTGGTTCATGGCTTCAGCCTGTGGCTGGCTTTCTTTCATTGCTATAGGTCTGAAGAGAGGCAGAAACCTCATGAAGGAAGGGTGTGGTGGAGTAAAGAAATCTACGCAACTTGCAACTCGTGACAGCCAGGAAGCAGATGGGAGATGAAGAGAGCAGAAGAGGCCAAGGACAAGCTGTATCCTCCCAAGACACACCCACAGAAACCTGTTCCCTCCAGTTGGAACCCTCCTACTATAGCCCAGCCAGCTAGGAGCTCGCCAGTGGTCACTTCATTGATGAGGTTAGGGAAGCACCCGCATGACCCAACCACCTCTCTTGGTCACACTTTTGAGCACTGCTGCATAGGGATCCAGTCCCCAGCACGTGAGTTTTAGGGGAACACTTTATATTTAATCTGGGATACTAATTAACCCTCCAAGAGCTGTGATGAGCTTCAGCAATATTTCCAAGGTAATTGTTAACCATCACAGTGACTGAAGCAACAGAAACTGAATTGAGACATGAACACCAGCTACAGAGTGTGAATCCTCAAACACTGCGATGGAGTCATCATCACATGATTTCTTCTTTCCACTAATACTGTGTTTAGAAAAGATCTTACGGAAGTTTTCTCTGAGAGACAAACACATTCTCTTTCTTCTTGTTGCCAAATAAAAATTCTGATGAATATAAAATAATAAGCAAATCACTACATGTGTGTACAAAGTGTGATCAAAACCTAAGCAAATGTTCAAATAAAACTTGAAAAATTTGTTGCAGCAAAAGGCATACTGACATTAAGTCCTCTCAAAATACTACCCCTTGCTTTGGACACTCCTCGATCATTCTTGTGACTTTCTGAGTCAGATCTGCCTCAGTATCCTGAATTAATTCACAATGTTCACAGCTATTTCTATCAAGGCGGTGAGTCTTTATCCATCTGATTCACTGCATCTGGCACCATGCAACTTCTGGGTCTTTCCCAAAGTCACAATGATCGTAAAAGTTACGAAAAGTTTGTTTCTGTTATGATTAACAGAATGACACCCATGATATAAGACTTTGAGAACTACTTCAGGAAGTGGTAAAAATGATGCGATAAGTATGTTCAAAGTGAGGGGAATGTTTTGAGAGGATTAACAGTAATATGTTTTTCTCTGTAATAAATATTTAAAAAAATTGTAAACATTCACTGTATGTTTTGTTTATACCTCAGATGTGTGAGTATATGCGTAATATAAATGCACACACACACACACACACACACACACACACACACACATGTTGAGGCCAGGAAACAAACCCTGAAATGGATAGGAGCCAAGTGCATTTCTATTTACTCCTACAGTATGTATTTTCAAGAAGGAAAATGTTTTTTAAAGGGTATCTTAGAATCCGTTGGTGTTGTAGAGGGAGCTAAAACCTTTGAGTGATCCATGTAGGTTCTGATGTACTGTTACAGGCAATTCAGTTTATGTAGATTTCATTTAGTGAATTGCCTTTTTTAAAATGGTTTTTTATTTTCCTAATTTTGTAGATTCAGATACAACCGTGTCTGCCAAAGGTCACAGGCGCCCCCGGCACCAGAGAGACCTCCCCTTCAGGAAAGGCGTTATGATGCCACCCTCTCTAGAGTCTTCTTGCCTCTGATGCTGCAGTTAATGGCTAGAAAAAAAGCCACCGCTGTTCTGTCATTCTGCCGACCACGAATACTGCTGCAACCTCCAAAAATTGTTTGGGCTCCTCATCTATCAATAACCAAATGGTGCCTAATGTCACAGTATTCTGAACACGCACCCCAGGAAATCTACAGAGGTGGGGCAGCAGGATTTGTGTCTCGGTTGCCTGTGCTATCTAAATATTTTTGCAGAGATATTAAAAATTTGTCTTACAGATGTTTACCAGAATGTGGAACCAATAAACCATTATGGACCAGGAATTTTAGCTTTACTACATAGGTCTATCTTGGTCAGACAAGTGTCTTGATATTTGAAAAAAAAAAAAAATCAGAGTGTATACTCTGACATGAGCAGGTACTGTTTGGAAAGTGGGTCAAACTCCCTAAAATCAGAGAGGCTCCAGATGATGGGAAAAGTATATTTTTCTCACTTGGTAAGCTAATTTCCTTTTAAATATTATTTTTATCCTTTTGATGATTTTTAAAAGGTAAATGTTAGTCCTCCTGGTTTATTCATAGATATGTGAGAGATTAGAGTATGTCATCTAACAGCTTAATTTCATTTTTAATAAAATAAATTATTAAACAAACCAACACCTGTTATTTCAAGAGCAAAGCAATTTTATGTTTAAGATAAAATGTCATTTGCAGCAAGGTTTCATGATAACCATAGAATTGGAAAATTCTTGAATGATTACTAAAGCTCACACTTCCTTTAAAAATCTGTGTCAGCAGTGAAGTTTATGGGCCCTATGGCTGAGGTGAGTTGCTTGAGGGGGCTCTATATTCCAGGAGTTAGAGGAATTAGTTCCCCAGCAATCCAGTGTCACCTGTTCATATGTTCATATTCCCCCACCCCCCTAGTCAATACCTTTTACTTGTTCTCTGGCTCATTTTCCTAGAGCTTCGGCTTTATGCATTGACTACCTTTCAATAATTTCCAGCCTGAAGCCTCCTTTTCTGGCTTCTGAGCTAATTGCTTAGCCCTGGAGTTAATTATTTTCTTCATGGTGAGAAAGAAAAAGGCAGCCCCTGACTGCTGTCAGCTTGGAGCTGTCTCTCACGGTCAGCGAGACCGTGGAGTTCTGTTGGATGTAGACAATCCCACAGAATATCCATGTAAGACCAATCTCTCTGATCACCGATGGAACTAGATAAAAATACAGCTGCTGTGCAAACGTATCTGAGCACAGTCCAAAGCAAGAATGCTCAAACCAGAATGGCTACCCATGGCAGTTCCCGGTCTAACATGAGTGACAATTGCTTCTTTACCCGTGGTAGCTTAGGTTCACTCTCTTAATCTTTTCAATTAGAAAAATCTTTAAGATACGCAGTGATAGAATGGTTTCCTTTCTTGACAGTACCTTATTGAAAACAAAATCATGTTTCCAGGGTCTTTCTTTAAATTATCAAATGAGAATCCTCACAAGGCTCATTCCCGCACCTTCCCGCTGCCATGCCTGTTCTCCAGTACTCCAGAGTGTGGTGTCGGTTTCATTGCAAGGAGCCAGTGAAGCTGGTTGTGTTGAGTGTAGCTGTGCTCTTGGTGATTCGGGGCTGCAGAGGATCAGCCGGGCAGGGCTCACCTCTATGCAGTGGTCACGCAAGGTCAAGTGCCCTTCTTGATATGATCTACACCCCCCAAACATCTCATACCCGCTCGTGAAGCAGCCCCACCAGGGACAAATCTGTCCTATGGGTAGAATCAGGCAATCTAAACGAATTCCTTTAATTTTCAGATGAAACAAAAGCAAAAACAGAGCAAAGTTGCAATTTGTCACTCTCAGGCCACCAGCTAGTTAATTAATGGCAAAGTTGTGACTAGCACCCAGTATTCTGACACCTGGTTTTGCACTTTTTCTGCCCTACCATACTGACTATTTAAAGAAGTCCAAGTCGCGAGTATAATGCACCTTTGAGCACTAAATTCAATTTACCCTCCATCTCTACTTAATTGAGTTTGTTTCCGTTCTCTCCTTGGAAAACACTTTAACCTTCAAACACTGGGTCCTGTCCAATGCATGGTTAACCATAAGTCACTTTTAGCTTTGATTTTAAAAGCTCCTGTGGGTATTTTCGGTGGGGGCATTAATTTCTTAGGTATGAGAATTTTATTTAGTTGCTAACTCTTGTCAAAGCTGTTATATTCTTTGCTGCTCAGATTTGGCAGTGCTGTAGAGTGGCTGACCAATAAGAGCTTCTCTCTCTCTCTTTCTCTCTTTTAGTCTTTTCACTTTTGTAGTTGAAAGAGAAAACTTCAGAAAGGAAAAGCTGAAACAAAATACAAAAATTCACCTGGCTTCTTCTTTTTGAAGAAATGCTTACTGGTGAGACAGGCTTGTTCCAGACAGTATTCTTCCTCAGCCCTTTTACTTCCATTTTTGTTTTAATCTCTAAATTGTCTACATCTGAAAGAGAATTCTTTAAATGCATTGTGATTTTGCCATCTGGATTTATATCAGAGACACATTGCTTCTTGAAAAGACTTTGTTAAAAGTGTACATTTAAAGAGAGAATAGTTTGTGTACTAAAATAAAAAAACCATAAGGTCTTTTAACAAAAACCTATCTGAACAAAACTATTTATTATTTTCATCCTGCATGTAAACATTTCCATACCTTTTGACAGAGGGTAGATGCTAATTGAAATCCTATTTTTCCAATTAACATCATAAAATAAACTTAGCCCCACATTTTCATGTGGTTTGCATTACTAGTACTTTAAAGGAAGCAGAATATTATTCGATGTTAATGTATCACAAATCTATCTTGGATATTTAGTTGCTTCCAGTTTTTGAGCTTTTCTTGTTTAGTTTGGCTGTATAGAAATGATTACAGTAAATATCATTGAGTAAAAGCTTGTTTGCTTTCTTTCCTGGATATGTTGTATAGGCTAATTCTCAGAATTTTGATAACTATTGTTCAACTAACTATTCAGAAACTGGGGCATCTTTCCAGCTACATACCATATAATGACCAAAAGGTCATGGTCTCCCAACAGTGAAACTACTGGTATCACTGAGAGCTCAAAAAAGTTGCCTGTTATTCTAAAATAAAGTTCTTCCTCAATTCTGAAACTGTACACTATCACCTTTGGTATGTTTTATTTGTATTTCTTCTATCCAGTGGGGGAAATTACCTTTTACCGTATTTGTTAATTTTTCTCTCTTGTTGAATAGGTAATTTTAGGTTTTCATGCTGACCTAAGGTGAATAGAAGACTTTGCTTCTTGCTCTACCTCTACAGATGTGTATGATTATAAAGCAGACATACTCCTAGCCTGGAAAAAAAAGCTGAGATATTCTGTGATTGAAAAAACTTAAAGAAGTATAGACAGTGTAGTTTTTGTTTAGCCAATGAATGCAGAGGGTAGGTTTTAGTATTCCTCTTTGTACAAAGAATTACCTTTTATGACTTATTTTGGTTTTGTAGCCTTGTGGGAATTTTCATTTTTGACTCTGTAATAATTTTTCTCTCTGGTTTTCTTTGGTAATACATTTATACCAGGCACTTGGTTTCTCATTATAAATAGGGAGTAATGTACTATATACAGTATAGATGATTTTCTTTTTATTTGAAAGGAATCCAAAAGAGAAATTTTCTTTCTCTACAGCATGTAGGAGTAACCTTTTGTTGGAAGAGAATTTTACTTGCCGTGAGAAGCCTATTATGTTTTCTACATATTTAGCAACATTTAGTTGAGAAAAGTGTGATGATTCTTAATAAATTTAGCCATCTCAGAGATTATAATACTCTTTGGATAATATTCTTGGATTTCTAAATGAAAGTCAAGATTATGGGGACACTGAGATATATCACTTTATAAGTATTATTAGCTATCCAAGAAAATCTGAATACCATGTCCCCAATAATTGGGGATATCTACATATAGCTGTAAAAACATGTAACTTAATTTTCCATAGTGAAATTTATCTTACCCTAACTCATCAATACTGTAGGTAGTAGAATCAGAAACTAGATCTCATGAATTAGAGGTGACTCAATCTGTGACATTTCTAACAGTTTCTTTCAAAGAGTCATTTGAAAGTTCTAACTCTCAGTTAGAATAATTTTTTAAGAAATCTCTTTGACCTTTCGTTCTTTCCAATGGCACGTGGGGCAGGAAGAAGTTTGTAGGGTAGTGGTGGGTCAGTGAGTGGTAGGGGTTGGCTAGGGTTCTCTGAGGTTCTTTGCCCCCTTGGACAATGGCATCCTGGGCTTGTGCCTACTCAGTGTAGCTAGACTCACATGACTTGAAGCACCATGTTGGCTATTGCTGGTGAAGACCAAAGTCTACACCAGTGGCGACAAACCTATGGCATGCACGTGGCAGTAAGCACACAGAGCTCTCTCTGTCAGTACATGAGCCAAGTTGCACCAGCATCTGAGCAGTGGGTAAAAGTTACTTTTTCTAAACTAAAACCTCTGTCTTCAGGTTTGACTGCAATGCTGGCACTTTGAGATAAATAAGTGGGTTTTGCAGTTTGCACACGTATCTCTAACAGGTTCACCAATACTGGTTCACACTGTGGCTTAGGTACACAGTTTTAAGAATCCCAGACTGGTCTACCAATCTCCATAGCTCTCTAAACTAACAAAGCCTGTTGAAATTTTTTGGAATCCCAGATGCCACACCCAGTCACAGAGCATTTGCACAGAAATCCCCATCATCTATGTATTCATCTGTCAATATTTTATTTTCTTGAGAAAACTCATACGATCTACAAGTATTCCTTGAAAAGTGAGGATCAAGCTAGCTCTCCTTTAGGGGTCACCAAGTCAATCTGATGATCTCCCTTCTCATCCCTGGGTTTAACCATCAGATGAGTAGAGAGCAGAAGCACCGCAGTTGGACCTCTTGCTTCTCCCTTTTTCTTTGTCTTCTCAGGTTTTTCTTCCTCGTTTTGGAAGAGTTTTAGGGTTTCCCTTCTCAGCTGACAGGAATAGACTCTCTCCATACCTTTTGCTTGCCTAGGGTTCATGCCCCTTTTTCTTTAGGTAATAACAATAGGACAGTTTTATGGGGCAGTGCATTATTCAAAAAGAAGGTATATCAGAGAATATGGCCAAATATCCTTATTGTAGAGTCGAAGTGTAGGGCATGGAAAATCTTCATGGAGATTAGAATTGATGGGTGAAATGGTACAATGAATTGCTTGGTATTCATTTAGGAAAACAGAATATTGCCTATAATATCTAAAAAGATACCTAAAACTTGCTTTTATCAGTGTCTTTGGGCCTGCTTTACATAGTTGGTGCACACATGCACAAACACATAAACATATGGTGTCTCGCATTCCTAGTAACTAGCAGGGCACGGCTGCTCTATTTTATAACTAGGGAGATGAACATGGTTCTAAGCTTACAAAAAAATGAATTTTGCTGCCAGTTGCACACTTTCATTGTGTCTCAAGTCAACAAACTGGTTTTCCCATTTTCTCCTTGCTTGCTAATGATTTAAAACCAATTGTATGGCATATTTGGATCGAACACTGCATAATAATGGTAGCAGTAGCCATTACTTCCCTGGTACTTTCTGCATAGCAGGCAGTTATAAACTCTATAATTTATTAACCCACTTAATCCTTCCAGCACCCCAAAATGGTAGGCAGCAAGGTAATCCTGAGTGGTGGTCTTCTAGGTGTTCAGAAACTTCCAGGCTGTTTCAGCCTGAGTTTGGGCCAGTTTCTGGGGCGGGAAGCTATGGACCCTCACGTGTTGGTCTGCCCAGAATACATACGGGTGGTGCTTCACAGGGCCGATGCAGTCCAAACTGGGTTCTCTCTCTGACCATGGAGATTATTCCTGCTGTAATGAGTGCTCCTGCTCATGAGTCATGCAAAAATTCTTGCTTCAATGACAGATATTTGGGATTGTTAGTTTGCTCTTGGGAAATCCTTAAGGAGACTGCATGCGGTGTAGTAGGGATAGTGGAAACAGGGCATGTGATATTATTGCTATTATTATGCAGTGTGCAATCCAAATATGTCATATGATTACTTTTAAAAACTTTTCACCAACATGACCTCCAAATTGGATCAATTCTGCAACAATTGTGGTGCTAGAGTCTCAGAATGAACAAAATATTTCTTTGTGATTCTGACTCAGAGGGTCTTCTTCCCCAGCTTGAAGTGTGATTTTATTCCAGTGGATAAACTGTACCTCTTCCCAGCACTCAACACAATGCTAAGCACTTAATCAACCTTCAGAAGTTGCTGAATAGATGAAGGAAAAGAAATTCTCCTAATGGCAGAAGTCATTCCTTTTAGATTTTAGGCCGATTACTTTTATGGATGTTTCCAATATGCTTTCTAAACATTTGTGTATGTGCCTATATTTTCCAAATAGCCCTAAGTTTTTTGAAGGCAAGTGACTTTTCCTTATTAATTTCCATAAGCCTGGTGCATTATACAGTGATAAGTACAGAGCAGAGATACTCAGAAATTAGATAAAATGAAGACCACCAATCTGATACTGGTTTTTAGAGGAATTATTCAGGGTAAGAATAAAAAAATAAATTCAGGGAGCAAGAATGATAAACTGAAAAGTGATTTTTAAGACTGAAATTACATTTCAAAGCACATTGTCAGGAAACATGGACTACAAGCAGATTTCTCAAGGTCTGTGGAATTTTCCACAAATGCCCCTGCCTCAAAACCCTCTTCCTTCCCTGACCTCCTGTGTCTTACATAAGCATCTCTTGTTTAACATTTTATATCTTACACTATTCATTGTATCTTCAAATGTTGATGCTTTATTTTTTCAGCTTGATAAGGAACTCTTGGAAAGACAATTTCTTGGATTTCTTATGTCACCCATTCACTCCAGACCCCTTCCTTAATATCCTTCTCCCTACCCTGGAATGGGGTTCTAGGTGCTTAAAGGGGGCCTAGAGGAAACCCCACACCCCTCAGAAGCTCTCCTGGACAATTCTGCTTTGACCCTTGACTCCAGTTCTGTTATTCTTCCCACCTTTTCTTCTTCTTCTTTATAGAAGTCCTTGCTCAGTAGCTTGCAGCCCTCTGGTTTCCACATTTGTCCTTGATAAATTCCTTTGGATTCTTCATTATGATAATTTCTTCCTCATGTTACCATCTAATTCAACTCTGATCACTTTTCTGAGGTTCATGGCCAAAGGTCCTGGCTTGCCTGAGAGCATAGTTTGCAGAGTAACACAGCAAGTATTTGTTAATAGATGTCCTATACGGGCCATGGTTCTTTCCCTAATTGAAAGGGATGTTATTTTTTTTTAATCAGATGATTTTCATCATTATCTTTACATTTCTTATTTTTTGACACTGGGAATTTGGTACTTGCTGGACAGGCGCTTGTGCCTCTGAACTATATTCCTGGCCCTCATCATTATCTTTAAAAAGACATGTAACTCAGTCTGTACCTTAGAACATGGCTTAGTAAAATATACACATAGTATAATATTTTTCTGACTATTAAAATGATTTGGAAAAAGAACTACACAGAGTCAGCTGACTGATTCTGACTCTTGGGCAAGTCATTTATTTCTCAGCACTTGGTTTTTTCCTCGAAAATGAAAATATAAACATAGACCATAGGTATAGCTTAGAGATTTTGTGGGGCTCAATAAACATTTATGGAAGAATTAGTAGACATTAAAATATCACACACATGTAAAGCACCTTTGCTGTAATACGTGATTTAAATTGTAGCCAAATACTGCAAAAGAAAATTCACCCAAGAGATATCAAGAATGAATACTGTTTTATTCCAATTAGCAAAAACAATTAAAGAACAGTGAACCTGAGAGACTCCTTCACACCAGCCTTTACGAACTTAATTGAAAACTCTTTACCTATAAACAATAAGATGTGTTGAACAACCACATATGCTACATAGATCTACCAGCACAATTCTCCATTTTTCGGACAAAATCACTGCCAACCCATTTGCTTGAAAGCTTTAACTTTTACTTTTCATCTAGTTCAGTGCCTTTCTTCCCTGGGGTGTGGTCTCTTGTCTGGTGGCTAAATAAACATATTTTCAAAATACTTTATATTTATTATTATTTAAGTTCAACAGACTTTGTTTTGCTTCAATGATAGTAATGTCTTCTCCATCTAATAAAATGCTCTGAAGGTTTCTTGACTGACCTTTAGTCCTCACTCCTCCATGACTCTTCCCTCCTGATTCATGTCCCGGGATTTCCTGCCTGGGAATTGCTGGCAAAGAGCATTTGCTCTGTACCTTCCTCCTTCCTGATAGCTTGTCAGTCCTCCTTTGGAGAATTGCTTATTGGGTGGAACCACAGGGAAATGATGAAACAAGAGGCTCTGCCCTCCTGGACGAGAGGCCAAGAGGTCCTTAAGGTGTTAATGACGTGATATTTCCACAGTATGGCTGCAGGGCCAGTCAGTTGGATCATCTCTACTGAGACTTTGAATCTCCTACAGAATCACGGAAGGCAGGAGAAGTGGGATCTTCATTTTAGCCAGGGTACCTGCTGAGGCTTTTAATAAGCTCTATTCTGCTTTCTTTTCTATTTTCTGGCTATCTACTTGCTTACCATGCTTTTCTGCTTCAGCCACTACTTTCATTCCAAGCAATGAAAGAATGCTAAATGATATGTATTTCATTTATTCCTGCCAATTGATGCTATGTGCTGAGATTTAAGGGTTTCCTGAGTGTCATGTTGTCAACTAGATTTTTCTTCTAGTCTATTAGAGTTCTGCTCCTCAAGATTCACAACTTGCTGGACCCATGGACCATGGCTTATTTTTCTGTGGGTCTCCTTCACTGTCAGAGTCCTAGATGGTACTTGAATGCCAGAAATTTTGTTGGTTGTTGGATTACAGGCAGCTGGAGTGTCTTAATACCAGACTTACTCATCTAACCTTTCAGAGAATGTCTTTTACAGAGCTGCGAAGATGAAATTGGATCAGTTGTTGCATCTTTGAGTGCCTCTGGGCAAGTCATTAGATCTTTTTGTTTAATTTGCCTTTGCTACCTCCAAGGGGAAAATAAGGTGTGTAAATTGCCTCCATCAACAACACATGGGTGATTTGATGCATAATTTAATGTCCTAAATGTAGTTGTGCTTCCAGGTTCTTACAAGTATGCAGTGTATAAATACTACATGGGTGTAAGCTGGAACTTTAAAATAGATCTAAGGGGATTTGTTTTTGAAAAAAAATATTTTCAAATTTTGTTAGGGCATGTACATTCTAATCTCCCCCAGGGATGTTTCAACACAAAGACTGAAGCTACCACATCCCTCTTTCTTCTCACTAATCTTATTGGCTTTCACATACTGTATATGCCTTTGCCACACACAGACTGGTTATCTGGTTAGATCTATTTGTGCACTCAACATATATTTTGGGCAATGTGTACTGTGTGGGGAGGCATTGTGCCATGTTCTTGAGGAGATGGGGCATAGAAATAGTGTCCCTGGTCACTAGAGGAAGCAGACATGCATGCATGCACACGTTCATTCACTCAACAATTATTCATGGAGTTGCTTGTGTGACAAGCACCCTTCCTGGTTCTGGGATGTGGCATAAATAAGTATTCAAATTCTCTAGGGCACATGCTACGATAGAAGCATGCAAGGTTCATTGAGAATGATTTCCTGGGGGAGCTGTACTGGGCCTGAGTCTCCAAGGGCACCCATGATAGGAAGGAAATAATAGAAAAGCAAGAGGCCATAGATAAACTTGTGAAGGTTGTATGGGCTGGAGTTCCACACAATTATACAATTGCAGAGGGACGTGACAGTGGAACAGATGAAGAAACTAGCATCAGTAGCAGGGTAGATTAATTTCTTTATGAATATAAAACAAGTCCCTGACAATCTGAAAAAAGTTGTCACTTCCTATGCAAGATTTGACCCACTGAGTCTCAGAAAAATTTTGCCTGCTTGATTTGCAAGAGGCGTTTGATGCTTACTCTTGTCTTTCTGTGGGAGCCATTGTTGCATGATTGGAAATTCTTTGCATTAATAGCAGCAGCTGCACGGTGTGGTATTCTAGCATTTGTCTCTTAGGGCATTTTTATTATTTCAACATGCCAGCCAGGTATTATCAGAAGGCATAGATACTTGAGAGTTACCGAAATTTTAGATAATTCACAAGCAAGCTGTTAGGGACTGTGACATCTTGATTTAATGCTCTTCTGGCTAAGAAACAAACAGCAGTTTAAAAAACTGCACCCATGACTATATGTGGTTCACTTTTCAACTATTTGTATGTAATTTAAGATTTATTGGGTTTTTTGAACATTCATTTATAATCCAAGGCTTAACAGTTGCTCTGCAAACTATCAAATATTTATATTTTTCCAAATGTATTTATTATTTACTGTATAGTCCATAAAATATTTACACTGATTTTTTAAAGAAAAGATGTACATTATTTATAGAGCCTTGAATTTTTTCTTCAGGCAGGTAAAGTGACAACACAGAGCCTAACTGAATCCCAGGGATGCGTCTCAGGTCTGTGGGGAACCACCCAGAGGCTCTGTCCCTCAGGAAAACACCTGGCAAGAGAAGGCTGCAATTAAAACCTTTGCTGGGGACCACCTGGCTTCCCTCCTTGGAGCCTCCACTTCCTCTTAGCTCTTGGGTCTCAGATGGCAAGAGAGAAAGTTGGAAGGATTCCTTCCAATGACTCTCCTCACCTCCTCAGAGTTCCAGGTGCTTTTCTATGCAGAATAGGCAGCACCTTGATTGTTTCTCTGGGAATCAGAATGTCCCCAGCTGCAGAAAGATGATGCTTTGCTAGGAAAATACGGTTGAGGGCCCCAGACCCAAATGATCATCAAACTTTACTGGCAATAATAGTAATGTGAATTCTTAGCCTTACCTCCTCCTAGGAGATTCTGAATAGATCCGAGGTGCTGTCTGGTGCCTGTTGATTATGATTATCAGCTAAATGAGGGAACTTTTGGAGAAGCACCGTATTTATGTGATTTTTTTCATTTGAGGTATAATTGGAGGATTCTGGGTTTGTTTCCATCTGGCTCTCAGCCTTCTTCTGCCCTGTTTGTAGATGTCTGAAACTCCCCTCCTCAGTGTCTTGACGTATGACTCACTGTCACTCTGGATTGGCATTTGATAAATTTGGGTATTTCCAGGCCTACCATTAGACATAATTTAGAAGGGCAAAGTCAGTTTTTCTCTGTGTTATCTGATCGCTCTACTCTATTTTCTCCATTATTGTCATATAATTTTTTTTCCAGGAAGCCCATGATCTTTTTCTGCAAAACAAAGTTATTGAATAGCTATACCAAATGCTGTAAGACAACAAACAAATAGTCATTTCCTGGGCGAATGCCCTCATGACTAATTGACTTAATGAAATATCTTAATATTCTTATATTTACAACCACTTCCATATCTATTTGATTAATATACAAATGAGGTCTGAATGAAACCCAGACAGCTGCAAAAAAAGAAAAGCAAGTGAAATAGCATATGGGAAAGACACAGGGGACCTGGACCTGGTAGGCTGGGATAGACAGATCAATAACACCAATAATACGTTTGGCCTTGAATTTGAGGAATTGGATTTAAAAATTAAACAGTCTAATTTAATCATGGCAGCATCCATTTAACATACATGATTTTTTGCCCCAATTTTCTAGATGAGGAAATAGAGCTTTAGAAAAAGATGAATTTATTTTCAAATGTCTTGGAGCTCATATTTGACTAGAGAGTGTAGTAGATTGGAGGATGAGGAAAATTTGAGGAAAATCGGGGAGAAGGGAACGGACATGGTGTACTTGGGGCACAGAGAGGAGGCTTTCCTGACTCGGGCACCAGGGTCTAAGGAGTTAGTAGAATAGCGAAGTTAACTTCATTTCCAATTCAAGCAAGTTTCCAAGACCTTTTGGGAAATAAACATGTTTGTGGTCTTAAAAGAAATAAAATAAGATTTTTGGCTGTGATAAATAACTTTTGGCTTTTGGGGATTTGACCTTCAGTTCTTAAAATGCTTCAAGACATTGCTGACCTATGGGATTGTGCACAAGTTACTCTCGTCATCAATTCATAAATCTCCCCTTGCCAAATTTTGATAAGATTGAGAATAAATAAAACCGACGTATATAGAAATTTGAGTTCATTTTTTTTTACGAATAACATCGTGAGGTTTATTTGTGAATGGAAACGAACTTGAATGATGGACACATATGGTAATTTGGAATAGTGAAAGCAGCTATGTCCATCAATTATTGAAATATTTACAGAGGATGATGTCTGCCGATGTGGCTCTAAACTGGAGTCCCTGCTGACTCAGCATGGTGTGACTTACCCAGCCCTGAATTACTGGGCAGCTGAATGATTGGCTGTTTCTTTTCACACAGAGAGGAGGAAAATTGTGAGAAGACCCAGAATAATTCAGGTAAAAGAGTAATGTAACACATCCAAACCTTCAAGAGAAGACTAAACAAAACAGGAAAAACAAAAACAAAACAAAAAGCCCTACAAAAATTTCAGAAAAAAACAAACAACACGTGGTCCTGAAATTGTAACTCACAGAAAAATATGGGTAATAGAAGTCAAAGGGTATAAGAAAAACAACATTCACTTTCTTCTGTTTGGCTAATAATAAAGCTAGAATTCATTTTAATTTTTCTTGGATGTTAGAAACTTGCTTAACATTTTTAAAAGCATTTTCTTAGTTGCCACAACAACTAGGCCATTTTCTAGGCATTTGAATTGTGATAACCAACATGTGGTGGGTTAGTATTGGTGAGGAAATTAGGACTTTGAAGAAAAAGTAACTTGCTCGAGGTAACAAAACAAAGAAATAATGAAGTGAATTCTCTGTTTCTGTTTCGATCTTTAATTGATATTTGAAAATATGGCATGATAAGGATTGGAAGGCTTGAAGGATAATTCAGTTTCTGTTCCACTCTTAATTCCTTCCATTCTTTTATCACCAGGGGACGTCTAGGTTGAGTCTATAAATTGGCTATTGTGGATAATACTGCAGCAAACATGGTAGCACAGATATTTCTTCTGCATACGGATTTGATTTCCTTTGAATACTGTTGTGGTTTGTGCTTAGATGCCCCCTGCAAACCTCAAGCATGGAGGTGGCTGAATCTAGCATTTATGATTGGCTCCTTGTCTAGGGCTGGGATTGGCAGTGTGTGTGCTGTACCCGCCCAGGACCAGGTAGCCAACATACCATGTAAGTGAGGGAAGGAGGCCTGTTCTCCCTCTTTTAGCCTTTTCTCTCTTATCACTTGTGGCTGTCATGAAGGGTTGCCACTCAGCCACACCACCTTACTCTTGGAGCCAGCTGAGTATGGACTGAAACCTCAAAAAACTGTAAGATAAATAAACCTTTCTCTAATTTTGGATGTCAGGTATTTTGTCTCAATGATGAGAGAAAAGTAACCAAGACAGATGTTTACCAGTATGGAATACCCAAATCATACGGTAGCTTTGTTTTTAGATTTCTGAAGAACTCCCATAATGTGCCCCATAATGGCTATACTAATTTATATTCCAGTCAACTCATGAGCCCTCCCTTTCTCTACATCCTCATTGCATTATTTTGTCTATCTGATGATAGCAATTTTAACTGTCAACCCATACTTATTAAGTTCCAAGTAGATGCCAGAGGTCCTGTAGGTCTTCCAGCTATGTAGATGAAGTACACACAGTTCCTGACTTTTAAGAACTCACAGTGTTTTGAGGAAACACCCACATACATAGGTGATGATGAGAAGCTGGTCTAATTAAATGAAAGACTTATGTGTAAGGTATTACTGGAACAGATGGAGCTAGAGTGGAGGTGGGGAAGGGATCTCAAGCAGGTGGAAAACCTCAGCAAAGATTGAGAAGTTGAACCAATCTGCCATATGTGGGATCTCTGAAGAGTTTACTTTTATGTTTAGCATTCAGTGGGCTGAGGAGCGACATTAAATAAAAACCGAGTCAAACAGAGGCCACAGATTTCTTAAATATTCTATTAAGTTCCTGTGCATGAGGGAGTGGTGGTGGGCTTTCAGAGTTGTATAGTGTCAGAGTGAGTCTCTCAGTGCTGAAGTTAAAGGCTACAGAGGTGGATTTAATGAAGCTCAAATTGTGAAATTTCACGATTGCTGTCTTCAATAATCTGTCTTTTCTCATGTTCTATGATGTTTGACTAATATCAGTACTGACACTCCTTCCCCTTCTAACCAAAACAATAGGGCATATGTTATCTTCCTCTCGTGTTTTCTTGCTACAGCCTAGAAGGCTATGCCCGTGGAAAACATCTCACTGGCGAGGAAGTAGGAAGCTTGGATGTGGCTGTGCGATCACTACTGTAACTAGCAACCTCTGTCTCTTAGTCACAGCAAAGTGCCACGGAAACACTGAAATCCATCAAAATGATTAGTGACTGTATTTCTAAGTCCAGAACATATTCCTTCTTTTGTAACAGAAAATAAAATAAGAAAGTTTCTGCCAGGTCTTAATAGTTACTGTGAAGAGCGTGTCTAATAAGAAGCAAACCGCTAGTATGTGTAATAGCATCCTATAATGTAGAGCACCATATCTTTTTCATGAGAGAACATAGTTTTTAGTCTTTACCTGTGCTTCCCCTCATACAAGTACAATAAAAGGTTTAGTGAGTTTGCAAAGAAAAATCATTGTCCTATATTGGTTTCCACAAGGTCATACAAACTGCTTTGGACATTGGTCCTGAATGAGCTTAGGATAATCAACTTCAAGTTTGCTAGAATGTAGAGTCATACACAATAAAAATCTATTGCTACAGCAAAACTGTCCAGAAAAAATAAATTCAGTGGACCAGAAAGAGACATCATATCACAGTCTTGAAAACTGTGAGCTCATCCAATTTTAACTCTGAAGAAATTTCATTTTCCAAACTCACACATTAGCAACTGCAAAAGTCATTGCTTAGTTAAGACTGAATGCAAGGTTTTATTAATGATCGTAAAATAAACAGTTTCCTATTTTGTACATGGAAAATGCAGGTGCACAGATACACACTCAGAGCCCTCTTTTTCCTTTCTTTTTTTCATAAAAAATCCGTTGTTTTAATAAGCATGTGGTGTACTCTTTACAGAGCAAACGCCTGTCCTACTGTCCTTGCTTGCTGAGTTGGTCCAAATTCTCCCGAGTGCAGCAGTCACGTGCAGGGAAATGCCAGCGCTGTGGGCTGGAAAACTGGGCTGCTCTAAAAGTGAGAGAGGCTGCCTGGCTGCCCCACAAGTTTACATTTTAAGGCCAAAAATCCATAGCTCTGAATTAGGAGTCAAGAAATTGTTGATAGCAAATCACTTCCATGGCCACATAATTCTTGAGGAGGCCTAAAATTGTGCTACCACGGCGCTAGTGCCATATGTTTCTCCCTGCTCGGCTGCCTTAGAATATAGAGAGAGTTCAAGGGCAATTGTATCATTTAATCAGTCTGCACCAGTAATGACTATCAGAGGTGAAATAAAACCAATGAAAATAAAAACACTATATATATATATATATATATATATATATATATAGTGTTATTATAGTGTGTGTGTATATATATGTATATATGAGAATGTATTATAGAAAGTCAAGAAATCTGTAAGTTAATTTTGTCTATGTAGCAAAAGCATCTGTTGGTGTTTTATAGAGGGCTGGTTTGTGTCTATAGAGCCCATCGTCTGACCTAGCAGACATGTTTCTGAACAATTTTGCTCTTTGCAAAATTAGTTAGTTCTTATAACAAGAGGAGATTCCCATTATTATGTTTTCCATTTTGCATATGAGCAGGCTAAGGGGATTTGGGAGACCTAGCAATTTATCCAAAAATCACACCTTTAATAAAAGGTGAAGGCATAATTTAGGTCTTCTCCAAATCTATACAAAGTGAAAATAAGAACTAACTAAGACAATGCACTTCCATGGCTTATCAGGCAGCGTGGACTGAGGGATGCACTCATCTCGCCGTATGCCCTGATGTTGTTATAAAACACATTGTAGTTAGTTACACAGCAATAGCGGCTTGAACGTGCTTTAGATTACTATTAAAAAGTACTATTGTGCATTGTTTTATAATTATGAAGTCAATCATTTTTGAGGAAATAATCATAAATTAAGATTCTACTTAATAGAACATCCTTTCTCTAGTAGTTAATAAAATCCACCAGGGCTCTTGGCTCCACTCTAAACTCTCAGAGCCTCGTGTAATGAGTGACCACAGGTTGGTGCCCAATAAAAGTATCTTCAATTAACTGTATTTATCTTCTTGAGAATTATCTTTATTTATTCTCCTGACCAATTTTTTTTCTTACAGCTTTATAAAGCCTTTTTAGATACTGAGATTGTCTGCAGCCTTACAGGTTCTTTATCACCTTGTTTTCCCCTGCCTTTTTATAGTGTTTAGAAGAAAATCCTTCACTCATGGGATGCCAATTAAACTTCTCTTTATACTTTTTCTGACTTTGTTTTAATTTTTAAACTGAAATCCTTTATTCATCCAGAATGTGGATGACATGTGGGTAAACATATAACATACTTGTTTTTTTCTTATTTTTCCAGCAAAATTTACAGGGAACTTTGTTGATTATTACTTTATTTTGTGAGATTTATATCTATACCTATATTTGTGATTTATTTGCTTTATACTACAACTTTTAACCCCAACTCTGAAAGAAGAGTTTAATGTACTTACACTACTCTCCAGCTTTTTTCCTTATCTTTCAACTTTTTTATGATTAATATTTCTTCTTTGCCTTGATCTATAAAATATATATTCTTCACTTATTTTGTTAGCCTTAATGCTATCCTTAAGTTTGTTCAATGCTAATGGTATTTTCACTTTGGCTTGTCCACTCACACCTTAACTGTCTGGAGTTATCTGTAAATCAGTTACCCTGATTCAGTATCCATGGGTATGGTATTACCTGAATTTTGGAATGTATGAACATGTGTATCTTTGGCATCTCTTGTTGTATGATACCTTATCCAAGTAAAAAAAAAATTATTGATCCAGAATTCCTTTTCCTGGGGTTTTGTAGCGAGGTTAGCACCCAGTATTGAGCATACCTATATAGGGAAGTTTGCATCCAACCTAATCATTATTTACATTCATGGCTGATTTGGTGTTCTTGATGTCTCTCCTAGTCTAGAAAGTTAATCATGACAAGTCTGCATTATCATTCAGTGACCTCCCTCATCTTCTTTTACTTCCAACATATTTTCTTGTCTTAGATCTTTGGAGAGAAAAAGTTTTCATTCTATGTTGTGGTCTATTTAAACATCAGTTTGCTGCATGTTGGTGCTTGCCTGTTTTTGAATTAATCACTTTTTTTAGTTTACCACTATTTTAATAATCTCATTTTGGAGGCTTTATTTTCCTCATTGAGTGTCTATTTCCTCAAAGTTTGAAGACGTTTGCCTTTAGTTGCATTTTGTTTTTAGCACTCTGCATGTCGGTGTCTGTCTCTGAGTAGCAAGTAAATTTATGATAGAAAACACCTGAAATGTTTGGATCTTCTATTTGTTCCCTTCAGTGTTAATGCATTTACACATATCTCTGTTTTCTGTGAAGAGATAGTATGTAATCATACAGTTTGAATTTCAATAAAAGTGTTAAATATCTATTCCCTGCAAACTCACCAGATCATGCAGTGTCTGATTTTTTCCTCTGACCTGAGATACAAAAAATTTCAATTCATCCAACATTCATGAAAGGACCATTAGTACATTAGACCCTAAGCCATTAATCATTGGTTTAAATAATCAATTTAGCAGTGAAAGTTCTCATTGACTCCTCAATAGACAACATAAAAGACATAAGTCCCTTTCCTGCCACTGATCTTTTTAAATTGTTTAATATAATGAATAAAAGTCATTTTCCCTTTGAAATAAATTATATTTAATGTTTTCTGCCCTTTTATTTGCTATCAGTTGAAAGAAAACTGCATTTTCCTTAGAAGTGATTGGTTGCTTCTTTTTCAAGGCTCTTAGGAATTAATAGTTTCAGAGAATATTTAAGTTTCTTGAAATGGCAGATTTTGTGTGGAGTAACTTTTGCTTTAAAAAGTGCTAATCGAATTACATATCATTCTTTTATATTATTAGGGGAACTAAAACTATCAACATATATTGTTAAATGGCCCTTTTGTAGAAAGCATTGTATCATTGAGCTTGACTAAAAGTACTATTTTTCAAAAATATATTGTCCATCAATTGGAACAAGATGTGATCTATCAATGAAAGAGGCCTTCTGCGTATTTTTCAGCAGCTGATTGTGCTGACTGTGTAGCTGATCTGATTTAGACAATAAGGCAGCAGCAAAGGGAAGGATTTCTGAGTGAATCTAACGTGACACAGACACAAAAACTCCCTCTGACTTTAGATAGGTTTTGCTATTTTCTGGGTCGCTTATTCATTTTGTCCTTACATCTTCCCTTTTATTTTATTTTCTTCCTCTCTTGATTTTACCTAGTTTGTCATTCTGAATTGTGTCGTTATGTTTTTTCATCAGCAAAATACCTAAATAAACATATAGTTCAATATGAGTGATGAGTATACACTGCTAGCCAGTAAGTACTAACATAGGTGGGGGCTTCTTCACTTAATGAGTTTATTATCTATATTCAGTACTTCTGTGCTAAACTTCATGTTTATCAGGTTTATTTTGCCAAGCTATTTTCAACGAGGGGGCCAGCAACAGATGACCACAAGGTTGACAGACTATTGAATGTATTCTGGCTTGAGTTTGCTGATATTTGTGAAGGTGTATTGATACTGCCCAGTTCTAGAGATGTTTGTGCCTCCTATAGCACTCTGATCAATGTTTAGTCTTTCTGGGGATAAGCTTTGGATGAAATTTCCAGGGTTGTATTTGCTCTTGTAGTGAAGGCAAACCCCCAGGGATATTCCAAGTGACTCAGCTGTGTTTAGCACCACAAATGTCTTGGAGGTTGTAAAATACGCCAAAGGCAAATGCTGATGGAAATGCTTTTCTTGGGATTCAGGATGGAAGCTGTTTAAAAAAACAAGCAAACAACAATTTGGGGATGTCATCAAATCAGGGATTTTGGCCGTATATGTCTTCCCTAAATTGAGTCTTCTGAGTCATTTTGAAGGAAATACAGAAATACAAATGAAATCTAAACAATAAATAGGCATAAAAAAGATTCAAATCAAACAATATTGCAGGTAAGAAAAATTGATCTTTCATCCTTTCTTTTTTCAAATTTTGTTATTATATTATCATTTCTTTCATCATGCATTCTTTGTAGCAATTTTATTTTCAATCATTAATTTGTTAAAATTTATTTACATGAGTTTAAACTTGTATATCACTCTTCTTTTACACTATAAAATAGAGCTTGACACCAACAAGTAGTATTTATTCGTTTTGTAGCAAATGATCTCCTTCATAGGTCTGGAAATCATTCTATTTTGGCAGATCTGTCTCTGACCAAATATGTGGTAGATTCTGCAGAGAAATTTTCCTCTCCCACAACTTACAGGCATAATGCAAATTACATCAGAAAACATTTCTTATGCATTTAGGAGTTAGGAGATATGTGACAAGTATTTTGTATATATTATGTGGTTTGATTGCAGTGATAGTATGAGGCATATGTATCTTATTACCCCATTCTATAGATGAGGAAGCTAGGATCTACAGAATTTAGATAATTTGCCCCAAATCAGACAGTAAGTGGCAGCGGTGAGACTGAACCAAGGCAATCTAACATGGCAGCCTGTACTGTTATCTACCACCATTTCCCTCCCACCACAAATACACCATTTATTAAGAAAGACTTATAAGTACTTTCTAATGAGGAGGAAATGTAAGTGGAATGAGGGAGTCTGAGGTCAGAGAGGAAAGGAGCTCACTCATTATCTAATCCATCCCTCTTGTGTTATATGCGAAGAAGGAGAGCATTGGGGATGCTCACTCATCTGATCAAATCCACCCAAACTTCGTGAATAGCAGGAAAGTAGGCCTGCTTCTTCGAGTCTCTCTCTACCAGAACTTACAGGGCTGATGGCTCATTAAAGATTCATGTGCTATAGATAATTTTCCCTGCAGTCCTTTATTTAATTTGGCCCACAGCATCTAGGGAATTGACTAATGTTACTGTAAACACAGAAGGCTCGGAACTCCAATTATGGGAAAGAAAAAAATCATTATGGATACGAAGTTAAAAGAACGGAACCCCAAATGGCACAAAAACACCCCGATGTTTTCAACGTACACAATCCAAGTGCATTTTGGATAGTCTATAAAACTCAAAGCGCCCTTTTTGAAGATTCTGATGTCCTGGCTTGAGACACAGAAGCCGCTCAAATCCTAGCGGCCAAGATGTGGAGTGCAGTTCTCTGCAAGTGCAGAGCCCTGCTTTTCTTTTGAAATCTTGGATTGCAAAGATGTGGGCTTGATTTTTTTTCCCTCCCCTCCCAAAGGCTCTTGTGATGGACATTTTTAATTAGGACACTTCTGATGCACAAATGGGATCCACATCTGACAGCTTCCTTCTAACACATGTTTTCCCTCTCATTCATCCATCTTACTTGTCAGCCTCTTTCTTCCCTCTGTGACTATGTTTGAAATGCTGTCCCACACATCCTCCCATTATCGAAAAGGAATTTGACACCTGGGGAGGCAATATTTCCTCTTGCTCTCTAACGGCACGGAGGGCATGATGGCTATTTCTCAAAATAGCACAGTCAGCAGTATCGAGAACATTAGCGCTTTGTAGAGGAAACCAAGTATTTTTTTTTCCTGATGAGATGCAAATTGTACATTCTATATCTCCCATCAGTGAGAACATCATTTTGCCTTGAATAGTTATGCAAGCACCTTCATATCAATTAAAGGGCTGTGATGACACTGCTTTGACATCCCATTAGCCCTTGCCTTTAGTTTTGTGTCTATTAGAAACAGAAATAAAAAGTGATTTTGCCAGCTGGAGGTGGAATTTGATATATCCTGGTGTCCTGAGTCTGATAGAGAACCATGGACCTAGGTGCTTTGTTTGATCCATGGTTATTTGTCACAACAGGGAGTGCTGGGTTGAATTTTGAGTTCAGTTAGGTAGGGTCTATAGCACAGTCATTGCTGTGACACCATGATGCTTCAGGAAACACCTCATTCATAGTAGAATCATCAATTGTATAGTCTTCAATTGTTTCTTCATGTGGCCCTCATAGATACATATGATTGTAAGACAGTGGTCCTGTAGTAGGAGGAATTTTTTCTTTAACTGAGAAGGACTGTGGGGTTTATTTAACATAATTCTTCACCATGGGGCCATTTACTTATCAAAAATTATGGAAAACTTACTAAGTGACAGACTGTTGTGGGTGGAGAATAAAAAGGATTTCTGGTTTCAAGGAAGATTCTGACTTGTAGGAATATCAGATGCCTTATGTAAAGTTGTGCATTTCATTGCTATAGAACTGGGTATCAGACTGGGATCACCTCACTCAGGCGTCTGATGCTCACTTAATCTTACCATTATGGAAAATGAACAAATAGAACCATTACGTTCATCCAGAGTCCAAATTCTTCAGCAACTTCTGTAGCACATTTTGTCAAATTGAATGCTTGTGGTTTATTGAACAAGGGCCAGAATGGCTCAGAAAGTTATTCTTACAAACACCAGATGCATCACTCTTTGTTTTTGATTACTAAATAGAACTGAACCAGTTTTGGTATGGTTTAAGCATAATGGCAGAATCATGTAGTTTATTTGGTTTAATTTGAGAGTCATGAAAAGGTTCTCCAAGTTAAAAATATAGTTTCTTTCCCAGTATACCAGTGTATCTAAGATAGCTTTACTTGCCACCTTGAGGAAGATAGAGTGGAAGGTAAATATTAATCCAGACAGGACAGGTAGAAAATCACATTGTCAGTGCTTTACAGTGTAACAGAGGTGGGTACTCGGTATCTGTTCATCCAACAATTGAGTATTTTAGACATGAGTCAAGATATAGTAGTGTCATGAAAGTGCAAAGGAGGAGGAAATTATTATTTTTTGGAGTGGTGGAAAGTTACTAGCCTACCACTGAATTACAATACCAGTCAGAGTTCTTATTAGTGATGGAGGATGATTTCATTAAAATGTGATTCTTTGAGCATTGATGGAAATATTGAATTTTAGGAGGAAGAATCTAAGGAGGAAGAGAAAATATTAAAGAGGAAATAAGCCCCGGAGTGAATAGGATAAAAACAAGCAAACAATTTACATAGAGAGTAGTTCTAAAGGTGCAGCCCAGGAGCCTCACGTGTTCACCACAACTTTTTCAGGGCATTTATAAGATCAAATCTCTTTCCATGATAATCCAAAGATGTCACTTGCCTTTCCAGGGTCACTTCTGGAGGCTGCATGATGCACAATGTGTAGCGGCACCCGGGCGCCGAAGCTGGTCTGAGAGTCCACCTGCCCTCTGTCACGCTGGCAGCAGAGGATACGCAAGACGCAAAGTCCTACCGCTCTTCCCGCTCGTTTTATTTTTGCTTTAAAAATATCATAATTGTCATAGTACAAGTGATTTTTGCTAATACACAGTGAACTTGCTACTTTTTAAAGTTAACTAATATTTTGATATTTTAAAAGTTTCTCAGTTTGATTTCTAACACGACAAATATCAAAATAGATATAATTCCTTCAACCACTAACTGGATGTCTCAAAATAGCAGGGTTTGTGGTATTAAGAAGATTGTGCTTTGTAAATCTTCAAGAATTGTATGGATATAAAGGGTCTCGGAGGACAAAATATTTGAGCATCACTGGCCTTGTCTGGATAGAGTGTGTGGTCCAGGGGAAGATGGACTAGAAAGGCAAGTTAGGGTCTTCATTGTCATGGAATGCTGGTTACACTTGGTAAGTAAATAGGAACTATTGAAAATGTGCATGGACATAAGCAGAGTTAATTGTCATTATGGAATATTGTTGTTCCATAATGGAATATTGTGAGAATTTCTTGTCATTATGGATTATTGGTTGTACTTTGTAAGTTAATAAGAACCACTGGAAATTTTCAAGGACATAAGCAGAGTATGAAGGGTGGATATGAGGAAAGGATGAATTAAAGACCAGGAATGCCAGCAACTGGTGATCGTTTCAATAGAAGTCAACAAGAAAAATCAAAGATAATTCCAAATTTTCTACATTAAACAATGAAGTTATGCATATCATTAGGTCTTTTCAAATACAAAGTCCTGGGACAGGGGCTGTCATTAAAACGCCAGGTGCGCAATTTCAGATCTTGGTTCCAGTAATTCCTGTGACAGGAAAATCACATAACTCTGTGCCTTACTTTGCTCATCTGCAAAATGGTGATAATCCTGTATCTGTATTTACATTGTGCACTGATGCAAAGCGACTTAGCATAAATAAAGTGCTTGGAAACCTGACTTGCTCATGGTCAGTCCTTCACGAATGTTTGTTAAAGAAAAGATGTTGCTGTAGTTTGGATCTTGAACGGCCTCTGAAGGCCCATGTGCCAAGTGCTTGTCATCCAGAGGCTGGTGGTTGGTGGATAATGGCACCTTTAGGAGGCAGGGCTTAGTGGGAGGTCTTATGGTCACTGCTGGAGGCCCTTAGAGGGCATTGTGGGAGTCCAGCCTGTTCTCTTCCTCTTTTTTGCATCTAGGCCATGAGATAGGCAGCTTTCTTCTGCTCTGCAGGGTTGTGCTGCCCAAGGGCACAGTGCAACAGGGCCAACCCCTCCTGGACTGAAACCTCTACCACTGTGAACTTTGAAATAAATCTTTTCTCTCTATAAAATCATCCATCTCTGGGATTTGCTATAGTAACAGAAAGTTGACTAATACAGCTGTGGTATGGGAGAGAGGTAGATGTGGACCCTGAGTGGGATGAGACTATTGCCTGAGTGCAGAAGGTTAATGACATTTACTGAGTTGTTTCGGCAAAAAAGGATGAGTTCCCATCAACAGAATCACCAGGTCCCACACCTGGTGATTCACCTATAGCAAGCAGAAGTATCTCTCAGAAGTGTTAGCAAAAGTTTCTAAGTAAATTTGCTTTTGTTGATTTAAATGTTTGCTGGCAATTCAATCAGATGCTGTAGTTAACCAAGGACTTCAAAGAGTAGGGACAAGTTTCCTGTGGGTTGTAGGGAGGCCAAGGGGATTAATAGAGAATAGAGAAGGGAGAGTGACTTAACCAAAAGGGACTTGTGCTTTAGATTTAAAATCATGGGAATTTTGCATTTTATTTCAAAATATGTATGAATTTATTTTGGTTTGTAATGATGTTTTAAATTAGCTACTTTTAGGGAAAAATAAAGCTTCAGGAAAGGAGGTACTGGGTACTGTACTGTACTGAGACCCAGTACAGCACTCAGGTACTGGGATCTGAGCAGCACTGTTTAACAAGCTTAGTTGTCCACCCTCCACTCCCTAAAAAAGAGTCAGCTCTGTATATGCTTCTGTTCCTTGCAGGAGAAACAAAGAATCTTAAAGATTAATTGTGTCTTTTCCTGTGAATTTAATAAATAATATTGGCTTAGGGGGGGATGAAAAGTTGATATGTAATTAAGGTTAAGTGAAAACGCTGTAGTCAAAGATTTGTACAAAATGCTGTCTTTTTAAATATATGGAAGGGTGATTTATTTTAAAATTCATGAAGACTTGAGTTTAAACTCAGTAATATTTTCTGCAAAGGTAATTGAAGAACACCCTGTGCAGCCATCCCAACAAAAAGAAAGGGATAAAGAAGATCCACAATTAAACTAAAGCTTTTTGGATTGTGTTCAATCTCAGGGGAAGGAATTTAACTCGGATTTCAATTATAAATCAATTTTCAAAAGTGTACTTGGAAAAATTCCTGCTAATACAAAGGAGAAAAGTTGAATGATATAACAGAGAGATCAAATGGCAACTGTCTTGATCATGTGATTAACTACGGTGTCCCAAATGGTCCTTATGACACTGTCTCCCGATAGGATGCAGTGGGAGGTTAGAGGTGTCATCCATCAATTATTCTTACAATGTGTACTGAGCTTGAACCTCATCTAGCTGTTGGGTCTCACTTCTAATTCCTAGGACATGCAGGTGTTGGAAGAACAAGTCAGATGACAGTAGATAAACTCAGAATGGGGAGAAACCTGGAGGAGAATTAAATTGCTTTCTCTAATATTTTAATACAAAATAGTAATGATGATTGTGTATGTTATTTCCACCATCTTGATTACATACCAGTTGAAAAATAAAAGAGCTCTCAGTGTCAGTTGGAGAAATATAAATCATGTAAATATTTAAGGAATGTGGGGAATTATTGCCTTTTCTGAGAGTGGTTGATGGTATTGGATTATAGAATACATGCATCTTATATTTAGGAGAAATGTGCTGAGCTATTCAAGGGTAAAATGCCATGACATCAGCACAATGATTTAGTTTCAAATGATTTAGCAGCAAAAGGAGAGAGATACAGAGATGAGGCATGGATACAGGCATATATACACATATATAGAGACATAGAGAGATACGTTGTAAAAATTACAAAAGTATTAACAATCGTTGACTTTGGGTAGTATCTATGTGGGGATATTTACAATAAAAGTTTTAATTTTCAAGTACATTTTGATTTCTTTCATAATAAAATTGGTAATATTTATTTAAATAAATAGTGAAAACTTGTAGTGAAAACTTAGTGACGTATGGACACTTGTTCAAACTTTCACTAACCACAGTTTGCACATCTATTGCATTCCAAGCCTTCTGTGAAATGACTATATTTTGAGGAGGTAATGAGAAACATACACAGGACCCCTTTAGGACCCCTTTGTTCTCATTTTCTTTCTTTCTTTCTTTTTTTTGTCCTTTTTGAGATAAGGTCTTGCTATACAGTTCACACTGGCCTTGGACTCACTTTGTAACCCAGGCTGGTCTTGAACTTACAACAATCCTCCTGCTTCAGCCTTCCAAGTGCTGGGATTACAGGAGTGTGCCACCACTCCTGGCTTGCTCTCATTGATTTTCAAAATTGAATGTGAACACTATTAAACAATTGTACATGCAGACAAATGGTGATTGCATGTTAAGATGTTATAAAGAAATTCTAAGAATAAAGTTTGATGAGCAGAGAGGTAGAAGAGACATAATTTGGGAGGGTGGGGTGGAGGGACAGAAAGGCTCTTCTGGAGAACTAGCTTCTTCTAACATCTCCTGGGACCCTGTCCTTAGCAACAGATTGGACCCACAGGCCCCAGTGTCCTTGCTCTCACTTTTCCACCTTCTTGGGTGGTCCAGTAACAGCTTACTTCCTGTGTATCACAGCTTGGCCTGTCACTTAGATGGTAAGCACCTTGAGGACAGGACATTTGATTTATTTGTTCAGCTCTATACACTTTAAAGAATGAGGAATGTGTCACAGGTGTTCAAAGGTCACAAAATAACACTTGTGCAGCTCTTCATATCTTTGAAATTTCTTTCATGTATAATGAAATATGATGAGAACTTTAAAATAGCCCTGTGATGATTCCTTTACTGTGTCTACTTGGGTAGTTCATGGAGCTCAGGCCATCAGTCCAAAAGTAGTCCAAATGTTACTATAAAGGGATTTGTGGATGAAATAAGTTTACAATCAGCTGACTTTAAATTAATAATGTTGGAGGGACTTATCTAATCAGTTGTAGGCTTTAGGAACTAAAGACTGAGGTTTCCAAAAGAAGAAGCAATTCTGCCTCAAGAATGGAATACAGAAGACTTGCTTGAGTTCCACCCTCCTGTTCTGTGGAATTCAGACTAACTGCAGCATCAATTGTTATTGGAATCTCAAGGCTGTTGACCTGTTTTGTAGATTTCAGACTTGCCAAGCTCCACAATGTGAGTCAGTGCTTTAAAATATCTATTATCTATCTATCTATCTATCTATCTATCTATCTATCTATCTGTCATCATCTCCCATTAGTTCTGTTTCACTAGATAACCCTAACAAAACATTAGCCCTAAGAGATAAAAAGGACAGTTATTATTCCCATGATGCAAATGGCTAAAGAGAGGCACAGAAAAATTCCACGGTTAACCCAAGGGTCCATGCTGACTTTGTGAGTCTAGAAAGAAGCTAGGTCACTAGTTTACTAACCCACTGGAGTTTTTAAAATGGAGGCAGCTGCTTGATAAAAACATCCACTCGTGAGCCAAGACAGCTCGCATGTCTGGGAGGGACAGTTTAACATTTCCTCTCATTGCACTGCTTTGGTCTGGATGCTAAGCTGGGCTGCACTGAAGGGCTTCCAAGATCCACACACATATTTAACAAGCACGGGATCGACAGGCTTGCCGTGAAGGATGTAGAAGCTTTCCCTTGAACCAAACAATCCCTGCACTGTCAGTGTGCGCGGGGACACCGCGCCATCAGCAAGCTGAAAGATTTCATCTGTCGCAGTCAGTAATGAAAGCCTGAAAAGGATTTCTCTTGAGATATTCTCTTTCTGATGGATTTTCTTTGTTTACAGTGAACTTGGGACTTACACACTGCAGCCTGTCTTTGCTGGACTGAAATAACTGAACCACAAAATCTGGAACAATAACTTGGGTGTTATTTGAAGTACAGTGGCTCGGACCTTGACTCTGTTCACACTAGGTGGAAAATTAAAGGAGAGGCAATTATAGCCTGGTGACTCCCTTTATGGTGGACTCAGAACCTTGCTGGTGGGGGAGGCTCTGTGCTCCAGCCAGTCTCTGGGTGGGAAATCCCTCTGTAGGTGCTTTGGGGAAAGACTGGCTTTTCTCTGATGCCTGTACTAAGCTGTGCCCTCCTGCTGAGGGGTCGGGAACCTGAAATCCCAGGGTAGCTTTAGGCTTAACTGCATCTCTTTCCTGCTCATATATCAGAACTTCATGGGAGTTTGCCGTTGTCTGCTGCTGCTTACAAGGGAGCTGGGGGGCCATAAGCAGCAGAGTGGGGGAACTGCTCCTTGCCAGAGCTTGCATGACTTTGTAGGAGCTCCTTTGCATTCTATGTCTCACTTTGCCCAGGTGTGAAACAGGAATACGCCTTCCTTTACATGAATGTTGAAAAGGTTGAGGGATCTCTGTTAAAGAATGTGAAAAAGATAACATAAATTGAACATCAAACATGGGCCAGCACTGGATCAATCATCTCACATTCTTTGTCTTGCTTAAAAATCACAACAATTTCATGCAGGCAGGTACAGTTACTGGGGACGTTTTTGAAGATAAGACAAGAGTGAGGCAGGTGAGGTCCCTTTCCTGTTGCGTTCCCTGTGACTGTACTATGCTCACGATCAATGATTCAAGAGAAGCTTGTGAGGATTGCTTGGGCCAAGTCCTTATCTCTACGTTGGGGTTTGTCACTGACCCTTCCTTTTTCACTCTTGTTAGGGTTTCTTAAAGGGACAACCCTCCAGAAGTCACCCACGAAGTACAGTGCTTCTGCTCCTGCCTCCAGGCTATCCCAGAGCCGGGGGTGAAGGCACTGCAAATCCTTCCATACCAGAAGCAGGGGTGGGGGTATAGTCTGCAAAGAGAAATCAAATCATTTAGTTCTTTAAGTGCCACTGTTGTTCTGAGTTCCTAGGAAATCACTCGCTGCTGGAAGTAAGGGAGCAAGTCTGTTAACTTGCCACAGACCTCTGGGTTTTATGTTAAACAAATGATTTTTGATGAGGAACTTGCAGTTTTCTCTGATGATAACCTGCCCTGTGGTGCGTTGCCTGTCTTGCTGTCAAATGCAGCTTGTAGGGCTTTTCAAGCTCTCTTGAAAAGCTGTATTTCTCTGCAGTAAGAAAGTTTAAGGTCAGAAGAAGGACACAGAACTGAGAATGCAAAAGCTCATGGGATTCGGTGAGTGATGAGACCTTCTCTAACATATAGAAAAATAAAAGCCCCCCCTTGCCTCCTGTCAGACTTAAAATTTACTGAGGCAAGTGGCAAACAAACAAAGAGAAAATTATTCCAAAGACGTGATGCATTCAAGCTTTCCATTCCACTGAAAAAACACATTCTCCATTAGCGAGTGGTAGGAGAAGATAAATATGGCAGAGAATTGGATAGGAAAAAAGAGCCACTCAGCATGCTTGGTAGACGATTGGGCCAAAACAGAGACTAAAGCACAAGGCATTGTTGTTCTTGTTAAGCCTTCTGTGCTGAAGAGGTCATGGTGAAGATTTCATTCTATAGATAGTAATTATCTACAATGACCAGCAATCCTGACTCTGTGTTGAGTCCAGGCACCCAAGGGCAGGACTGGCTGGTTGTTGGGACTGTGGGTGGAGAGGGAGCGGGTTACATTTCATGCCGTGCATATCACATTAAACTGGGTCCTGATTTGGGGCCAATATTTTATGCAGTGATGCTTGCTGCTTCAAATACTTCCCTGGCTAAGAAGTCTAAAGCAGGGTCCATAGACTATTAAATAAACTGTGGGACCTTTGGCCTACATGAGGATAGAGACATCTAGAAAATGGACCACAACCTTGAGTCCCATATCCCGTATCCTGACCCTTGCCCCACCATTGAGCTAGCGTTTAACTTAGACCAGCTCAGCTATATTCACATCAGTGTGATTTTCTAATCCATAAATGAAAGAATCAAGGCTTACCTCACATTATAACTAACCAAGGGGCCTAACGTTGCCCACAGATGAGACTCTGGTGGGGACAGTCTGGGGACCCATCACTCACCTTGTCCTTTGCACTTTCTTCCTCTCCTGTACTTCAAGAAGCTTCACCGACTCTTTAGAGAGAGACACAGTTCCCAAGATAACTTACCATGCTAATCCTCTTGAGCCCTGCATAGCAGAAATGTCAAGCACATATTACTGTAGCTTTAGATCTGCATGCTTTCTCTAAAATTTCAGTAGCAGAATGACCCTTGAAGGTGATATTTTTATGTTGCGAAATGCTCAGACTTTATAAAAATTTCAGTCCCTCTCTCTGGTGTAGAAAACTGTATCGATTCTTTTCTTGAAATAAACTATATTGATCAAATGTTATTGTGTGAGTCATGGTTGTAGATTGTTGTTGGTTTAAAAAATTCCACTAGGTTGGTCAGTTTCAAAAGGGACAGAAAGTGACAACAAAGACTTATTTAGTGAATGTCTTGCCCTAATTCAGAGAGGGAAGTGTTCTGTGGAAAAATAGCAGAAAAGTAGAGGTTCGTAGAAATTGTGTGGGTAATGGAACTCTTGCAAATGGAAAGAGGTTCAGGAGACTAAGGGTGAGGGGGAGATGGGGAGGGGAGGGAACATAAGTAGAATAAGATATGCCAGTAACCTCAAAGAGCCTAATAACCTTAATGAATGTAAACTGTAAACACTAGGTAAGATTAATATTATCAGCAAGAATGAAAATGGGGAAAGGAAAGAATGAGAGAGGAGAAAAGGAGGGAGGTGAGGGGAAGGAGGAGGGGATTAAAAAAGAAACAAGTTCTATTACACACGTGTACCAACAGTAAAGTGCATGTACTGAAACAGGTATTCTGTGAACCATGCGGCTGCCGAGGTTCCTGGGGTGAAGGGCTGTGAGAGGGTGAGGAAGTAAAGAAGAGACAAAGCTGGGGTCAGCTGGAGCCCTCACCCTCCTGATGGGAGCGAAGGAACTGCTTAAGCCCTGTAGCTGTTTATTTATACGCTCAGAAGGACGATGTCCGTTTCAGTCCTGCTGCCTAGCAACCCATTGCTTGGATTGTCTATGGGCTTGATGTTTTTCTGGGCTGAAGCAGCTTCTCCATGTGGCTTGTCCCAGGGGTTGCTCTGGTTTGTGTGTGTGTGTGTGTGTGGGGGGATGTCCAGGCCATGCCTCAGCCCTGCGTGTGGCATCAATTTCCAGCTTCAATGGCTCCTAACATAGGTGCTAACAAAACAAAAGAAGGAAAGAAAGAAAGAAAGAAAGAAAGAAAGAAAGAAAGAAAGAAAGAAAGAAAGGAAAACAAACCCGTAGGAAGCTGAGAGAAAGAGAGTAAAAACTCACTTTTGTTGTTTGAAGAATGTGTCTACACTTTGAGTAGATTTTAGAGAATCATAAAATACATTTAAAGGACAGCAAGTATCAAAATAATTTTCTCCCAAAAGTGTCTTCAGTTTTGATAAAATAGCTGGTTCTTTTTCTTTTAATGAGTAATTATGCAACAGTAAAGGATTTGGGGCTTTTGCATAGCCACTTGGAGATGGTTCTTTTTCGCATAGTACAGGACACTTTGGAATGACTGACAGAGCCAGTCTGAGAAGAGTCTGAAAGAGCCAGTCTGAAAGATCTAAATAACTGCCCTTAATTTATCAGGATAATATCATTCCTATTGATTATAATCAAATGTTTGGGTCACTTAGCAATTCTCAATTGAACTGGAGATACTTAAGTACTTTAGTGATCATATTTTCAAATTACCTTTTTATTTGTAAAACAGAATGCAGTCAATTAAACCACATGTCTATGGCAGAAAAGGTCACATTTTAGCAATTATTTTAACATAAAGAGGTGTTATATATGAATTCATTGTCAATTACTAGAGATAATTACATATTTTCTTGGGTAATTTCTTGGTAATTAAAGTGTCATTGAAGCATAAGATGCTTTGTTGACGAAAAGATTAAAAACTCACATGAGTTTATCATATTTTGTTCAATGTTTATTACCATAATTTCTGATTGTTATTGCATAACCTTGAATAGTACTAATGCATGAGTCATTAGTGTAAGCCAAATAATAACTCACTGAGTAAAATATGTCACTCAAAGTGGTGCAAGAGCAATCAAAATTGTAATAACAAACATTAAACCTCTTTCAACAAAGAAAGAACAAAACATTCTTAAAATATTTTCCTCTGATCTTGAAAGAATTCATGGCATTAATTACAGAAGAATTATAGAAGAGAGAAAAACACAAGCACAAACTTTGCATTATTATTTTCCAAACATTCTATATTGATTAGCATAACAAACAGAACTATAAATAGAATTTTTATGAATAAAGGGATTTCCAGATTCAAACCTTGAGTAGTATAGAAAAGGCAATGCATTATTTTCTATTTTCAAACTATTAATGTCAGCCCACCTCTGGCTAGGCAAAGGTATTCAACTGTTACTTTAGAAGAATGAGATGGATTTAAAATAATACACTCTTTCAATTCCCAGCCTCCCTGTGATTAATAAAGATGTGAGAAGAGATTGAATGGGTCATTTCCAATTTACAGATGTTTTTAAGGAGGAAATTGCAAGCTGAGTATATCTCATGGGAACACAGGCAAATTGACTTCATGAAGCAATATTCACTTTGGTATGACAAAGGTGACTGAACCGAAGAAGAAAGGGGTAACATAGGTACATTTCAAAGATGACAAAATCAGAAGTTGGTGTGGGGGACTGGCTCTCAGTAGCTTGCAAGTAGGCTTCTATGATTCTTTTCCTAACTTTCCTTGACCTCCTTTATGGTCAAAGAAATTGGTGACTGAATTTTGAAATTGATCTTGGTTGGATTATTTATACCATGGGAACTGACAAACACTACAAATCTGGGAATTTTCTTTAGACAGTCAGTATTCCAGCCCACTACTGATGGCATGAGAAATAGATCATGGATTTGAAAGCAGCATCAATCAAAATAGTGACCACCGTAGAGTCAAGGATTTCCCCTTATTTACCATGTTAAAAATGGTCCCAGGTCTGATGAAACCTAAATAAATTGGGAATACTGGGTCCAGTGCTTTTGATTTAACTCTTTGCCACTCACAGAGAGCTTCTTAAACTCATGTAGCTTTATTTCCCCTATCTCTGTGCTCCTGTTAACTTCTCTTAAAATAGAAATTAATTCATGAAAGTACTTCCTAAGTCAGATGTTGTGCTCATTGCAACATGGCAGTCCTTTGACTTTCCAAGGAGTCATCATTCTCCGTGAAAGCCAAGACATGGTGCAGTCTGGGCCCCCAGTCCGTCCTTGCACCATTTCCAGTTCTCCATGACACTTGTCCATCTTTCCACACTGTAGGACTCTCTAGGACATGGTGGATGCAGTGTATCTGAGTAGTTTTGCCAAGCATGCTTCCTTTCTCTTGGCTACCCAACCAATCCTCTTAAGACTTAACTAAAGTCACATCATCAAGAGATTTTTCACTCAGTAGCTCAGCTAGTCTGCAGGACTCATTGACTTATACATCAAACTAGCAAGCACAGAATGGTGCACTTGGTGGTAATTCAGTAAGTCATGCTGAGCTCTTGGAGAGGCAATTTGAAGTATGTCCCACATCAACAAGCAAGTGTGTGTGTGTGTGTGTGTGTGTGTGTGTGTGTTGGGATGCTCACTGTTTTCATACATGAGGGAATAAGGAGAAAGCACAGAACAGAGGACATAGGTTTAGTATCACTTCTTGAATCTGGGATATTTGTGCCTGGATTGGTTTACATTATAGTGGTCTTCAACAGCGGGGATGGCGAACCTTTCAGAGCCCGAGTGCCCAAACCGTAACCCAACACCGAGTTGTTGCTTTTTTATCACAAAGTGCCAACACTACAATTAAACCTGAATACTGAGGTTTTAGTTTAGCACTGTTACCCAGTGCTCAGCTGCAGGGGGTGACTTGGCTCACATGCCAACCGAGAGGGCTGTGTGTGCCTGCTGTGGCACGCGTGCCATATAGGTTTGCCACCCTGTGCCATCGTCTCATCCAACACCATCAAAAAATTCTAACTAACAGCAAATAAGTGAGTCTTAGAAAGCTGGATTTACCTTGAGTCTCATTTTCGAGAGATAGATGGCTAACCGAATCAGCTGGGAGAAAGCGTTAATAGCAATTTAGTACAAAGTATTTAAATGCTAGTTTTCTGTTTCCAAGTCTTCTTGTTTTTATCTTCAAATGATGGCATTATAATTTATTAATAAAGATTTATATTTTTGAAGTGGGAATGCTTTAATGGGCATATTAATATGTCATTTTCATAAAATTGGAATTTTGTTAAGTTTTCATTCTTGGGAAGTTTCCTGCTTTTTGTCATCACTGATTCAACTTTTGAAGTAAAATGATTTAATTGTGAGCAGAGGGTTTAAAGAGACTTATTTAGCTTTTCCTGTTGCTAGACCTGCATCTGAATATCTACTCACTTCCTTCTCATCTTGTGTTGACCAAAATATTTTTCATTTGTCTCTCTGAATAAGAGTCTCGTTTTCATTTTGCTAGGATTGTATTGTCTTAAACACTTTTGCCTACTCACTGCTCAAATGTGTTTCTTTTATGAGGAATCCTAACTTGCCTGGACTCCCTTTGGTGTGGTTATGACCTTGGTTTTCCTTCAGCTGATAGTTTGCATGACCATGCCAATTTGGAGAGCCCAACTCTCTCTCTCTTCTGAATACGGATCATAAAATGGCAAAGACAAGTGCTCAAGGCACTTTCCTGAGATGATGATTTAAATTATCATGCTCTCCTGGGGTTCTTGAGAAATAGGCCACTCTCTCATCATTTTTGAGCACTTGCCAGGATCCCTGAAATATGAGGAGAGGGAGAAATGTGTCTGCTTTTCTAATTAGTTTTTTCCTCCAGTAAGTCATATCCCTTTCCTTTTAAGTGACAGAAAACATTAGAGTTCTTAAGAGATGTCTATTTTCCACTGGGGTTTACATCATCATTTTATCTAATTATTTCCCAATTACGAATAATAATTAAACCAAATGGTGATGCAAAGTGGAGCAGTAACAATATATCTTTTAGAAAAGCTCCCCAAGGGAGATAGGGAACACCGGGGTTGAGAATTCTTTGTTCAGTCTCCACAGTAAGTCATCAAGGATGCAAAATTCAGGAGTCTTGATTTGCAAACCGTGTCTGATTTAACCTTTGATCCAGACACAGGAGAGAAGACTGAATAGTTCAGTCATCTGTCTTTTCAGGGCTATTTCTGTAGTTATCACAAACTTAACCATTGCTATGGAACTTGGCCATCATTGAAGGAGACACTTTTAATGGAAAATAACTAAAATGATACTTCACAAAAGTCAGGCGACCCTCATATAGAGTGATAATATGCCTGAGTTTGCCAAGAAAGTCCTGGCTTACACCTCTGATCTCGGTATTATTGTGACTGGTATTTTTTTCCACTGTCAGAGTTCTGCTTCAGACTCTTTTACAACTTGGTATATGATGAGCAAAATGAGATTATACTTAAATACTCTTTATTGATCCTTACAAGCCTTAACAGATATTACAAGACTCTAAGTCTTAAATCAAGTAGCCAAGGTAGTATTGCTCAAACTCAGATACCTTATTTAAGATCCAGTATGAAACTAACAAATGAAAACACACACCTCTTATGGTGACCCCACATATAAAAGTTAAATCTATATAATGCTTCTAGAAAAAAAATAAGAGACTATTTTTTGGCCTGTCTTGGCATAAGCAAAGACTTTTTGGATGATATTTCATAAAAATTAAAAGCATTCTGTTCCTCAAAGACACTTGGAAAGTGTAAAACACAGGGAAAAATATTCATAATACATATATCTGACAAAGGTCTCTTATTCTGTATACACGAAGATTTTTTTTTTAATAAACCAATGACATAAAGACAAGCCATTTTTCTTACAGAAAGGAAAAATATCAGTTATGGTTTGTTTAAATGTCCCCCAAACCTCATGTGGTCTTGGAAGCAGCTGGATCCAGCATTTGTGATTGGTTCGTTGTCTAGAGCTGGAACTGGTGGTGTGAGTGCTGCATCTGCCCGGGGGTAGAGCCAACATACAATATTAGGGAGGGTAGGAGGCCTACTTTCCCCTTTTGTCCTTTTAGCTCTTGTGTTGCTTGTGGCTGCTGTGAATGGCTGGTCCTTAATCACGCTACCCTGCCTTGGAACCGGCTGAGTATGGACTGAGACTTCCAAAAACCGTAAGCTAAATAAACATTTGTTTCCCTAATTTTGAGTGTCAGGTATTTTTTCTAAATAAGAAAAATCCAAAACAAAAGTAAGAGAAAAAATAAAAATGCATATTTGACCTTATCAAAATGACCGAAGCTCCTGTGTGCTGATAAGCATATGAACAGGTGGATCACTCTTATTTTGCTGATAGCCATAAACAGTATATAACCCCTTACTGAAATTGATTGGAAGTTTCTTTTGAAATTAATCATACACTTACCTTACAATATGGCAATTCTGCTTCTAAATACACAAGAAAAATGAAAACAGATGGTCAATAAAGGGCTTGGACAAAAATGTTGATAGCTTTTTTGCTCTAAACTGGATACAGCTCTGCAGAATGTCAGCAACTAACAATAATAGAGCAGAAAATTGTGGTATATTCACATAACAGAACATTATGTAGTGAAGAAAGTATTAATTTCAACTATTTGTAGCAACATAGATGAGCCTCAAAGAGCAAAGGCAGATATGAGAGTACATACTGCATGATTTCATTCATCTGAGGTGATAGAATAGGTGAAGGTAATCTGCAGTGCTAGGATTCAGATCCATAGGTGCCTGGGGGAAGTGTATAAGGGTGATCAAAAAATAAGGTGAATACTAAACAATTTTTTAAAGTTTACAATGGTAAAAGACATTGTCAAGAAAGAGAGGATAAATATATTCATAACAATGGCAACATTTTGAGGGAGAGTTATGCAATATATCATTAATTGTAATAAAATGTTTTATTTTAAGCATTCACCATAGTTTTTGATTATCCCATGCTGAACAACCATTTATAGCAATTTCTGTCAAATACAAACATGGTGTGTCTCATCCATCTTACTCACCGGACACTGGATCCATCTTATTCCCTGGATCTATGTGACTCCTGGCTCTTCCCTCCTGGCAAGATGACCACGAGAGGTAAATGTCTTGAATCAAATCAGGATTCCAAGCACAATAGTATGATTAGAGACATTAGCAAAAGCAGATTTCCAGACCTGCTTCAGAAAGTGGCAAAAATGATGGGAAGCTATGTTCAAAGCGGGAGGGATTATTTTGAGTGGAATTAATAAGAATGAGTCTTTTTACTATAATAAAATTTTAATATTCATTTTGTTTTATGATCACTGCTACTTTGTGTGTGCAGAGTGAGGGTTTTTGAGTGGAGAACAAAATGGAGGAATTTGCTAGGTAAAAGAAGCATTCAGCGTCTATATTTGTGCATTGCCTAACAAGTATGTATTCACCTATGACAGATACAAGAAAGTCATTGGGTTCTTGAGATGTGCACATTTTCCTTTTGTAAATTAGATTTCAATACAATAAAAATAAGCCTCATTGCTTCTCAGTTTAGCAAGCAGTCTCACACCATAATGTTGTCCAAATGTTTTTAAGCATCACAGTTCTGCCTGCAAGTAAAACTTTACATGAGATTCTGGGACACAAAATAGACACCAACAGAGCTGCTGGTGTTGGAATGAGTCCTGAAGTCATATCATTCCTGCCGTACTCTGTCCAGACCGCCCACCATGGCACAGTACTCCATCCCTTGAACAATTTGGTGATGGAAACACTGAAGGTTTTTATGACATTAATGATACGAATGCAGAAACAAGTTAATAATTGTAAAGATCAGGAGGTGGGAGTTATGGTTTGTGATCCACAGTCTGTACCTTAATATCCCTGAGTGTCTCGAAGTCTAAAAAAGCCGCAAACATTATTGAAGGATATGGAATAACATGAAAAATGCTCCATGTTTCAATTTATGGTCCATTTAGAGATGTGAGTATTCACCTTTTGAGAGAACAGAGAGGCAAGGGGAACACACAGCATTCTGTTCAATCCTCACATACGGCTGGAGGCATCATCTTTGGTCAGTGAGAAGGGCCCACGGTTGGGGACACTCTTCAGACACAGTTGATCCTTTCCATTCGTTTTGGGAACTCCAGCAATTAAGCCCATCTCTTAATTAAGCTTGAAAGATGGAAAAGTGATCCAGTTAACTGTGCTATCAAGATTACTTGGTCAAGGTTAACCTATATTTCTTTTCACTGTGTAGTTCTGATGAATCATCTATGCAAACTTCCAAGTTTGCGTTTTTGGGTGAACATCATCCACTATTGCTAATGTTTTTTTCTTCCCCTGTTTGCACTGGGGCCACATGAAAATCACCCACTGGATGTGTTTGGTCCAGTTATGCTCAAGGTTCCCTTCTCACAATGCTCGCACATTCTGCATGTCCCATCCCATAGCAACTGGTGCTATTCATTTATTTATTTTAAAGTTCAATTTGTGATGCAGTTAGAAGAGACTGTCGGCAAGGGAGAATCAAATGAAAAGTTTATTTTTTTTTTCCTCAGCAGGGAAAAGTCAGTGAAGAAGGGATATCATCAGTAGGGGGCTTATTGGATTTATTTGGTTTATTTTTTTTTCTAAAAGTCTTTCCCTAGGAGAGGACAAAGTTCTCTTCTCCTCTTCAAGTGCAAAGCCCAAAGTGGGAAAATTTTAAATTTTATTTGATTTGTTTTGATGTGGAACAGACTAAAGAAAACAGTGATGCTGGCTGAATTTTCTTTAATTGAAATGAGAGTTTGGAATTTCCCCGAAGGGGACTGATTATTTGGATTCTTATTTATCTATCACCAGAGATGCATTGATTTTGATTGATAAAAGACAGAATTAGGAGCTCAACAAACACATGTGGAAGTGGAGCATGAGGAAAGCCAAGTTGAAACCAAGGATAGCTCTGGAATGCAGACCCTGCCCGAGACCATGAGAAACCTGCCTCCACCTTCGCCACTGCCCCTGTTGGCTCTCTCCTGAGCTTTAAATTCCTTACATCAGAAATGTTTTCATGATTTGTACATGAGCTATACTAAGCCAAGAAAAGTAATGATAAAAGTGAAAAACATAGAAGAAATTAAAATAACTGTTATTGCTGAAAAGTTTGAGCAAATTGGAGTAAACAGAGAAACCTGGAGTCTCTTCTGCAGGAGCTCCCAGGATCTAAGATATTGTCTGGTCTCCTCTGAATCAGCAAGAGACACAGCTGCATTGTGCAGCCACAGAAAGAAGCTTGAGCTTAGCTGAAAGGGGGATTTTAGTCTTTTAACCCTGTCCACGTTTAGGAGGCAAATTCTCCCTGAAACCTTGAGGAAATGCTGCATCAAACCATTGACAGAGGCTGGTTAAAATGGAAACTGGAACAGGAAAATAACATTCGAAGTCATTATTAACCAAGCTATTTGAGAAATGTTAAATCAGTTTACATAAACACAAGTGTTACACAAATCAGATTCTAACTTTTCCATGTTGATTGAAAGCATAAAGTCAGGCCAGTGATTGTCAGTAACAAGTAGGAGGTGGTGAAAGTTTCCTCAGCATGCAGAGGTGTGTCTTCTTGTCTGGAAAACTAATATTTAAAGCTAAGACTCTAGCTGGCTTGTTGTGGTACCGCTGATGGCATGAAACCTATTTCCTCATATTGCAGTGATATTTCCCTGACTCTCTTCTACCTAAATAAAGCCAGATAGCTGGTGAAACATAGGCAGAAATGATAAACTCTGCGCTTGGTCCTGGCATGTACAAAGTCTTACACGATCTTCCTTTTTCTGAGTCTGCTCACCTGCCAGTTGTATGTGACCAGGCAACAAGATGAGAGTACTTGATTTATTTCACTTACAAATATGGTCTCAAGTTGCATCCATTTACTTATAAATGGATGAAATTCATCCTTCTTCATGGCTGAGTAGTACTCCATTGTATAAAAAGGCCACGTCTTTTTTTTATCCATTCCTTGGTTGATGAGCATTTGGGTTGTTTCCAAAATTTAGCTATTACAAATTGTGCTGCTATAAACATGGATGTACACGTATCATGGTGGTATGGTGTTTTTAATTATTCTGAGAACATATCCAGAAGAGGAATAGCTAAGTTGAATGGACTCTAGTCCTAGATTTTGAAGAATCTCTGCACTGATTTTCACAGTGATTGCATCATACACTCCCGCCAACAGTGCAGAAGGGTTCCTTTTCCCCCACAGCCCCTCCAGCACTTATTATTGGGTGATTTCTTGATGATAGCCATTTTTTTCCTGGGGTGAGATGGAATCTCATTGTTGTTTTAATTTGCATCTTTCAAATGACCAATGATACTGAACCTTTTTTTCATACATTTATTTGCTGCTGTATTTCTTCATCTGAGAAATGTGTATTCATCTCAGATGCAACTCATGTGTGTAAACATCCCATTGTCTCCCTGATGTGAGGAACTGAAAGAGTAAAGTACCAAAACACACAATAGATGCTGTGAAATGGGAAGCAATTGTTGTAAGGGAAAGAGGAACTAGGGTGAGGGATGGGGAAAAGAAGAAAGGGAAAAAAACAAAGTTATACTACTAGTTTCTCTTTCATTGAAAGAAAGGCTTATAGTAATATCATTTGGAGAAATGTTTATGTACATATCTTACAATCTGAATAACTACTTTGATAACAATATGTAACGTATTAGCTATTGTTATTATCCTATTATTTTATTATGAAATCTTGTTTTATTTTTTTCCATTAAAAAAAAGTTGGCAGGACCACATGATTGGAGCAGTCTGGGGTCCTAGACTACTATTTGGAGGACAATTGACAAACATACATTCTGGACAATGTGTTGGTGAGGTGTGGGGTGTGTGTGTGTGTGTGTGTGTGTAATGTCTTTGTTAACACAGTTCATGTTAATCACTTCCACTGACAGAAATTCAGAGTCTACGAGCATGGTTAGCCATAGAGTAAGATCAAGATGCTGGTAGCAACTCACTCTTTTTAATATTGACTGCAACATGATGCACCTTGTCTTACTCCTGGCTTGTCCCATGGAAATTGTTTTAAAAGCAGATTATACAAGATTAACGCTAAAGCGTCCCAGATTGCCCATCTCTCCCGCTGCTATCTTGCTCTGCTCTGCTGTTTGCTGCATTAAAAGTGACCACCGTAAACCCGAATGCTCAGATTTCACCAGGGCGTGCTTTTGGTCATCACTAGCATATGGGGTGGAGGTGGTGTTTCCCTGGTGATGAAGTGTGGAACCACCCCTTAGAGAACACAGCCCCAGGAGAACCTGGCCGGGAATCTGTTAACCTGGTGGCCTTCCCTGCAATTGCACATGTTGGCCCATAGCCCAGCCCGGCACAGCTGGCTATAACAGTCCTCCATACTTTAGGAACTTCTCCCAGGAGAATTCCATGAAAGTAGGAGCTGGTAGGAAAACAAAGATAAAATTAATGTAAACCTTGCTTAGGAATTAAATGAATTCTCAGGGACAGGAATCTTGCCAGGGCTGATATTTATCAGTCTTCAGGCAGTCAAAATAAAGAGGTTAGGGATTATTTGTGTGCATGTTTACATCTGGTGAAAGTCCTGGTATGAATATATGCATTTTTTAAAACTTTAAGTGTGAAGAAATCCTTTTGGGTATTAAATATTATAGTTGCTAGCTGAAGAAATTCATAAATCTACATGTTTTTTATAGCTAATGACAAATTTCAATTGACAAGCCAGCTATTTTGAGGCATGGCCTGATATAGAGGGATAGCTCGACTTTATCAGCCTGCGCACAGTTTTGAGGATTTTCTTTAACAAAAGAAACTCAAAATTAGTTGTAAATTAAAAGCTTTATTTGGAATGAGAAAAGAAATCAGAGAAACTCCCATAATTAAAAAGCCAGCTGCCATTAATAAATATCACCAAACTTAAAAGCATTATAATAGCTTCATTAATAAGTAGACTAATACACCTCTATGCCCCTTTTGCCTATGTTTGATTGTACACTCTTTGGCTATCTTATGATAGACAGTGATTTCGTGCAGAAAATAAAAAACATAATTCAATTTCTCTTTTAACACACTTGAAGCTCCTGTGGTCTCATGCCTTGTTCATGGTAATTTCTGGGAGATTATTGCTTATTATTAAATTTGAGGAAGCTTCTTTTGTTTTTCTTTCATACATGAGCTGTTAAGATTGAAAACATTTTCTGCAGACTGACCTTTGGCTCATCACTAAACTTTGTTTCTTGTAACAACGTGATAATAATACTCCTGTGGTACATTGACTTGGCCCCTAGCCCTGTACCTTTGTATTTAATTCTGGGTATATTGGCAAAGTGGATGGCAGTAATTTCTAAAAGACATTTCTGCATCGGGATTCCTGGTAATAGTCATGCATGGATGTAATATAAAACCAAATGAGCACATTTATAAACATATACGCCCCAAGTGCATCAACCTCCTATCTATTAGCTGGTACTGCCCTTAGACTTTAGCCAGTAGGAGTCCTCGGCCTGGACACTTCCTTGGGAGCCCCAGCACCTTGAAGCACTTTCCTCGAAACTATCTCCCTCTGCTTCCTGAGATTGGCTGGGTTTGGCAGCAGCGCTGTCTGGAAGGGGTCCTCTGCCCTAATCCTCATTTTAACTTCTCAAATGCTCCTTGCCCTTATATCTGATGTTTGGAGTTGGACGAATGTCCCAAGCATTTTTAGGATGTAGGATTAGTATGTGAATTTTACTCAGTATCTAGGGTGCTCTTTTTTTTATAGGTGTCTGTGAGCTGGGCTACTAGACTACTGCTGACCACCACTCACATCTGACACATGATGAGTTAGTGTCTCAGGACTACAGAGGATCCATTATTAACCTCTGAGCTGAGCTGAGGGTGTGGGTCCATGCATTGGTTCTCAGAGTCCTTCCATGAACTAGAGTTCGTCTAGTATGCAGCACCTCATCCAGAGCTGCCAACCTATCCCTTGACAGGTTCTATACTGTTAAGGAGTCCTCCAGGGTGACTGTGCCTTTCTGTTACAAAGGTTTTTAAAACCATTGAGGGACGATATCATCAGACCTTTCTGACTAATGTTGCTTCTTTCTTTCTTTCTACAAATGTGATGTGGTGACATATGGTGATACCATACTCTCCTACGCCATCTGCTTAGGCTCTGCTGAATGAGGGATGGGCATTCCTTATAAAAAGGAATCATTCTTTTTACCCCAGACCCACTATCCCTTTCTTCTGCTTCCCAGTGTGCAGAAGGCAGAGACACAGTCCAAATTATAAATGTTCACATTCTAGAAATTTCCATGTTTTGAAGGTTGAAGAGGAAAAATAGATGGCAAATGTGTTGTTTTGCATTTAAGGTGTAAGATAAACAGTAAATTTATCATGATCAGAGAAACAAATCATTGTTCTTTTTTTGGCATACTTTGAGTATGACTTGCATTTGTGGTCATCATCATTGAGACATAGTAATAACTTCTGTGAGAGGCTGGGTGATGTCCATGTATTATTATGAATAATAATATAAATAACACTAAATAAACAGTATTAGGGGATTCTGGTAAGGGAAATGGGTTAGCACTACTTTAATAAAAACAAGCTTTAAGAAGCCATTGTGTATAACAGTAGTATTGGATTTTTCTCATAATGGGTGTTTTAAAGAAGTTTGGATCCACTCAGGTAATTCTAAAGCCTATAAAGGTACGGTTCCTCTTCTTGAATTGGCAGAACTTGTGCCGTGGGTCACTGTGATTTTGTTAGACAACAAACATGCACATGAGTTCTTCATGTCATATTGTAAGTCTTCACTGATAAACTGCAATACTTTACAAAGAACCAGGAATTTTATTATTTGTTTTTAAATAAAATTATTTATATGGGGGCCTCATAAAACTATTTGCCTGAGCCCCTGCATGCCCTCTGAGAAGCTTTTTCTGGAGTTGCTCTAATGTTTCTTTATAAAATAAAAATGTAAAAGAAAGTAAGTTTGGTGAAAAGAGACGCCACTCAAAACTGTTGAGTTAGAGAAAGGCTTCTTGTCAATTTTACAAAAATATACAGCAACTGAAGATTGGACTGAGTCCTCTCTCCGAGCCTCGGTGGGGGTCATTGCACATAAGTGGGCCTGCAGCTACAGTTTCATTAGCGTCACCATAAATCCACCTTTGCCAATTAACTTGAGTCTGTAGAACGTATCAAGTAGACTATTTAGTGATGCTTCATCCAGACAATGGGTTTAGGGCTTATTTAAAAATACGATCATTTCAAGAACTTAATTTTTTTTGTGCAACCCTCTCTGTTGCATCCTACTCAAAACCCTGCAGCTAACTTTTTTTTTTCTTGCTCAATTGACCTTAATAGCAAATACAGCAGAATTTGATTAACTCATCTTATAGGTCCATAATTAATATAAAAGGGGCAACAGTCTCTCAACTCTCTTCTCAGAAAGGACTTACTAATGAAGTTAAAGTGCGGTTTAATATGACCTAATTTTAAGGAATATAATGGCTGGAGAATTACTTTGAAAAGTTTCAAGTACTATGCAAATGTAAAATACTCTCATTTTTATTGCTATTATTAGTGGCATGTCTATAAGCTAATGCTCACTTATTTGCTGCATTACAAAAATTGAAATGGTCGCTCAGTCTCTCTGGGCTCTTTGAGGAATCAAATCCTTTTTATTAACAGTTGTGTGCTATCTCTAGCTCCATGGCTGGAATTTAGTATGCACTCAGTAAGTATGTATTGGAATAATGGATGAATAATCTCTGATTGCATGTTTAGGTTATTTAAATTTTTCAAATTTTATGTTAGAATGAATACTTCTTTCAATATTTAGCTGTACTGAAATGTAAGCATTTTTAAAGGATGAATTTCTAGAGGTTAACATTTTAGACAATAGACTTTACATAAGACTTGAAAGCTTTCAACTCATATTACCAAAACGCTTTCCAGAAATTTTCATTTGTCCAGCAAGTATTTATTAATTGCTTTGGGTCTAAGCATAAGAGAAACAGCAATGAATAAAATATCCAGTTCTCATGAGGTTCTATTTTATTCAGAAGGATAAACGATTGGGTAACTTAGCACCTTATCACTATTCTGTCTAGAAAAGAAAAGAAAAGAAAAAGAAAAAAACAAATAAAAAGTGGAAGGTGTTGCTTTCAGTTTACTAGGGATTCTGAGGCAGAAGAATCACAAGTTCAAAGCTAACCTGGGCAATTTAGTGAACCCCTAACTCCAAATAAACATAAAAAGGACTTAGTTTATAGCTCAGAATTAGAGCACTTACCTAGTATGTGTAACGACTCATGTTCGATCCCTAGGAAACCCCCATCTGACCACTACACACACACCCAAATAGTTAGAAATAAAGAAAACAAGAGAGTTGCGTAATTTTGTATTTTTGTTTCTAGGTATTATAAGTATATTAATTTAAGCGTTCTGATTATGAGTGGGTGTGGGAAAGGGAAAGGGAACACGAGATACAGGAGAAAGGGAAATAGCAGACACTGGCTCCAAAATCATGTGAATTTATGGGGACCCAAAGAAATCCGGAGATCTGCCAGTCAATTAGGGCTGTGATGCTCAAGCAAGAAACACAATTTTGGCCCAAGTCTGTCTCACTATTGGCCTAGTGTCTCAATGAACCCTCCTGCGGTAATTTCTTCCCTAATAGCACATTCTGCTATGAACTCATTAGGCGATGATCCACTGATGAACACAAGATCCAATCAATTTCCAAAAGCCCTGCTTCTGAATGCATGAGGCCTTGGCGGGTATTTTAGATATAAACCATAACAAAAACTATAACAACTGGTAAAATTACTGAATCACCGAGAATCAGGTTGTTCAGAAAGGAAGGTTTGGGTCACCTCATTAAATGAAAATTCCCAGCCAGCTCAAGTGCAGAGTAAAAGCAAAAGAATAAGAAATAGTTAATAAAAAAAGGAAGCAACAACTTCATTTTTGTCACCTCAGTGTTTTCCTTCTCCACTGTATTTGTCAAGAATGATTTTATTGTAGCAATTCATTGTATTTAATTATTTTGTTGAAAAAACTGAATCCCATTTCTATTTCTTAGATAGGATCCTATTATATGAAATATATATCCTCATCCATAGTTATGTGATTTGTTACACTCCCTTCTGGCAAGCATAGTTTTCACCCTGCCAGTATGTTCTGATAGCCTATAAAATGCAAGTGGATGTGATACATGCTGCATTTGAGTAAGGTGGATATGTTTTAAAAACTGAACTTTTTACGTTAAGGTAGGTATATGTTCATATGCATCTGTCAGAAATAATGCAGAGAGATCCCATGAGTTTTCTGCTGCAGTAACGCTTGTAAGCTGTGGTGTAACATCCATCCCTACTAGCGCACTAACTTTAATACTATCTAGTGCTCTTACCAGATTTTTCTAGTGTGAGGCAGAATCATTGGCATGGATTATATGGCTTAATTTCAACTCTTGTTTTTCCCATCTGTCAAGGGAAAAAGCCTGTGGACCTCAACACCATCTATCCTGCAGTCAACAAAGAGCACTGATACCATTTCTAGCAAGTGGTTCGTATTGACTTGGAATAAGAACTGAGAATTTGGGATTGTGAGTGACTTCAGGATAATTAATAAGGACAGAGAGATGAGGCAGAGGGATTATTCTAGATAGAGGAATCAGCTACAACACCATGGGTTGTATGATGGGACCCTAACCTGTGTGAGGTCAAGATGCCAGTTAGAGATGTGGCAGGTGACGATGGTTCTCATTGCAAGGCCAGCTGGCTCAGAGCCAGCCAATGCCATGGAAGACAAATGAAGTAAATGAGGAGCTTGGTCAGAGAGGCAAAGACCTGATGCCCCTGTAGGACAAGTTCAAAAGAATAGATTTTGTTTCTTATACAGTTAGGATAGTTTTTAGAGCAGTGATGTCAATACCATGGAGAGTTCAGTCAAAGACTTCCTCAGCTAAGACATATGCTAGACATATGCTTTTCTAGCACATGTTTTTTTGGTTCTACAACTAACCTTTGTCTGTTAGAGAATTGGACCCTTCTCATCTAACCAGTCCTTGCATGCTTGAAGATGAGAGTAATATCTTCTCAAACCTCTTTACTATACAGTCTCATTTAGTTAAACTGATTGTATTTGTCTGTATTCCATTGCTAGTAGCAACACCACAGACTTGGTAAATTATTTTATTCTTTAAATTAATCTTAAAGGAAATAAAACAGAACAAAAAAGTGAATCTAAACAGTGATAAGACAGTAGGAAATCTGCAATACTTATTGTATTGCATACTGTTCTCCTCTAAATAGTTGCTCAGACCACTGGCTGTGGGTTTGAAGAGTCAATTGAACAATATAGTTCTTCCCAATCAGCTGATTGCTTTGGGTGGGAGAGAGATGGGGGCACTATTCTTCTCTCCCCAGCCTGCGTGCAGGCTGGCTCACGGAACGGGGGGCTTAGCTTCTTTCCTGGTTTTCCCCAGTCAATGCTCCAACTGGTTCACAGGCAAGGACTTAGTTACCTTCCTGATTCTCCCCAGTCTGCACTTCAGCTGGCTCACAGGTGGGCGCTTAGCTGGTAAATTAGTTTTTAAAAGATTTATTTTGACTCATATTTATGGTCCTATGTTGAAGGATCCCATCTGGTGATGGTTTCATTACTTGTATAATCCCAGGAGGCCAGGGCATAACATGGCAAGAGATGGAGACAGTCATGCATGTATGTGTACTAGTGTCACCCCCTCTTCTTATAAAACCACCTCTGTTTAATTTTGGTCTCCACCCCTATTTTATTTAACCCAAATCACCTCACAAAACTCCCACAATTAAATGCCACATTTGGCTTAGCTTTCCACCCTCTTACTGGGGATTAATATCAGGACCAGTTTTCAGAGTGAAAAAAAAAGTACTCAAACCAAAATATTTTAGTTTAAGTATTCATTTAATTAAATTTCAGTTGTTCCTAACCTGCAAATATCTAAAGCCTTGGAGGTACATTGTGTACTTACAGGGGAATATTATTTGCATATTTCTGCCTCAATCACATTACTCTGAAGGTATTGCTCCCAGGATGGATATTTGCTAGTGGGTATATGAATGGCCCAACATGACTTTTCTACTAATGAAGGGATGGGAGGAAGTAAATTGTTAGCCAAAGAAAGAAGTTCATTAAAGAAGTGATAACCACCCAAAGTTTCGTGTGCATAGGAAACACTTGGGGATCTTGTTAAAAATCAGATTTTAATCAGTAGATCTGGAGTAGGACTCCAGATGGTGAACTTCCGCAGCTGTTACTGGACTGTGTGCTACTCTCTCAGTAGAAAGAACTAGACTCAGTGGGGAGTTATTTCAACTGCCAAGACAGAAGTATTCTCAACAACTCATTAAACTCTTAAATTAAGAGGATCCCTCTAATCATTTCAGGATGTTCTTGGATGCCTAAAGAACCATGTAGAACACTGTAGAAAAATTGCCTTTAAGGCACATCTAAGTTCAATACATAAAGCTTGCACAGAAAGTGATTGGCTCCCAAACTGCTCTTGTTCAATTTCCTGTGTAACTGCCTGAGTGTCTCCATGGGACCCTGATGTGATTGATAGGAAGAGGCTAGTGGACCCGGTTATAGTTATACAATGTTTCTTTAATGGCAAAGGATATGGAAACTGAAGATAGTTACAGAAAGCAGGAGACAATAAGGTGCACTCCCAGATGAAGACTTCCCAGGCCCCCAGGTCTCCTCAGGAACATACAGCAGCTGTTGGTGCCACTTGCATGGAATTAGGGCTCTTGCATTGCTGAGAGCTCTGTCTCTTTGCCTTATTGGCTGCATTATTTTCACATCCCTCACTGAAAATAGGGAGACTCGGGCTGCTTGTCTGACAGCTCTCAGTGCAAACAACCAGGGCACCTTCTTGAAAGCTCACTGGAAGTCTAGCTGAATTGAAAACCTAATGCAGCGTCTCTAAGCCAACCCACACATCGGGCCTGCTAAAGGTCTGCTCCTGCACTGACCATGTATAAAAGCAAAGTTACATTGTAGATCATGATGGACAATAACTTCTAATATAATGAAAGAAAATTTTGTGACCTATGTTTTCCCTTCTATGGCACCAATGCGGCAAAAGATGCCAAAAATAATTGTTCTTAAATTTTAAAAATTCAGATACATGGAAATAGTTCCCTGAGAATTTTTTTTTCTCTGAGAAATCATAATAAAATTTGAACAAATTTATAAAATCATAGAAATCCAGACCTGGAGGCAAACCCAGAGATATTTTAATTCACAAAATTTTAATGAAGTCATTATGATATGATTGCTTTAAAGACAACATATTGCTCTCTCTGTAGACTTCACTTTTAACCATTTATAAATGCTAAGATAAGAGTAGACAATATGGTTGAATCTTCCCAAATTATTTCATCACAAATGAGTCAGCTGGTTCAATCGCTTTGTGTCACTTTCCAAGGAGCTATTTTGGTGTAGTGTGTGGTATGTGTCCTGAGTTGACCACATTAGATTGAAATGGAGACTCATACATCAAAGAATGTTGAGGTCCAACTTTTGTCTCTCTTTTCTTCTCCCACATGCAAACAAGGACAACCTGTGTCCATGAGGGCTGCTGCCTCCGGAGGGACCAACAATGCCCCTAGTGGAACAGAGAGATGAAAAAGATTTGAATCCTTTTAGGGGAAAAATACTGCTTACTTACTGGCTATATGACCCTTGCGTTTTATCCTTTGTCCTGACTTTCAGTGTGTTCCTTAAATATTTCAGTCAATTGGAATAAGGTTTAGGGAGAATATGGAAGTTAGAGCATGCCCAGGTCCAAATCCTGCTTTGCCACTTAAAAAGATGTGTGGTATTTGGTAAATTACTTTAAAGTGACTGTTTCTCCATTTTCTCACTTGTAAAAGAGATAAAAATAGTGCTTCATTTTCCAAAGGTCTTCTGAGATTAAAAGATTTAACACATAAAAAGTGATTTGAAGAGTGTCTGTCTAGTGAGTGCACTGAAAAGTACTGGTTATTTTCATTACTAATATTATTATTACTAATATTGCTGTTGACAATCTGAAGATTTTTACCCATTTAGTCATTCAGACACTAAACACGTTTCCAGTGACTGTGGCATATATTGTTGCTTGATAGAGCTGAGTTTTAAATATACATTTTGACTATTATTTTGATCCTTATCTTTCCTCCTTCCCTTCTTTTATTCCTTCCTCCCTGCTTTTTCTTTTCATCCCTTCCTCTTCCTGCTCTGTATCTTTCTCTCCCAGTAATGTTTAGGATACAGAAATGGTACATACTTAACAACCAGGATATTAAAATATTGAGAGGAATTTATAATTACATTTTGCAATTGTTTGTGAATTTTCCAGAAGCGTAAGTTTTTCTGGGCCAAAAAGAAGATGCTATCTGGTCTGGGTCAATAAAATCTCAGCTAATGCTTTTCACTCCCAAACCAGTTATTGGAAAATACATCCTTCACCATCTACAGCACTTTGAAAATTACTCAGTAAAACTCAGGGTGAAAAAAGCAGCCTGATTTAAGCCTTAAAAGGAAGAGCACAGGGAATTTTGGTTAATGACACCCCTTCTATGTTGATGTAATATGTTACAAATGAAGGTAAATTTATTTTCTTACTTTATTGGTCTGTTTGGTAAGAATTATTCTAACTCCAAAGTGTACTTCACAATAGGGTGACCCACAAGACACGGCAGTTTTACGTTCATGATCAAAGTGCTTGTTCGTTGGTGGCCTGGTGATTGTCTACCTTGGAAGAGGCAGGGAAATGGCATGAAGTGGTTCCTCTAGTCATTAACAGGAAATTCACTCTGCCAGTGAATTGAAATACGGAACATGTGGTTTTGGATCGCTTACCTTCAGTCCTTATCATATGGCATGTCAAATTTCTCTGGATTTAGAGATAATAATGTGAGTTTTATGCAGAAACCTCCTTTAGGTTCCCATAGGAAATACGGAAAAGCATGCTTGGGCTGAGATCCCTGGACGTGGGTGTGCTTCTCTTTTAGGGTTGTGGTGAAGCCATCTGAGTCCTGTGTACATGGCTTATCCACCCTATACTGTTGTGAAAAAGCCATTAAAACTGGATTTTCTCATGCCACAGAAGTAAAACAATGTTATTTTTGGGGTGGGAAAGTATTAGTATTAAATGAGAACCTGGAAATAATGGTCTCCTAAGTCCTACATGTATAGTTTTGGTAGTTTTCATTGTTTCTAGAGGCCTGCTCACAGGTATAGAATATCTGTGGTAAAGGGGGGTGTTGCAGTACTTGAATTTCTCTTATTTCTTGTGGTGCTGAAGCAATGGTGACACCCTACAGAGAAGTGGCTGAGATATTATATGTCACAATGGCTAGAATTATGCATACTGAATGATAAGAACTGAGCAGTCTTCGTTTTCATTTCCACTGATCAAGAAATTCTCTGTTTTGCAATGTGAAGATCTCCGATGTAATTTTCTCAGATTATAATAGAAACACCGGAGGACTCATTCCTCTGGAACTTCCCTTTTCTTTTTCTATGGGAGGAAAAAGAAAGCTTTTTCATTTCCTTCTTTCCCTAAAACATGATTGAAGTTGAGCCCTGGGATAACATGCAGTTTCTGCAATCTCTTCATTCCTTGCCTCAGTATCCTTTTAGAAACACTGCAAATGTTTAATGTTAATCATAATTTTCATTGGCAGTGTTTCATTGCCATGTACAACTTGTTACAGAGCTCTGCAAATGGCTTGGGGGAATCGAGTAACAACGCTGCCACTGATTGAGCCATTCAGTTGATAAGAGCCCAAGTTTATTCACATTCTGGAGACAAAATACTGTAAAATAATATTATAAAGTGATTTTTTTTAGTGGTTGCCATTTAAACTTCACAATATTCACTATTATTATTATTATTATTTTAATATTTCAAAAATGAGAAAATTCAGATCTTGTGAAGTTGTTTTGCCCAGATCTCACAGGTATTAAATGCTGGAGTTAGACTGTCCAAAGTGGGTGATGTTCTTAACTGAATACGCTGCTTGCCAAAACATGGTCAGTTGGGAATTTCTCTACCCAATGCAAAAAAATGAAGGAACTGAACACACAGCATTTTTCTATTATTTGTTTTCTTCCTCATTCCATTTGAGACTTGAACAAGAAAAAGGAATTTTTGAATGGCTTGAACAAGAAACAGGAGTGCATGTTTCTTTATAGAGATGTGATGAGTTAAAATCTTTAGTATCTGCTTTAAACATTTCAACCTGGTTAATGAACACTTTGATGATAAACCTGGTCTTGTTCTATTAAAAGTAGCTCTACATAGGATTTCAAATACCCAAACAGCGAAGTTTATCTGTAGACAAAACTGATAGTTAAAGCAGAAGAGTTAAAATGGGAGTGAGACACTGTGTTTTTAAATTCATTACAGGAGTGTGTGGGGTCTGAAGAGACCTTCAGCAAAGGATGAGCAGCAAAGGGCTTAAACGAAAAGATCTGGGTTCCAATCACGACTTCACGACTCACCAGGTATGTGACTCTGGTCGTGTCTCTTAGCCTCCCTAAGACTCAATGCTATTTTCCAAAGCAATTATTACTTTTTTTAATTTTAAAGAAAAAAACCCAATAAAAACAATGGTCCAAAATTTCAAAATAAGATTATAGAAAAGTAACAATGGTTAGTACATTGCATATTATTATCTTCAAAGTAGTTGCTAGAAGAACAATAAGAGTAATCATATCATGGTGTTATTGTGGGATCAAGTGAAATGTTACAAATGCTTAGTACTGAGAAAGTAAGATTAACTAAATAATATTGCAATGTATGCTTTACCATTATTGTAAGTTTTAGAGAAATAATTTGCAACTTTTCATCTCAAGAGTCAATATCCTGCCACTGTATTACATTTGCTAGTTTTTGCACTGAGATATAGATAAGATGAAGTGAAAGGTAAAAGATTTTGATAGTCATATTAAATTCACATCTCAGAAAACAGTTCTCGCTTAGACACAATGTTTAATATTAAAAATGACAATAATAAAGCCCAGAATTACAAGTTGGACAGGACAGTCTGTTCTTATAATTTGTGATTGTATACTTTTCTTTTCAGAGCAACAAGCGGCTTGCAAGAGACACCGGAGTCACCCTCTGAAAATCTGTAGTCATAGGAGATAATTTTGCATGATTTCAGATGAAGGGGACAGGGGGTGCACCTTGGAATTGTTTGCATAACTCTCCACCCCATTAGATGCCTAATGGATGCCTGGTGATGAGGGGGAACAAATTGTCCCTTTGTACGTGGGAAATCAAAGGTGAGAAAGGAGCACCACCTGTCACTTTCAAAGGACCTCATATGTCATTGCCGGTCAGACTGCTTTGCTTAATTTTCTTAAGAGGGAGCTATTGCTGTTGAACTTGTTTCTCTGAAGATGAAACTGAACAGCGACACTTCAAGAAATTGGGTTTGATCCTTCCAGAATAAATTCTTAAAAAATATTTCATAAAAAATCTTCATTCAGCAAGAGTTGAATTCCCTTAACTCTGTGCTGCCGTTTATTCCAGCATTTGAAACCAAGTCTTGGTCCACATGCTCTCCTGATCTTTTACTCACGACTGGATGGTGGGTTACTTTGGAGCCCACACAGTGAAGCTTCAGATTCTTTACTTAAATGAGACGCATGGGAAAGCACTTCAAATGTTTTGAGATAGAGCAGAGCAAAGGAAGTCTTAGTCTGCTTCATTAACTTCACCTTCCTTTCCTTTCTTCTTTATCTCTGTGAAGCAAATGATTTCTAAAATGACTTTCTAAGTCAATGTTTTGGGCAAACACAAAAAGCAAAAACAGTACAGACAGCTTCTTCCACTTTACGAGCTATTTTTATAAACCCAGAATATGCATTGGGTCATTTATGGTTTCCTGGTGAGTTCTTCTTAATTGGATCTCAATGAGGTTCCATTTTGTTCAATCAACACCTTAGAGAGAAAATTATTTGTATTTTTGCTGTTTGTTTTGATCATCATAAGCTATTTACAATCTGAACTGTATTATTGATTGATGGAGAATATTCATAAAAGGCTAAAATTTAATTATACCACACGAGAAAATATATTTACTTTTATTTCTCCTGTGGGAAGTTTTATGAAACATTTTCCCCTCTTATATCTAGATTAGCAGAATCTTTTAAAATGATACCATAGCAAATGCTACCCCAAATTTAATCAATTTATTGAAACTGCCTTCCCTCTTTCTTCCTTCTTTCTTTCCTCCTTTTCTTTCTCCTTTTCCTCCTTTCTCCTTCTCCTTCATTCTGGCTTACCATAGTAAGAACCTACTATAAAAATGTAGAAAAAAGCCAAGTAAACAACTTCCAACTTGCTGGCATAGATAAACCAAGTTCCCACAAAGAAATGAAGAATGAGCAAGTTAAAAGCTTTAATGAAGGAATAGAGGAACTAATCATTAGGGATTTACTGGGTGTCTGTTATTTGTACCAGACACACTATTTGTGGCACTCAAAAGTCCTACAAAATGTGCTTTTTATAACAACTAGGGTAAAAGGTTCAGTGCTACAGTGCTAGGTAGTAGCAGCAGACCTGGCATACAAACCCAGGTGTAACTCATCCCACATTGATACCTTTTGCATTACAAAATGCTGCCCTGCCTCTTCAATTTCCTATTGCTGTTGTTATAACAACCACATGTATTGTCTTACACATCTGAGACTCTGAAGTCCAAATTGAGTTTCACTGAACTAAAATTAATGTGTTAGGAGAGTTGTCTTCTTTTCTGGAAACCTAGGGAGAAAATGAATTTTCTTGCCTTTTGCAAATTCAAAAGGTTGCCTGCTTTCCTTGGCTTGTGGCTAATCCAGTCCTTCCTGCTTTACATTTTCCCAACACTATTTTCCTTCCCTCTTCCACATAGAAAGGAGCCTTGAGACCATGTAGGATGATCCCCTTATTTTCAGGTCCACTGATTAAAAGCTTTAATTCATTTCCAACCTTAATTTCCTCTGATACTATTCCAGGTAACATAACATATTCACAAGTTTTGGGAATTCAACCAATAATGTTGTTGGTGCAGTTTTATGCCTGTTGCATCTCTTTTATAGTTGAAACACTATAAAAATTTGGAGAAAAGATAACTGCTTTGGGGAAAGGGTAAGAGAAAGGTTGATAGAGATGGCAACATTTAGCTGAATCTTGAAAACAGAGGAAAGAGGATTCCCGAGGGAGCTTTCAAAGCAAACATACTCTGCAGATACTACAGAGCTGGGTGGGCGATTGTGTTGCTAAAGGAGCTGAAGATTCAGAACTTAAGGGCAGAGTCTAAATAGGATGCCTGACACCAGATTATGAGGTTTGGGCTTCACTTAATGTGTGTATAGACCTCGAGGATTTCTTAGCAGAGACCAGCATGATGAAATTGATGTGGCTGTGAGGTAGAGGGCAGCCGAGAAAGGGAGAACTAAAATATAGAAAAATCTCTTGGGTCATTACCGCACTTGGCAGGACGCAAAAGTTATTTTAGCCATGGAAGTCACAGGACTTCACAGTTTGCTTGATACAGAAGGTAGAATAATGGAAACTGCGGAGCACAAGGTGAATTGAATTTTAAGGAGTTGCTGACACTGACAGACAGAAGACAAAGGGGGTTAAACTCAGTTTTGCAAAGCCTGGATATGAAGTAGGAGTCATTGCATACTAGGGAGAGGACCAGCTGCATTTTTAATTGTCACTTTATGGGTCAAATGTAGGTAGGCAGGGCTTTGGAAGGGGAACCAGCCAGTAACTTCTCTACCCTGCTAGTGGGACTGTGAGGTGGTCCGGCATTTCTGGAGAGTGTTTCAGCTGCATGAGTTAAGAGTTCTGACCTTTTTTGCAAGGTTCATGAAGTACTAATTCCATATCACTACTTATACTAACTGAAAAGTTGTAAACAACCTAAATAACTTGTGTAGGAATTTGGTTAATGGCTGTGTAATAAGTGCAGATGATGGATTCTTATGCAAACAGTTAAAATTTATATTCTAGAATAATTATTGGTGTGGACAGATGATCTCTGTAATTTAACTTCCAGAGAAGGAGCCTATATACCTCTATACACAGAGAGGCGTGGCTCTCACGTGGAATATTGTTTATCATGACACGAAGAAGTGCCAAGACCTACTCAGATTTTTCTGTGTGGCAGACACTGGATCAGGCATGTTTTGTGAATACTTACTTTTTAAAAAGCTCATGAGATGTGCAGACTCAATTGTTCTAATGATGAAGAAACAGACTTGGAGTTGACCTATCTTGCTCAAGATTATAGTAATAAGAAGGAAATAAACTTAGCAAGTGTGATGCTTGACTTAATCACCATGCTGCGTTTCCATTCAGTATTGTATATTGCCGTTCTGCCTCAGTGTGAGAAATAGATGCGGTTACTGTGGAAACGGAATAAACCAAGGGCTATTTTTTTATATTGCAGTCCAGTTGTCCAAATCTGGATAAGCTCCTGGGGATATTCTACATGTGTTAAAGGGTATCATAGAGGAAACACGTAAATACTAAACTCTTGGATTTGATGAAATAAAAATGTGATAGAAGTTGTCTTAGAGCCATGAAGTTTAGGGAAATTTTAGTTTTTCTTCTGCATACCTGAGTTTTCTACATTTTCTAGCAGTGTTTTCTAATCTCTTAGTAAGCATATATTGCTTTTTAAATTAGAAAAGTTGTTATTATAAATGAATAAAAGGGTAATTTTAGGAAGGACATGTACAGAATAAGATTCACCAATATAATAGGAGTTATTTATGAACTCTAAAATGTAATAGTTATAATACTTCAATTTAACACCCTCTCTACACTTCAGTTTAAATTCTTGGGCCACCGACAGGTGGTTGAGGTAAACTGTCATACAATAAGAAGACAAATGCTGAAGAGTAGAACAAATCTAGAAAATTTTTGTCCAGTTTGAGAATCTGAAAAATATTCACAAATTAGAGCTTTTGTAGAGAGTTGATTGGAGGGGACCTGGGAGCCTTGGAACCCTATCCTGCATGTAATGAGGCCCTTTTGAACCCTTAGCCAAAAGGGATTATTGGACTTTCAGAGTTTTACAAAGGAGATTCTCACATTATCCACTTAAATCTTATTTTAACTTGGACTATCTTCAGAATTGTCTCTATATGCCAGTTCACCCTTGCATAGTGGTTTAGGCCCATTTACAAGAAGTTTCACTCTGAATAAATAGAAAAGAGCTGGGTATCTCTGTTAGACACTATTAGATCATTGTTGAGGCTAAAAATCCCTAGTTACTTACTCTTTTCAAGAGAGGCTTACCTTTAGCCTTGTTGGTTGGGTACCTCCCTCTAAAGCCTTAATGCTTTAAAAAGAAACTCCATGCATTGTAGCTCCAAGTAAAATGTGTTCCAGTATCACAAATGATCTGTTAGAAAGATAAATATTCATTCCATATCTTGGTGTTCCCTGGACTGGCTCAGAGTGGGTGCTTGATAAATATTATTAAATTAATAAATGAATATCTCTTTTGAAATTGAAGCATAATTTTTTGTCCAATGTTATTCTATCAGCTCACATTCTTTGCACTTTTTGGTCAGTATGTTCTAAAGACAGGTGTTTCTCTGGTTGATCGTTCCTATTGCTTCTTTGGCGAAGCTCTCCTTCGTGTATCCTTTTCATGTTCAATGGTTTTACTTCTGGAAAGATTTCAAATACACAGGGGCATTTAATCTTCCAGTGCAGAAGACCAGCCACTTTAGATTTATGTCACCTGCAAAGCTTAATGTCGTGCTAACTATTCCATCATGCAGATGGCTGGTGGAAACGTGGAATCCCAATATTCTTAAGTCAGAGTCAAGAAGAGATCCACTAGTGATGTTCCTTTAGTGTGCCTTAGGTTGACACCAATCTATCGATTATCCTTCTGAGCACAGTCTCTGTGATAAGACAGTGGATTACTTCTGCTATTTATCAAGCATTGTGGTCTCCCAAGGAGCTACAGCTGATGCATTAAAATAGTTTATTGGCATAGAGCATCTTTAATCTCAGGAGAACAAGACATTTTACACAATGGGTGGGTGGTAAATCCCATTTTTGAAAATTGAAATATTTTAAAAATACTCTTAGGTACTGTTGAGAGGAGACCCGTAATAAAACCTATGGTCAAATGAAAAATCTGTAAGAAAAGTTAATAACTATCCCCTAACATATTTTATTTTTTGAGATTGGCTATTTTTCAGCAGATTTTTCTCAAAGGAGACCTCACCCCCTCGCCCCATAAACTTTATAAAATCTGTAAAAGCTACTAGATCCTGGAGCTGAATGTGATTTATCCAAGGATTAATGACTCAGCCTCAGTGCTTCTTCGCTAGTATCCTGGGCTCCCCTCTTAGACCTCACAGCCCCCAGCACCTTGAAGAAAAATGGCTCGTTCACCCAAACCATCCATTACCAGTGCCAGCGCTTCCAGTTTGCCTACTGTTTTCCTAGTGAGCCTTTGTCGAAATAGAGCACAGCTGGAGAAGTCCTGGTGAGCTCAGCTTGAACTTTGTGCACTGCTTCTAGCAGACAGGAACTGATTAGACCTATCTAAGTGAAGTAAGGTAGAAGCATAGCAAATTTTTGGTTTCCCATGTAATCCTAGTTTAGATTGTTACCTTTGTGCATCATTCAACCCACACAGATAGAAGATTTATACAACTTCACTTGAAATTCTACATATACTTTTTTTCATATCCTCAGAGATCCACTGCCCAAACAATCTTAAAAGCAGCTATATGAAGAATATTTTTAGCCTTTAGCTTCTTGTTCCTAAATGTTCTAACATACCTTCCAAAAAGTAAACCATCTTTTAGAAGTTCAAACTGTATTAGTAATGGAAGACATTTCAATGTATTTATGAGACTTTACAAGTTTAGAGATCACATAGCTGAAAATTTCTAAAACAAAATTCAGTGTTGGCAAAGACGTAAGAAATGAGACACTCTTATACCATGCTGGTGGGAGTTGATACTCTGGACAGCAATTTGGCAAAATTCTTGAGATATGCATATGATTGGATCAGCAATTTGGTCTGGAGAACCTTATCCTCAGGGAAAGAATTGGATAAATTCCTTGGATTTTCATTCTTATGGATTTTCATCTCCAGATACATATTATAATCTTGTTTATAGTAGGTTTATAACGGTGCAGTAGCATAGATTCATTTAACTCAGTTATTATACACTCATATAATGAGTTTCTATGAAATAATATAGTTGTAATTTGTCATTGTGGATTGATATTTAAGTTATATACTGGTTAAAAAATAATATATATTATATATAGTGTTGAATAGAAACTGTATTCATTAGGCATGAATGGGAAAAGAGCCTAGAAAGGTATTCTCCAAAATGAGAACAAAATACTTATGTTCACATTTAAATAATTGGATTTTAGGTGCCTTTTCCTTTTTCTTATTTTAACATATATATTTTGTTGACCAAGATATATAACATAAATGTTAACATATATGCAATAAAATAATAAAAGTTTATGCTTTTTTCATTAAAAAGGTTAAGTTTTAAATATGTAATGGTTGATACTATGTCAACTTGAGAAATCTACAAGCGTAACTACATAACTCAGCAGTTCTGCATCCTGCGGTGTAGAGAACTTGCCCTTACTACGCTAGGATGTTGTTCATTGTGTCAGTTTGAGAAGTTTAGAAGTTTAACTAAGTGACTTAGCAGGGTGCCAGGATCCTCACTTTGTAACCAACCTGAGCCTGTGCAAGAGAGGGGCATGGAGATGGTGTGAGTGCTACACCCACCCAAAAGCAAGTAGTCTGATACAATATAAGGGAAGAAAAGAGGCTTGTTCGCCCCTTTTCATCTCGTTGCTTCTGCCTTCTGCAGCCTTGAACTGTTGCCCCTCATCATATCAGCCTCCCTCGGAGCAAACTGATTATGGACAGAAACCTTCACAAACTGTGAGCTAAATAAATCTTTCCTTCCTTAATTTTATCTCAACAATGAGAGAAAAGTAACTAACACAAAATACAAATGACAAGTTTCCACAATATTCTCATTATAAACACCGATCATTCACTTATTTAGCTATTGAGTTATAGAAAAAAACATTTCTTTCTGAAGAGATCAGTTGATGTGTATGGTTTACATTTTAGCAGAGAAATATTTCCTGTTATGTATGCTGTCTAGGATTAGCAAATGTCTTATAAAGGAGAAAGAGATGACATGATTTTCTTAGTCTGTGCTCTTCTCTTTTTAACTAATAGCAAAGGGCTGAGAACAAATTTTTCATTGAAGTAGTGTGTAATGTGTGTGAATAGGAAGATTTGCTTATTAATTGAAACTTTTGTGGTATTTAGTCGGCAGGAACTAGTCTATGAATTTTGCAGATATGAATTCCTTAATCTTGTTCTGGGTTAGTAAATAATTATTATTATTCCCAATTTATAGTTGAAAGAAGAGATGGCTTGTGAATTGGGGTCAAGTACCTTGCTTGCACTGAAGAAGCCAATGCAGGTGAGTGAGCAAATTTCCTTCAAGTTGGTAACTGTGGTGATGCACATGACAACAAGACACTGAAATGAACCATGTACCTTACATTAGGGAAGGGCGAGACATGTGATGACAAGTTGTCACGTAATATCGTGAAGCTACCAAAGGGCTTTTTATAAAGTTTAAATGGTGTGGGAAAATGCTTCTAACGAGATACACATAAAAAAATTAACTGTGGGACCAATAACACAATATTGTGCAAAAATAACCAAATGATTAAAATAGGAGAAAACACTAGTAAATGAATCTAACCAAATATTACTAACAACTACTTTAAGGAAGAATGACACTGTGGATGGCTTTAATATACTTTAATCACTTTCTAAGTCTGCAAAATGAGTAGAATAAGCTAGATAAAGTTTGATAAAAATAAAGTGAGTGTTGAATCTTTAAAAATGGGTTTCCAGTAAAAGATATGTTGACAGTAGTCCCCTCAAAACCCTCCCCTTTGCTTCAAGCCCACGTTTCTCATCTTCCTTGACACCTTCTGAAGTCATTCTGAAAGTCCTCTGTGGCGAGCGTCTTTTGTCACAGCTGCGTAGATGTCCTGAATCGATTCAAAACATTTCCCTTTTATGGTCATTTTGACTTTGCAGAGGAGCTTGAAGGCCCACAGTGTGAGGTTCTGTAAGATAGATGAGGACTCACTCTGATTTTTATGAACTTACTCCTCTCTGGGTGAGGTGCTCGGCAGCAGTGTTCACCATATCTTTGATTACATCTCATGAAGATACTCATCCAAGAAGCAAATGTACTGGTTCAGAAAGTGGCAGAAGGATGGGAGAAGTATATTAGAGGTGGAGGAAGGGAGGAGCACTTTGAGAGGGATTCATTCATCTTTTACTGTAATGCATTTTTTAAAATTTGAATACAGTGTCTTTTGATTTTTTAAATTGATATCCAGTAAAATAGTAATACACCTAAGGAGAAATGGCACCACAATTTAGAATTTGGAAGCATAATGTCATATTCAGTGATGGTATTAATATATGCTACAGGGTCTTAGAGACACTGGCCATGAATTTATGGCAGGCCACCAAGTCCTTCCAAATCACATGGGTGATTTCTTTCTCCCAGTGCTCAAATTCTGCTAGACTTCACACTTTGTAAAAATGCAAAAAAACTGAGATGTAGAAAATAAAAATGCCATAAATGAAAAAGACTGGAGCAAACAGTGGACAGCAAAGGCTTGTGGGATGGGCTGGGGACCTCTCTGTGATAAAATGCAGTGATCAACTTTTCTGTTAACTATTAATCTGTCTCACTGCTTTATGTTACCTATTCAAAACTCCAATTCATGCAACTAAACCACAAGAATGTTTCAGTGTAAAGCATAACGCATTTGACACACTCCTCATATGGTGTGGGATCTACTTTTCTCTAGCAAGAAGTGTAGACAATACTGAGCGTGGGTCTTTCACCAAAGAAAACTACTCATCCGGAGACAGGAAAGGTAGCTAATGTGGACTGAGATACAGGAAACTTGCTCTGCTTTTCTGTTTTCCTGGGTGAAAAAGGTTGAGAGAATTACATGGGAAATACAGTCCATCTAGAAGACTCACCCCATACTGCAGGTGTGTATATGTGGACTTGTGTTTAAAATATAATGCAATCATCCTTCAGTATCCTCACTAGCTTGGTTCCAGGTCCCTTCTTTTTCCTACAATTGCCAAGTCTTTGCATAGAATATCACAGTATTTGTATATAATCCATGCAAATCTTTCTAGTATATTTTAAGTCATCTTTAGATTACTTACACTGCTTAACACGGTACAAATGCTATGTAATTACTTGTTGTACTATATTGATTATAAAATAATGACAAGAAAAATGTCTATGCACTTTCAGTACAAATGCAGTTTTTCTCAAACATTTTCAGTACGAGGTTGATTTGTAGATGTGGAGCTCACAGGTACGAAGCATGACTGTGACATCTGAAATACTGTGACCAGGGGGAGAACAGAGCTCTGCACAATTCTGTAAGAGAGGGAATTCTTTTTCTGCCTCTGTGTGGAAAGAAGACTATTCCAGGGCTGTGGCGGGGATCCCAGACAATAAGTCTATCTTCTTTTTGAGAGGAATTGGACCAAATTGGTAGAAGAATAGCTTTCACTGACAAATTGTAAACCCACTCCTGAGTCCTCACCCTGTGGTTGCCTTATCTCCCATGTTACTGGAGCACATTTCTACCCTTGCCCGGCAATTATTCCTTTTTAATCTTGTTGAGGCAATTTTAATTTGCCTTTTTTCCTCGTGATCAGAAGAACTGGATTACTTTTTACACACAAATTCTTTGTGTTCCCTAAAGCTCATAAATAATTGGACTGAAGGTCGGTATATAGCTCAGGGGCATGTGTCTGGCTGGCAAGCTCAAGGTTCTGGGTTCGATTCCCAGTACCAAAGACAAACAAACAAACAAACAGATAGGTGAACTTTTTGGATGGCAGTGTTTTCATTGGTTTGTTTTTCTCAAGTCACTCTTCTTAAAGCACTAAAATCCACTGAAGGTGTTCTTCAAAGTCTTAGAGGTATCAGGGAAAGAAGACTCTGGAGAAGAAAAAAAAAGGATATTTCTAGAGATATCTAGAATTAAGATTATTAAAGAACAGTGGTTTCATGCTGCACTGCCATCTTTTGAAGGGGTACCACCTGCCATATCGGGGGGGGTCATGAATCACCCCTCTACCCCATTCCTTGGGCCTCCAAATTTCGTATGTTGATGTGTTGGAAAGATTGCATTCTTGTTTAAATTTTTTTCTCCTTTCTTTCCTTTCTTTTCTTTGGAGAAAGAAAAGAAATATCCGAATCCACAACTCTAGTTGACAGAAGTTGTTAAAAACATTCTTCCAACCTTGACTTTGGTTTCAAGAATTAGCACTCCATTCCAATTAGCACTCCTGATAAATACTTACTTGTAGACGTTCTGCTGACCTGAAGTGACAAACAGTCCTCATGTCATCTGGCAGTATGTCCCCTGTCCAGCAAATGTTATCTACTTCATTCTGTAGTTCATCTTCCCAGTTACTTCTGCACAAATATACAGTATTGCCTTTGTCTCCCTTCTTTCTTCCCTGCAACCAGTTGTTCTTAAAACTCTTTTGAACTTCTTTTGATTTACATATTTGCTGAATTATTGGAACGTTTTCTATCTAAACCAATAGTTCTTGTTTCCTTTTCATTTAGAGACAGAATTTCAGCATTGTATACCACTTAGCAATGCTACATAATGTATGTCTAATAATGCACTAACAGATAAGCATTATATGGTGTTAGAGAAAGTACACTAACTTTCATCTACTCAATGCATCACTTTAATTTGTGCTCTCTCTTCCTTCTTGCCCTTGATGCCTGTGGCTTGCTGAATGCTGTTTTTTTTCAAGTATATATTTTCCAAATTTCAGTATGTTTCATCCTAAGCCTGCGTAAACCCATTAAACATTATGATGATAATTTTATGAACTAGTGAAATATGAGCCCTGTAAAACATGACTTATATTTTAAAAATACTAGGTCAAGTAGTTTTAAAAGATTTGAAAACAAAAACTGTTGATAAATGATGTTTTAACTTATAAGTGTATAGAATAAATTTGACAATTATCTTTTTGTGTGACTCCCTGCTTTAGCAACTTTTCATTTAATGAGAACAACTCCCAAACTTGACCATACAGACAAAAAGAGATTCAGGGTGTGTCTGGAAGCAGGTAGCACAATGACTCAGGGTATAGGCTCTACCCCTACCTAGGTTCACATCCCATTTGACTTTACTCACATGCACAGTAAGGATGATACTACTTCACAGTTCATATGAGGATCAACTGACTTAGTTCATAGAATGCCTTTTAAATTAGTGCCTGGCATAGAATAAGTAATCAGTAAATACCATCCATGGGTAAAACTGGGAAATTAGAAAAGTCAAGACACAGATCTGACCTAGAATGCAATCTCAACAATTCCTTTGATATCATATAATTCACGAAGTAAGCAGAAATCTAGTCACTTCCTTGAGAAGGGGTAATTTTATCTGTTATAATTAATATGACAACATATATATACAGTATTAGGAGCATTTCAATAGTATGTTAAAGACTTGTAAGCAATTGTATAACTTTTCTCTTTGAACCATTGGAACTGACATGGAAATTGAATTAATGTAGACCCTGATCTAGTTGTATCATCGCCACCACCTTCTTAAGTGACTTGTGAGTTGCCACATTTCCATTTTAGACTGAATATTCTTTAAGAGGTTCGATGTGACAATGCCTCTGTGTCTACCTGATGGCAAACAGTAAGGGAACAGCAAGGTAAGCAGGGGAGAAGGGATTAAAGAGAGGCTGGGGCCGGCTGGAAGGATTAAGTCACTACATGACAGCCATATGGGGAGTATTTTGTCTGGAGGCTTTCAGAGTGTCTGAAATTCAAAGTGCAGTGTTGTTTTCATAGGCCACATACCTGTTCATGACTTGGGCTGTGTGTTCTGTGATTCATATTTATTGTATGAAAGGGAATGTTTGGGAGCTCAAGTGACAGGATATGGAGCAGGAAAAAAAAAAGATGGGGTCTGGTCAGCGTGAGATCTGGACTCCTTCTGCCCATCGCTGGAGAAGCCCATGTGGAGAATTGCTTTTGGGCTCTATTGGGCTGGAATTGCTTCAGATTTAAAGGTGTTGAGAAGCTTGTCTGCCCATTGTTCAAATAAGGTGTATGTCAGTGATGTCAACACAATGTGTTAAGGAAATGTCACATCTGTCTGCAATTGGCTACCTCTCAATAGGGGAAACACCACTGGCAGCCTGGAGACCAGATGTTGCTTTCAATCAAATGGAGGTCAAGCATCTTTAGCCAGAGTATGTTTGCACCTCCCCGTCCCCACCTCTGCAAGAAACATGCAAGACAATTTTGCTGGAGTCATAATTGTTTTAGCTCATGTTCTCATTTTCCTAGCGTATGGCACTGCAGCCACTAGCTGAGAGTAATCTTAATGGTGCTCCTTAGTCTGAACACCATAAAGAAAGCATCAGAATAGTGAAATTTCTTTTCCTAAGGTTACATGGGCGGCATTCCACCCCGGTATTACCACTGCGGCTGTCTAAGAACCTGGAAATAGCATGTGACATTCTCTAGACTTCAGTTTTTTTAAGAATGATAAAGGCATTGCCCTAGAAGTTCTTCTCCAGTTTTTCTGGGTTTAACTTTCCTCAATGATGCAGACATGTGGGAAGCTTGACTTTGGCTAAGCCCTGGGACAGCCACCTGGGAAACCAGCAAGCACACTGATGCTTCCAGGGCAGAAGTCTCTTCTGGTATTTCTTACTCACCCACATGGGGAAACAGGTTATAACAGCTGGTCGGAAATGTACCCTGAGCCAGAGTGAGAAACAATGATTTTGAACTTAATTTTAAAGGACATTATAACCAAACTTCTTAGACTCAATACAAAAATATCTCAGCCCTTGATTAAGCCTGTGTACTGGGGTGTGGGGGTCTGGAATCTAAAAACTCATACACATTTTGAGTGGGTTTGCTGTTTGCAACATTGTAAAGGTTTTCTTTTAGAGTAGCAGTAAAACTGCAAAGGAAAAACAATCAGGTTTCTGTCTAATTCAGTCTCATAGCTAATGCACACATATTGAAGGGCTATGAAATGAGTTTGCTAGTTGCTGCTGGAGGTGAGTAGACATTGTGATGAGGAAACTTTCTGCCTGATGTGAGTTTCCTAAGCACATCTGCTGGGTTGGCTTTTCCTCAGCACTTACCCCTTACTGCTGAAGTCGGGGGACTTGCTGATGGGAGTTTAGGAAGAACAGCTGGCTGGCTTCTGCCCTTCTTCCAGACACCCAACGCTCTACTGTCCTGTGTGAGCTGAGTTTTTCTCAGGAAGAGTGGGGCAATGGTTTACATTTAATAATTACACAGTTTTCCAATATTTTTTGCATTGATTGATATCCCTGAGAAATTAAAACAAAAGAGTGAAACTTAGGAGAGCAAATTATACTTGTTTCAGGAATTTCAGTGAGCCAAGATGTATGACCTTGTGTGAGGGCTGAGTCTTTTGTGTTTGGTGTTTTGTGGGAGTTTAACAAAAGCACAGGTAAGTTTTTATGGTTACTTAGTTAGCATTTTATCCACAAGGACCTAATGAAGTCTTTCAAACAATTGAATAATACACTGACCTTGGTGAATGATGGAAGTTTAGGGAGTTTGAGGCTGGTTTGAGGAGAACTACATGGCTGGGGCATTTCAACTGTCTTGCATAGGAACCAGCAAGCTCGCTGTTTGAGTTCTTGCCAGAATCTGGTTAATAGATATGAGGTAGAGACAAATATCTGGTTATAGTGTGAAGAAACGCCCCCACTATCCTGTGGGCATTAGTGGGTAGAATAATACTTCAAGGCAACCGAGTTCTTTAAAGAAATGGCGAGGCTCTAGTTTCTAACTGTTCATGTGGAGCATGGACATTAACCCAGGAAGTGCAAGGTCATCTATTCTAAGCTCCATTTTGCACTCAAGAGCAAGAATGAGGTTGTGGGAGGTGAATCCTGAATTCCTATGAGTGGCCCACAGATTTGAGGGTTTAAAGTATTCAGAGTTCCTAGGTGCATTCAGAGACCTTGTTTTTCAATAAGTTGGTAGGTATCCTGAAAGATCATGCCAGAGAAATTAGGGATTTTAAGTTAGACATAACCAGGGTTTCGAGGAGCTCATGAGGCAGAGGGTCTGACTTCAGCAGGTCCCTGAGATCTCAAGAATGCAAGGAGCTTCTGTGCAGGAATCCACTCAGCAGGACCTTTGAGCTGAAACAAAAAGGGACCTGAAATCAGAATCCTGTTAGGTCACAGGATTTTTGAGGTTAAGCACTCTACAAAAGAGATGTGAAAGTCACTCCCACAGTGCAAATTGAACATCCCTGGTCAACAATGGATGGTTGCCGTAATTGGATAGAAATTGACATCAGGGTAATACTGAGGTATTAGAGTGCAAAGGAAAACCAAGAAATATGGGATACAAGAACCTCAGTGTGAAATATTCCCCTCACTGTAAGGTATCTGCTAACTGATTTAGCCTTCCAGGTCATGGATTTTAGGTGATTCAAAAGGCTAAACAATGCCTTAAACCAAGATATCTTTTTCTCTCATATCATGGAGTCCCTGTTTTCATTTCAGCACTGCTCTGTTCCCTGAGCTGGGGAAGCTCTTTCAGAAGTTAGGATTTGGGTTCTTCTAAATTCAGTGGGTGAATTTTCTTGCAAGTCCTGTAAAGTCCTCGGGTGTTTTAAAACATGAAGCTTATCAGAGGAGGGTATTGAATTGATATACATTCCCAGGCTTTGAATGAACTAAAGGAGACATCTATGCCCTGGTTGGGAACTGGTGGGAATCTACTAGTGAAAAGAAGCATAGGAAGTACAGGAGGATGGATTAGGGTATTTAATTTAATTGAACTTCATCTCAACTAGGTAAAAGAATTAAATTTGGACATTAATTCCTTTGACCTTCACTGCCGTTAGACTTTAACTCATTTGGAGATTTAATCTTCAAATATTAATATTTTCCTGGAAATTTCAAGACAGACAAACATTCTATTAACTTTTGGGCATCCCATTTATGGTTTTGATGCCAATAATTAAAAAAGTCGGAGTGTTATGTCTGGAGTGTATCCATGCACTTCATTCTTGGCTTATCCCACTGTGGTCACTGAATTTCACTGAAGGATGTGATGATTAATCTTGTCAACTTGATTTGTTTGAGAGATGCCTAGGAGATTAGTGAAGTACACATCTGGCTGGGTCGTTAGAATGTGACCTTGGAGAGTACATCTGGTTCCTAGACCTTCTTGGCCTCTTTGTCTCTTCCCCTGTCCTCTACTTCCTGACTACCGTGAATTGAGTACCTCGATGTTTATACCTTGGAGCTCGCTAGCCATGGAGGGAAGAGAATGAAGTAAACAAATCTCTCCTTCACATTGCAAGAGTCAGGTATTTTGTTCCACTAAAAGAAAGGTTACTAACACACAGGGACTTTGAATAATACTTGAGTAGTGTGATTGGATGTAATTTGGGTGGGAAACAGAGTAGAGGATTTTTTAACCTTGAGGAGAATCTAGCTTTGGAGTTGATTTAGTTAATATATTTTTCAGATGCCACCCCAATCCATCTGAGAGGAAAAACCTAAACTGCCAAGCAGTGCCCCCAAGATGATGGCAAACAGGGCCTTGGTTGGTATGGGAGGAACAGACTCATGAAACCGGGGGAGGGATTGCTCTCACGGACAACAGATACCCTTCTCTAACAGGGATATGCAAAGCCCTGACTTCATGTTGAATTCCACTGATTTAAGAAAAATCAATGCAGAGTGTAAATGGAGAATGCCTCTTCCCTCAATGACGATGTTTCAAAGTAGGAAAAACTTTATTTTTTGACCTTTTCCCAATGTTTTTAGGGAGTTAGAGTGGATATTCTGCTTGGGAATTTGTCACACTCGGCTCTACCTTCTTTATTCCTTTTAGGAGTGAATCGTTTACGGGGAGTAGGCACCTTGCGCTACATTTCCAGACGTGTTTTGCCTTGTGTATTTCTTTTCTGCTCAACTAAACGATGACCAGGATGATCACAATAGAGGAACCTTGTGGCTCTCTCACACTAAACTACAGCTTACATTTAACTTTTATCAGACATTTAGGTGGTGTTCTGGTCTGTCTATCTATCTATCTATCTATCTATCTATCTATCTATCTATCTATCTATCATTTATCTACCCATCTATCTATCATCTATGTATCTATCATATCATCTATTATCTATCTTCTATCTATCTATCATCTCAATTTATTTCATAATTAAAGGGGAGTATTTGCAGCACATTTTTGGAAGGCATGGTAGACTTTTTGTCTTCAGATATTTTGTTGTCTATTCATTGTATGAGGAGTTAGAGCTAAGGTAGTGTCAGGAGGCAAAGGGCATTGATCTACAATAATATGCTTTAAAATTAAAAGCATAGAAGGCACAGTATGTCAGGGGAAGGGGCTGTGGGTACACAAAACTAAGAATGATCTCAACTATTTAAGTTTGAGTAATCAGAACACACTTTATGGAGCAATTAGTATTCAAAATGGAGTTGCAAAACCCAGGGAATTTTAGATTTCCTGCTCCAGAAGACACTTGGCTACATCTCTATAGGGAGGAGATTTGGAGCTCTCAGCATAGTCTCTGATCCCTAATGGCCCTCTCAACCTGCAGGGATCCAATTTAATGATGTGTTTGTGACAGGTGGCTTTAAAAAATAACTCATTCAAGGTAGACAACAACTATGAAAGGCAACATTGTACAGTTCTTGTCTTGTACATCTTCTGGTCCTACTTTACCTCTTACCCTTCAGACTTAGGAATTTGGAACTTTCCATGCATTTGTTCCAGTAAAACACAAATAGGGAGGGATCCAATAGAATCAAAAGCTATTCAAAATCAGATCTTGGCATATGTCTGAAGCCAAAAGAGAATCTTCTTTTTCCATGGTCCAATCACTTGATGTGCCACAAATTTTTCATATCTTCAGTGCATCGCTTTCTAGTGCCAGAGATGTAGACAGAGGCAAATCTCCAACATTTTATCCCTGTACTATTTTTGTTTTTGTGAAGTTTATTTGAGAAATTCCCCTGTTGCCATTCACCCCTAATATGACCCTTGGACTTTGCCATGTTTGCCTATAATGAGACTCTGAACACATCGCTATATATAAAACACTGGAGGCTGGTATTTTGGTGTATAATGGTTTGACTTTCCACAGCACAAAAGCTAGGTTGTGCTTGCACAGGAAGTATTTTTGGTCCCAAGAATAAAACAATATAGATACATGCCAGCAAGAGGAGATTATTTTCTCAATGACATAAGATCTAAAAAGAAGAGGTCAAAAGGGGGCATAAGCAAAGGAAAGGACATTTGAGGAATATGATGAAGAATCATCTTTGTCTTAATAGTTGGCTCTGAGAAAGGTGAAAAAAGAGACAAAACATTGAAGGTGACAGGAATAGAACTTTTTAGCTGGTCAGGTCTTGAAGTAGAACCAAAATACTTGTGTTCAAACCAAATTGATGCCAGTTAGTCACTATGTAACTTTACTTGAACTAACACCATTTATCTTTGATTTGCTCAGTATGAGAATTAAGTTTAGACACAATCTATACTGTGTACAAAAATGCCTAGTATTCAAGCACATATTCAGGGTTCAAAGATTAAGTCTTAAACATGCTTAATCTAAGTGTGCGATTTTCCCAAAGTTTAAAAATGAGCTAAAAGGCCTAACGCAGTTAGCTAATTTAAGTTGATGCAGTTAGTAGTGGCAGAGAAGTGATTCAAATCTAGGTCTCTTTCTTCCCTAGGCAGTGGCCCTTGTACTGAATTCTGTGTACAGTGGCATGATTATTTCACTACGAGCCTCATAGATAGCAAGTTAAACCAGGATCATATCAAGGTCCTAGAAAGATAGAGAGGAAGATTTGTTGTCTTTGTCAAATCACAGATAATTTGGTGACAGGTAGTAATCCACAGATGGATTAGGGGAAGGAAGTTTCTAGGAGATCTTGATTTTTATTCTACTCTAAGCTGGGTTTTCCTCTTTGCAACACTGACTCACCTTTAAGAATTGTGTGGCTCATAGACATGCACTAAATATATGAAGAATAAATCCATATAGGAAGGAATTGATTCAATAAATGAATGAATGAAATACATACAAGAGTGAATAAGATGCTGTTTATGTTACACACAGGCCTTTTACTTCCTTTTCTAGGTGTTCAGAAAAATATACAAATTAAGGTGGAAAAACTTGTAAGGACATAGTCAATGTCTTCCAGATCATTATTGCACAAAACATCATACTTTAACCAACACCCAATCGTCTTTAGGATGACTGAGACACCAGTCTGGCTAAGAGCAGTACACTCAGAGTCAGACAAAATTGGATTTGAATCTTGGCTTGTCTGTACTTCTTATTGATCTTGTGATTTTGAACAAAGATTCAGTAGGATGAAGAAGAAGAGAGGAGAAAACACACAGTCAACGTGTGATGATCAACAAGAATTTGTTTACAAATATGTATGTCAAACTGTAGGGATTCTGTAAAACTTACCAGAATTCTTTACTGTGGTCTGGACTGTACTTGAGATGGTGGAGCAAGAACAAGGAAAATACAAACTGTACGTAACCATAGAGCTATTGCAATGTGAGTGTAACGATACAGTGATTTGTCCAAATATACCAGGAAACAGGAATACAGTTAACTTTTGAACTTTTCAATTTGTTGATTATTCATTTACTTTGCTTTATCTTTCATACCTCCCATTTGTGGAGAGGGAAGCAGAAGCAATATCTAAATAGAATTCGTTTCTTTTTCCTGTGTGTTACCAAGTTTAGAAAAAATGCTGTCAGTGTAGAGAAATGCTCTGTCCTTTGTCTGACTTCTCGCCGAGCTCACAGCATAGCTCCCCTGGCACGCTGTACCTCCTACCTAGCGGTGCAGCTGTTGCATTCGTGTTTTATTATCCTTGGTTTTGTCTCATCCCCTCTTTTTCATGCTACCTAAATCACAGCAGGCATTCACATTGGTTCCATTACTATTTTCAGAAGCGGAATTTATTGACCGAAAATCATTTCTGTTTATGTTCTTTGTATTCATTATTACAGACGACAAAGAGTCCGTGATAGTTGCTGGGTATACTAAATTTCTCTCCAAACTGGAGAATTTGAGTATCTGAGTTTATAACTCTGGGCAAGACCCAACCAAAAGCCTTTTGTATGCTGAAGCCAGGGCATACAAGGAAGAAGATCACACGCACCTTCTGCTCAGCATTTAGCCGACGACCAGGCATGGAGGCAAGGCCTGAGCTCAGCTGATAGCTTGCCCTCTCTCTAAAATATCCCAAATGATTTTATGGTAGGGGGTGCCTTAGAACAATAACCACATCATAATCTTCATTGTTACGGCTTCATTATAATGTGTGCTGTAAATGTCCATGTGCTGGTAGCCTAATATAAAAATATAAAAGGGTAGTAGGAAGAAATTAGGCGAGAAGGGATCGATGCTTTGCTTGGGGGAGTTGGTCAGGCTTAACGAGACTGTATCAGTTACCCTTAAAGCAAGTTGTTATAAAGTGGGCTCACTCCATGTGCTTCGCTTCTTCCAGCAGGAACTACTTGCTGTTCTTGCAAGGCTGCCACCACGTGACACCTAATCTGCCATGCTAAGGCAGCTGGAGGTCCTTGCCAGGTGTGACTGCTTGAGCCTTTCAGCTCCCAAAACTGTGTGTCAAAGGAACCCTCTTTTCTTTACATGTATCTGGCCTCGGGTGTTTTATTGTATCAATACAAAATGGAGTAAGACACCCACTCAACAGGAATTTCTTTCTGAAGAGGACGTAAAGAGTGAGAACTTTCCTTACTGCTTGAAGAATTCCTGTCACTACAATCCCTTTACCGTATCAGGATTTGTGCTGTTGCAGCCATGGAAAACAATGAGTTATCTAAGGTACAGCTCTTGTAGAGTAAGTGGAGCACATGGGATGGAGAGAGGAAGGCTTCTACGATTCATCCCACACAACGCCATCCTACCACGGTACTGAATTAGCAGAACAAAAAGGAAGTAATAGACCTTGGAGGTGGGGGCAGCCAACTCTTCTTCACATCATACATGTAATTGGGAAAAGGGGAGATTCTCAGAGTACTCCGTGCTGCTCAATAGATTTATTTCAAACTCTAGATATAGATTTCCCATATAGAGATCTTATCTCTCTGTCTTGCATTTCCCTGCTAGGCTTTCTCCTCCATCACATCCTAAGTATATGAAACTACCGTCATTTCTCTATTCTTCTTGCTTTGAAAGCATGATTTCTTGCTGGAATGCCCTTTGGGCATGTTTTCACCTCTCTAAGCTTGTTTTGTCATCTGCTAGATAAAGATAATAAAATCATCATTCTCATTGAGTCTGTTACGAGGATTAGCTAAAATGATCAATGTAACGCGCGTAGCAGTCTCTAGCATGCATGAGCTTGATAATTGTTACTTGGGATTATTTGGTTCTTTGTTTTCTTCATTCATCCCTCAGTAACCATCTTAGATATACTTTTTGCTTTGGAAACTGCCTTATCTGTCTGGGCAAATCATTGCCTTTTCTTTTATGCCTCTACATGATTCTGTGTGTCTATCTGTATGGTGCTCTCAGCTGGAAGGCATTTAGATGTATATCTTCCTGAGAGGTCCATGACTTTTTGAAAACAGAGACCATGACTTAGTCATTTTTTGCATCTAATAAGATTATTCTACAAATAAAAACTTAGTATTTGTCAAATGAGTTTTCAAGAGAGCAAACAAGTGAATGAATAAATGAAAGAAAGATTGTTAAAATACTCTACCATGGTAGAAGAAGTTGAGTTTCCCAGAAGTACAACTGAGAGGCAGTAGGTTAGGCTGACTTGTCAGTCTTTCATTTTGTTGGATAGTTCAAGATTCTGTAAGCAATTGTTTTCTGAGTAGTGTGATATGTGAGAATGTAAATGGAGTGAGCAGAGGTTTATGTAAATTGGACTCAATTTTCTAGATAAAGAATAGAAGACAGGTACTCTAAGATGGTTTGATTGTGGGGAAAAGAAGTGCAGAGAAAGAGGTTGGAGACAGGAGATAATAAAGGCATGGCTAAAGGAGAGAGAGAGAGAGAGAGAGGGAGAGAGACAGAGACAGAAAGAGACAGAGAGACAGAGACAGAGAGGCAAAGAGACAGAGAGACAGTTGGGAATTGAGACATGCTGAAAAGAGAGATTTTGGAAGAAAGGATGAAATAATTCAAAAACATTTTTTAGGAAACTTAAAGGCAACTTTCTTTTCTGTCTATCTAAAGAATCTATCCTTTAATCAAATTTCCATTTAACTAATTCCCCAGACTGATTCTTTGCATTTCTGCCATGCAGTGTGGATACTTGCTGTTGGTCACTGGATATTTATCTGCCATTTGATCTAGCTTAGGTTAGAGACCTCAGTGTTCCTGCATTTGTCTCCTGTCTGCCATGGATTTGCTCTCTGCATGGACTTCTTGATAATTACCAAGGTTTCATCTGACCATGCTGGATGGCTCCACCCACAATTTAGACCGTGTACTTTCACATACCTTTAGAAAGGACCTCTTGCTCAATAACGCAGATCTTAACTACCTGCCTCAGAACTGGCCCCTTGCTGAGAAGGGGATCACTTCTCCTGCCCTGCATTTTTCATGTGCCATGTGATTGATCTGTTATCCCTGTCCCAGGCTGGGCAGCTGGAGACATGGTACATGATGTCTGTTTTCCATCTTCCTTGAAATCAATCAAAATATGAACATTAGCCAACATCTCACATACCCCAAATATAAACATCTCTTTGTTTTCCTCTATTTTGCTATGCTATATGAGAAGGAAAAAAAAGAAAAAGGTATTCTCTCTTTGAGTGCTATCCTATGATGCTGAAAATAAGTGAGAGTTGGAAGAAATAACTAAAACGTTATGTATCTGATTAAAAGTAAAGCCTGTGAATTGATCATATAGCCATAAACACAACAAAAGGTGTGATTTCCTCTCAAGTTGGAGGCAGAATCACTGCAGCAATATCAAAGGGCAAGTAAAGTTGTAGGATTACCCGCTGTAAGCTCTTTTGAATTTATCAGAGTGTGAATTTTTGCAAGGAACCGGACAAGAGTGCTGATTTAGTAGGTTACTCAGTAAAAGTAAAAATAGATTTGCATCATGCCAGAGTGTTTATGTGCTGATACTTATAGACTAAAAGTAGGATATAGGGATGAGAATGTGAAAATGAATTCATCATATTCCTTCTGTGCCATGTCTTACAATTTCCCACAGACTGTCTAGACATATATTATGCATATCACTCACCCTGTTGGCTAGAGAAGGAAAGTGTGTCGTACTGATGGATTTTCCTTGGGCCTAGCTCCCTGGCAGGATGGGGGATAGAGGCTCCTTGTCTTATATGGTGCGACTCCAAGGGCAACGCTGAGTTCCCATTTCTTATGCACCTGAAGTGCTAATGACTTACCCCTTTGGAATCAAACATCCGCCTACTTCATGAATAATTCAAAGAGCATCCCAAAACAAAACAAAACAAAATAAAACCAACAAACGAAAAGTCTTGCCAGTTGTGGTGGAACACACCTGTAATCCCCGCACTTGGGAGGCTGAAGAAGGAGGATTGCTTGCTGTGAGTTTGAGGCCAGCCTGAGCTACAGAGTGAGTTCAAAGTTAGCCTGAACTACGTAGCAAAAGCCTGTTTCAAACAACAACCACAAAAAATAGATAAGTAAAGGGCATTATGTTCCTAGTTTCTTACTTAGTGTGTCATAGGAATTTTGTTTTTAATGCTAGGTTTTGTGTTAGTCACTCCTTCACTATGATGAAATATCTGAGTGATAAAATACCAACTTCAAAGAAGAAAGGTTTATTTTGGATCACAGCTTCGGAGGTCTCAGTCCATGGATGATTTTGCTGTTGCTCTGTGAGCTTGTGGGAAGGCAGGACATCACGTTGGAGAGTGTGTGGCAGAACAAAACTGCTAACATCATGGTGGGGTGGGAGGGAGATGGGGATAGACAGAAGCTGGGGACATTTTATGTCCCCAGTAACCTATTTCATCCAACTAGTCTCCACCTCATAAATGTTGTACAATTTCCTAATGGTACCACAGGCCTTCAGCATATAACCTTTGGGGACATTTCAGATCCAAGTCATGAAGTCTTTATGTATGTGATAGTAAAGGTGAAAGAAATCCCTGGAGGGGCAGAAATTGAAAAAAAAATTGCGATTTTTCCTCGTATAGAAGTGTTTTCAACATTGATTCCTAGAAACTAGATTGAGACTTACTGGTTGTCTCAATTTTTAGTGCTAATCAAGTGGAATTTGTTTGATAAATTTGATCTTAAGATGATATGTAATCAAAATTTCAGCTCCCCAAACTGATCTGTCCCATGGTGAAACAGAACTGATGAATGGAGTCTGCCCTGGGCTATTTAAAACCGTTTGACCCAGGGACATGATAAGTCACTCCAAATAAAACTCCAGACTTGACCTGGAAATTAAAGTTGGGTAGGAAAAGAGTGAGATGAGGCCAGGCAGAAGCCTCCGACTTCATGAGACCTTCCTTTGGCACTCAGTTGAAGTATTTTTTTTTTAAAGAAATGTGAGGGAAGCACACATGTGGCTGATGAATGGTTAAGCAAAGAGATGTTTTGGCAAATCACAGGTAGGAAGTTCGTTCTAAACAAGATCTAAGTGTGGCACAGTGTCGTGACAATCTATGATTTGTTTCAGTGTTAACTCATCCCCGTGAATAGCAAAAATAACGTCTTATTGTTTCTTGTACTTTCGAGGGAAACCCCACCACCACCACCACCATTCAGTGGAATAAGGCGATGGGTTAGAATTCCATTTTCCAGATGGGAAAAATGAGACTTGGTGAAATTTATTTCTTTGTCACGGTCATACAGGAGAGTCTAGGCTTCCATGCCAATGCTCTGATGAAGAGCCTGGTGAATTACAGTCAGTTTTGGAACCCAGTTAAATATTGTCATGGTATGGCACACTTGGAAAGTTATTTCCTGCCATTATGCCATGAAGATTCATTTAGAGGAGGTTAAAACTGACTTAGTGAATGCGAGTGCTGCTGAGATAGATTTAAGAAATAAACTGACTTTGTCCCCTCTGCTGAAATAACTGGACTAGGGATGCTAATGACTGTCTAGAAGGTATCTGCTTTATAACATTGCTGTGTGTCACCATATGGGGCTGAGAACCAGGCTCATCACCTAAGTAAATATTGTTAAATTATTTCCCGTTGTGAGAGTTTCAGTCTCATTAGACTTAGAGTAAAAAGAGTACCATTAGCTCAGTGTTTATGGCAAACTACTGTTTTCCATTTTAGATTTGGGGAGATAAATTTAGCAAATAACAGTGAAAACAGCTCTTGTACTTAAAAGATGTAATTGAATTGCACTGTAGCATTAAAATATTACCACTGGATACAGACTTTATCTATTACCAGTTCACTTTTGTTTTAAAACTTCTGGATTGGAGGGCTCAGTCAGCACAGCTTGGCAAATGGAAGGGGTATATTCATTACATGTGCCAGTGACATGGTTTTTTTGTACCTCTTTTTATTCTTGTGCCTTTTAAAGGAGAGTTGCTAGGACCTACGAAGGTAGCTCCATTGTAGAGAGCTTACCTGGCTTGCAGAAGGTCCTGTGCTTGATCCCCGGCAATGCAATAAATAAATCAACATAAAAGAGCTTTGCAAAGTCTTGAAGAGTTTGAGAAAATTCCACATGAATTTCTGAAGTCAGTTGTAAGAGGATGGTCTCAGCCACTTCTAATAGGTATGCTACCACCGGGCACTAAATTTAATATGCTGGAGGTCTGCTGATTACACAAGCAATGAGCCACTTGCATTTGCAATTAACCACTCATACCCTTGTTTTTCCTCACAACCCAAGAGGTTGATTATGTGATTGTAGGTATAATAATTAGCACACATGAAAAGAAAAACCCAGCAGAAGCCTCCTAAGAGTGTCCTTTTATTGAAAGCCTCAAACACGAACTAATTAGGTTAGAAGGTACAGGAGACGACCTCCAATGTGTGTAATATAAAAGCACTTTGTCTGTATTCTAGATGCATTTATTGGGCAACCAAAATCGTTCCCCCACTTTGGAGATGGAAAAGGGATCTGGGATTGGGAGAGACGGGAGGGTCAGATGGGAAAGGGGAAGCAAAAATGATTAAGATGTGATATGTGTATGCACCAATTCGCCAAGATGAATGTAATTGTGATGTATCACAGACATACACTAGTAAAAAGAAAAGAAAAAGAAAGAAAGAAAGAAAGAAAGAAAGAAAGAAAGAAAGAAAGAAAGAAAAAAGAAATTGCTCCCTCATCAGGTTGATGTGGGGAATGCTCTCTTCCAGGATGGAAGAGGACCTACTGCGGACAGGGAGAGGAGAGTTTCCAATTCCCCGTCACACTCTCCTCACTGCAGGCTGATGGGGTGCAACATTTAAAATACCTCCACAGAGACCGTTCCAGAGAAACATACAAAAATCAATTCAGTGTTACTTTTCTTCCTTCCCAACATTCTGTCTCCTCTTCCTTTCCCCTCCCATGCCTTCCTTCTTATTATATATCTGCTTCTGGAAATATGGTAAATTTAAGATAGGCAACTTAAAAAAGCATTTGAAAAGTCTTTTGGTAGAACTATTTCAAAAACGTAGATAAAATATTTAAAAGTATTGCAAGAGAAGAACGTGCAATATTCATATAATTGCCAGAAGTAGTAAGTACACAAGGCAATTTGGCTGCTCAGGATTGGCATGTAGACCAAAAGTCAGCAGAATTATGAGGAGAATGTGACAATTCTCTCAACACACAGCGTCTTAAAATATTAAAGATGTGGAACTGATATATCCAGAGGTACTGTTTTGGAATATTACAGAATTTTTAAACAATGTAATTATCCCGCCTGATGGACCATGTGGTAATGGATCATATATGCGGAACTTAGCATTTTTCATGGAAGAATGTATATTCTTTGGAAGCACACATGGAACTTTCATAAAACTGGCCACCTAGTAGGCCACAAGTATATGCAAAAATCGTTTCATAGACCATGTTAAGTAAACATAGAGGCAGAAAAACCAATGCTTTCCCCTATGCATTTAGAAATTAAAGCAAAACCACATACTTCTAAATAATTAATGAGTGAGAGAAAAAGTAAGATTAGAAATCAGAAAATGTGAAAACATTTGGAGCCGAACGGGAGCAAAAATGCTACACATAAAAGTTAGTGAAGTGCAGACAAAGCAGGAGACGTAAATGTGCAGCATATTAGCCTGTATTAGAGAGAGGAAAGATTAAAAGCCAATGACATGATTTGAAATAAAACAGTTAAGGGGAAACAAAAACATAAACTCAAAGAAGGTAGAGTGGGAGGAGATATAAGCATTCCATAATGAATTAGAGCAAAGCAATACAAAAGGTTACCAATGAAATCAAAAGTTGACTCTATAAAAGAGTAACATAGATAATATTTAAAACAAATATGAAATGTAGGTCAAATATTATTTTATACTAATGCATAACAGTAATTATAAAAATGTGTCCCTTATTACAATTAGAGACAAAAGGAATTATGAAATAATACCATAAAATAAAATGACTTTGTGATTATAAATTTGGAAATGTAGACCAAATGGGCAATTTCCTAGGAAGATAAAACATCATAACTGGATAGTGAAGATAAGAAAATCTAAGCAAATATCCAATTATTTAATATAGTAAATTGGTGTAAGACTTGCAGATACCAAACTCATCAGGCCCAGATGGTATTCAAGTGATTTTTATCAAAATGTCAAGAAAAATAATAAACAACCTCTTTTACAAAGTAATAAAATTCCTCAAGAATTTAGAAATCTAATACTTTATTAGGAAACCAGTCAAGAGCAATATAAAACTATAGATGAATTTGATTTGCAAATAAAAATTAAAAACATAGAATCTGACACCTTAAACTGAGTGGTATATATTGAAACTTAATGCAATTATGAAAATTCTGTCCAATTAATACAAGAAGTTTTTAACTTCAGTGAAATTTGTCACTAGAATACAACATAACATTTTAAGGGAGAAAAAGTTTGTGATAATTCCAATAAACAAAAAGGATTTAATAAAATTCACCTTGCTTATCAGCAAGTTGTTGGTAATGAAGAATTTGTCAAAAATTAAAGCAAATATCATTGTTATTGGTGAATTTTAGTGGTATCCTATTAAAGTCAAGACAAATATGTTCACAAATTCTATTTCTAATCTACACAACTGATAGATGTGAGGGAATATAGTAAGAAAGGAAAATAAGATAGGTAGGTATTGGGAAGTGCAAATAATTTTTACTCTCTACTTTTAATATTGTTTTTATGAGCAATCAACAGAAGATTTTACAAACTGGTAAGTTCATTTTGGTTGTTTAGATCAACCAAAATGTTTGGTTGTATAAGATTAGTACACAAAAATCAATGGTATTCTGTGTATGAACAGCAAGTAAGTGGAATGTAAATTAAAGAGAAGTTTCCACTAACAAAAGTGAAAATAATGGACATATAAGCAAATCTATCAAAAGATAAATCACATTATCATACTCGAAAAATATAAAAGAAGACATGAGTAAATGGAAAAAAAACTTAGTTTTTTAGAGATAGAATTAATCTTATAGGGATAGCAATTCCCTGCCTTTCTGTCTATAATCCCAATATAACCTCCATCAGATTCATAACAGAATTGTACAAACTTCTTATAGAACTTTTTAAAAGAGTCAAAATAATCCTAAGAATCTTAAGCACAATGAACAAGTTGACTTATCTAATATCAAAACTTACATTAAAGTCTAGAAATATAGACATCACAATAATAACATAGAAATAGATGAGAAACAGAAGGGAGAACCCAGTAACAAACGTGTGCAGGTGAGGAATAAGGTGTATGATACAGGTGACATTACAATTCATTGAGGGAAAAAGGCTCCTCAGAAAATCATACAGGCCATACAGAACAAGCAAAGCTAGGTGTCTTATTAATATTCAGAAATAAACTCCAAAGGGATTCAACGCCAAAATGCGAGAAGGAAACCTGGGAAGTATTTAAAAGGAAATATAAGAAAGATTTTTATATTATAACAAAGAAAGATTCCTTAAACAAGATTCAAAAACATAAACCATAGACATTTAGATTTAAACCAATGCTTCTAACATATAATGCAATAACCAAGGGATAAACACCTTGGGTTAGTAATGATAATAGTGTCTAGGTACCTGTTATTTAATTTTCTCTATACTGGAAATGTTTTTAAAAGATTCATCAGTAAAATTTAAGAATAAGAAAGACTACAAACAATGCAGTGAGCATAGAATAAAGAGTAGGGCGGCAGAGCTGAAGACAAGCTTGTTTTTCAGCCTTTTATTCCCTCTTTCTGGACTCTCCACCCAGCTGCAGTGTTATTTACACTAAGGAAAAGCACTTACCTCTAGTCTCTTCATAGTTCAATTCAGGACACGAAGCGTTAACCACGCTGAGCGTGTTTGGAACTGACTACAGACAGAATTATGACTCAGAAGTGCTTCTGCTTCAGTCCCCTGGAGGCATTTTCTCTCCTCTCTGAGATACCATGGAGTATTTTATTGGGCTGGTGACAAACTATCTCTTATAAAGTTGGCTGTTCACCCATGTCTGTAAGATGGCTCCTGGTCTCACATGCTGATTTGCTTATGGATGTTGAAAATGCTCACTCAGTGGCAACTCGGCTTGTGGATTTGAACGGATAATTCCCAGGACAGTTTGATCGAAACTTCCTTCTTTTGGCCTCACCCTGTTTTGCAACTGCCCAAAGCTGCCAGCTCAAACATCCTGTGGAAGTAGGCAAGGACCTTTTCATGATCTGAAGTTCCTTCCCTAGCACACTGGATTACATATTGGGTTTTATTCTTTACGAAGACCAAGTTTGTATTTCACAAGTCACTGGGCCTCTCATGCCAGAGAAAGGCTAGGTTATGTGCGTATGTGAATTGGCCAAGAGAAAATCCATTAATCTGTGTCACCAGTAGGCACTAATAGAAAAAGATGTTAAAAAAAGAATGCTGCCTTAGCTGGGCTTCCCTCTTGTTATATGAGTGCCCACGGAGGCAGGGGAATGTGGCTGGTTTTATCTTATTTTATTTTATTTATTTTATTTTATTTTTATCCTTTTGTCACCAGGAGGTGGCCCTGAAATGCAAAATGAAATGTAGCACTAAGGTTACTTCAGAATATAATTGGACAAATACTATCTTGATAAATGAAATAAAATCACAAGCAGTTATATGTGAAAAATGAAACCAAATTTTGCAGAGCTCAGTGTGGTCTGGAATGAAAGCAGATTTTTTTTACTATCCGTTTAAACACTATTTTCACGGTACCAGATTTAGGGGTTGGCAGGGGTGGGGTGGGATATAGATATTAAAAGACCTTCCCATTCAAGATGTTGATTTCTGAAATTCCAAAATTGCCCCATTGGCTCAATAATTTGATCTCTGCTGCAATGCAATAATCCATCACTTCTGTGGATGTATTGGATACTTCTGGTACCCAGCCCTTACTCCCTCGTACTAGTTTTACTATGTCTGTGTTTCTTTCCTCTGATTGTGATGTACTTTTAGCTCTGGTGGCAGAAAGCTGAAACTGTAGTTTGTAAAATGTACCTGCCCTTCCTCCCTGCACATGTGGAGTGCGGAACTGCCTAGGAGCTCAAATCCCATCCTAACCCTCCTCCCAGGAGGTCAGTGGCCAATGGCTTCTATAGGAGGGTTTGAAAAGTCAACAGCCAGCTTCAGGTTAGATGGTAGCAGTTCTGAAAAGCAACTTGTTTTCCACAGTTCCTCTGTGGGATGAGGTTTCTCCCTCTCCCTGTCCCGTTTCCCCTCTTCTAGCTGTGTTTTCTCCTGGGAGCTCTCCTAAAGAAGTCCCTGACCCTCATGTCTACATTTCAGATGTGCTTCTGATAGGTGGACTTCAGAGCTACTCAGAGGTGACATGAAATGACTCAAACTGTGAAATGGGAGGGCAAGAAAGGGAAAGTCCATATCAGAGACATGGATGTCCCAGGAAAAGACTGAGCCACTTCACAGCTTTGCCTCTGGATGACCCTTATCTAAATTATGGGATAATTTCCTCAATTCTGTGGATTTATTTTACTTGTGATGACTATTGTAGTTTTTCTTACTTGAAACTATGCCCTTCCACTCCTCTGCCCTTCCTTGGAATGGTTTTCATATGTGAGTTTAAATAATTACAAGTTTTCTATTTTCTCCAGAGACAGAGTTTATGATCATTGGCTGGGGAGGCTACTTGGAAACACTTCTCAGATATCATCTGGTTTGGGGAAACATCCACATTTTATAAGGATATAAACTCTCTACTAGTTAAGAACTCAGTCATCAGAAGGGCACATTATGGTCGTAGGCTCATTTGAAGAACTGTGTTTTTGTTTATAGATACACATGCTGTAAAAGTTAAAAGCATGACTGGAAATGATAAATATCAAGTCATGATGGTGGTTGCCCTTTGAGAAGTGGGGAGGGAAGTAGTGGAAAAAGATTTGCAAGGACTCAGTTATACAACATAATATACTAATGACTTCACTATTAATATACCATAACTGTTTAAGATGACTGGTAGGAACATAAATATTAAAAAATCAAAAGGAATTTCCTCCTAAAGCTTTCAAGTGATGGGCTGGAGGAGTGCATAAAGGAGAGTGGAGAGGCCATTGGCTAAGATACGCAGTCATGTGTTGGGGGCCCCAAGGGTGGTACCTACATTCTGGTTGCATAGCCTCCAGAGGGTCACCAAGGAATGGAAGTGTATTAATGAAAATCTTCTGTTTCCGTGCCATCTGATAGGGCAGTCACAGTTGGGCAGTTAATTTACATTATTTAAAATTTAGAAGACTTTTCAGTATTCAAGAGTTATTCTGGAGCAATGCATATTTTACAGAACCATAGATGGGAAAACTGAGGCCCATAGTGCAGGGATCTAGTTGTTAATGAGGTCTATGCAATTGATACTCAGCAGGTACAGTTAGTGAGGTATGATGAGGGTTTGTTCCTGCCCTTGAGGCACCTGCTGTCCATTTAGATACATGAGGCACAAATGCACAAAAGCATTGCAAAGTCTCAATTCAATAGACATGTAAATGTACTTCACAGTAAATGTGTGTGAATAACACAGGCTGTTTTCTGGCCATGTGGTCTTTGGAAAAGCTGTTTCATTCTTCTGAGCCTCTGTCCTCCTGAACAATTAATTCTTTATCAAGGTTACTATGCTTAAAATGATAATTTGTAAAGTATACTTGCTTGCCTGGTGAGCAGCTCTACTTGGGTGTTTAACAGGTATCTTAACTCTTAAATTTATCACATTCCAACTGAATCACTGATTTAGCCCACAGATCTACTCCTTTATAGTCTTCCCATCTGAGTGGACAGAACTTCATGAGAACCCTCATATCTCTGCTTCCTCTTATATTCTACATTTAATTCACTAGCAAATACTATTGCATCTACCTTTGTTTTAATCCATTTTGTGCTACTTTATCAGAAAGCCTAAGACTGAGTAATTTTTAATGAACAGAATTTGACTGAGAGCTCTAGAGACTGAGAGATCCACTGTTAAGATCACTGTCAAGGTGCTGAAATCTGGTGAGGGCCTTACTGCTGTGTCACTGCATGGCAGAAGGCAGAAGAGTCCAAACACAGCACACTGCCCTTAAATATCTTTTCATAAGATATTTTATTTACCTGTGGGATGGAGCCTATGTGGCCTCGTAACTTCTAAAGGTCCCACTTCTCAACACTATTATGTTGGCAATCAAATTTTAATATGTGTCAGAGGAGACTCGCAAAGTAGAAATCTTCAAACATATCTCAAACCCACCCACTTCTTCCCCTCAGCATTGTGGTCCAAGCTACCATCACCTGAGATGTGGGTCACTGGAAAGTCCCAGAGTTGATCTGTTTCCAAACTTCCTAAACATGTCATATTGTTGACTTCTGTCTTTTCTAAATTTGGGTTCTCATCAGATGGTTGACATGCAGATTCTTGAACACTAACAGTTTTGTTTGTTTAGTTAGTTTTGGAGATCTGTTCTCTTTGGAGAGTCTTTCGTGATCAATGTTGAGTGAAATAAATCAAACACACAAGGTTAAATACTGAATAGTATCTCTCATTTGAGTAAGGCAAAGTATAAACAAAAAGCAAAATAAAGGATGGGTAGAAAGAAACCAGGAGATGGACTTCTTGCAAACGGGAAACAGTCTAGGAGACTGAGGGTGAGGACAGAGAAGGAGAGGAAGAAGTAGGAAGATCTAAAATATACCATGCACAGGTACCGAATACAATGAATGTAAGCATTTTACATCATAAATATGAGCTAAGCATAACAACAAGAATGAAAATGGGGAAGGGGATTTAGAGACAGGGCAGGAGGTGGGTGGGAAGGGGAGGGATTAAAAAAAGAAACAAGCCGTGTTATGTGCACGTATTTGCTCCCCAAGGTAAATGCAAACTTCCATATTCTCAAACATGTACTAATAAAGCATGGAGTACACACAGAGGAGCAGGCACTGAGCTCTTAATTTTTGAAGTAATAATGATCATTCTCATCTAGATAGGTAGTGGTTTATCCTTAGTTTATCAAGGAAAGTTTAAGGAACTGTTTCAGAGAAGAAATTTGATTAAGGCTTTGAAGTTTTCCTTTTCCTGCCAAAATAGATATTTGAGTATCTTCTGTCACCAAGAGATTCTGAACCCAAACTCAGCCTGGGTACACCAACCAAATAAATTCTTAATTACTTTTGAACTCTTTGTATAATATATTCGCTAAGCATTTGCTGAGGACCTACTTTAATCAAATTGTACTGATATTCAGAAAACATCTTCTCCATGAAAAGCTTATTTTCCAGTGGCAGAGATGGAAATGTACACAACTTACTTCAATGTATTGCATAAAGATTATAATAAAAGTGTTTATGGCATGTCAGAATGCTAAGTAGCTATTAATATCCACAGTAAGAAAAAAATAATTGTGAAGATCATTTAAATCAGAGTGCATTTACACTTTCATTATGAAAGAAAATGATTTGCCAGTTTAACTAGAATGTTATGATTTGATAACAGGTGTTGAAACAAAAACTGTTAATAGTGCCTGCCATCAAATTTAGAGGTTATGAAAATTCAAATATAGTTTATATTTTCTCCGTGGCATAAAAACATTTTTGAAGGGAAAGAAATCCTTGCCCACACAAAAAACTTAGTCATTTGTTTAAAGAAAGGAAATGTAAACAAGATCCTTATTCTGAACTTGTCTGATCTGTGGACATTTGGATTTAAATTTTGACATGTGTATCTATGTCCTCCAAGATGGCATCTCCTTCCCTCTCTTTACTCTTTTGGATGATAAAAGTTCATTTATCAGTCCTGGGTTTTATTTATTTCAATTTGAGGAATATTTTTGAGCCCAAAATAATACTTTTGGTTGTCCTGGTCTGTCTTCTAAATTCCTTCCATAGACACAGTTCAGTCACATATTTCTCTATTTCATTTCAGTTCAGAATTTCTTGAAACTGTCCTGGAGCTCAGGTCTTTCCTGAGATCAATGAGGATGTCATTTGCCTTCGGGATTTGTTGATTTATTCCCTCTAAGCCCCCGGATAAATGCTGTATTAAAACTTGCTTTAGCTCTATGTAAAAAGAGTGAGTTTCAATTAGTTGTTTCCAAATCTAGAGTGCATATTGATGCATATATTATTTTATATAATAAAGGTGGTCCATAATAAGTCTGTCCCTCTGGAGGCTGTTGAAAGGAATTGTCAATACTTTCACTAATTTTATGGTTTGTTTGTTTTTGCACAAAAAAGCTTACTGGATATATATTTAAAAAGGATTTAGAAATTTAAAAAAACCCCACAAAATCCAGAGTAGTACCCATTAGAAAAAGGATTATTTTTTGTTAATGATATATAACTTCACATTACGGTTCCTCATGGATTATAACAGTTTCATAGCAAATTAAAACTGTATATATTAAATGCACAATATTTAGTAATGTGTAAAGAAGATGACATTGGCTCTCAACATATGTATTCTGCTGAAGGAGACAATCAAAAGTGTTTTTAGCCCTCTAAGGTACAGATTAACTGAAACGTTATGACCTAGTAATTTTCACAAATGTTAGATTACTCCCCTATATTCAGAGTTAAGATTGGGTTCAAGTTTTCCATGCTCTGTTCTTCTAATGTCACAATGCTATTGGATGTCAAGTGTGGACAGATAATGGAATATTCTCAACTTGTGTCCCTCAGTAAATATAGAACCAAGGTGCCTTCTGATCTGTGTTGGATATGTCACGCTAGAATCACATTAATCCTTACAGTGTGGGGTCACTAAGGTTTAAATCTATTATGTTATACCAGCATTATTTTGCTTAACAATGCTTGTATCTTGTCCTCTCTCAACATATTGTCCAAATTTAAAGGCAGATATTATCATACAACCAGGACGTATATCTCTTCATGGAAAAAAGAAGGAACCATATCATCCAAACTTTTAAATAATTTCTTTATTAAACAAATCATCCTTATTTTCATAGCTTATAAGGATAATGAAATTAATAAGGAAAATCCTTTAAAAGGCATATTATGAATATAAAATATTTTCTGTCTGATTTGTCTTTCTAAGTATATCACACAGATGTAAAGGCACCTGGGTGTCTTAGGAATCGAAATTGTGACCATCGAATGTGGAAATTCAGCATATTAACATGCAAATATACAATGGGACCCATTTCCCTGCAGCTGTTTCTGATGTACAGTTCATTGTCTGTCTCAATTAGAAACTCGTCTTTCGCAATACCATTTCCTTCTCTGTGGTTGATTTGATCAAACATCCTATTGTTTAAGCCAAACACATAGCTTTACTAAATCAGCCATAGTATTGTTCAAAACTCTTCATTCATTACATTATTCTTTATCAACGCTTGTGACACTAATATCTACAAAGAAGAACTGAATCTCAAATGACACTTTTCAAATCCACTTGACTACAAGTAGTCTGAACAGTTTTCTTCTTTTTTAAAGGAAACCAAAAGGATACAGTCCTACATGGATCATGACAATACCAAACAGATGCAAATAAATATTAAAGTAATATATTTTCGTGTTGGATCACAGCCCAAATTCTTTGCCCCAGAAAATTACATAAATGCTCTAGTGAGCATGTGGTTTGTATTTAAGGTGTAATGAGCTGTTCAAATAGAGAAGGGCAAGAACCATATTAAAAATAAACATCAAATTTTAACAAAGACACATCCTCTTAGTTTGCAAATAGCTCTAATGGTTTCAGTTTATTGCAGGTACTTCAGCATACAGCATCTTTGGTTGAAACCCAATGTCAAATTTCAGTGTCTCCAAGTGAATCTGAAAGGGTTGTGGTGTACAATTCTTTTATGGAATAACTGTGCGACTATGATCATATTGCAGAGTGAGTGCAGTGTAATGAGAGGGTAGAAACAAGAATAAAATAGGGAGGCAAATGGTATCTGAGTATCTGAGGCTGTCTAAGCAAGGCCACCGATTCAGAAGTACGTCACAATCTGTATGTGACATGCATCATAATGGGTCTTACTGACTAGCGCTGTGATGCCCCCTTCTGTGTCCCATTGCCATCATTTTAAGCAACACTGCTTGGACAGCCGGAGGAGAAACAATGGATGTACTTTTCCCTGGTTACTTTAGCTTTAAACATATCTGTAAAGCATGTTTAAAATGCTTATGACACGTACAAATGCATGCATGCATGTATAAACAACTACTGGTAGTTTGGTTCTGCTATTTTCTCTGCTTATAATGAGAAATTTACCCTGCATTCTGTCTCCTTTTAACCAAAGAAGTGGCCTTGCTTGAATTCAAAAAATGCTTGTGTTGTCTTTGCAAAATGTCAAGAAATGGTTCCAATAAAGTCCCATGTTCTAGAGAATAGTTTGTAAACTATAAACTGTTAACTTCCCCTAAGGTCATCCAAGTTCCAACTAATAAAGTGTCCACCAATCTTGAAATGAAACATCTAGCCCCTGATTTTTACATCACCTGGGGTTTAGTCACTGGCAATACTACCTCTCTCTTTGCTTGCTGGAGCCTGAAACAGTAACTGTATCACTCACCTGGACTCACCCATGGATGAGTGGCCAAGGACCTCTTTGAGGGGCAGGTTTCCAGTTTTTCAGAAATTATATAATAAACTAAACCAAGAAATTAGGTAGAATGATACTCTCTAGATTGTCTCACATCAGCCATTGCACTAAGTAAATCTTCAAAGTTGTTACTGACCTCAACATTTATATCTGTTAGAATGGTTATTAAAGTGAGCATGGACTTACTGTAATATCAAAATGTTTGAAAATCCTTTTTTAGCTTCTTGTGTGAGTTTCATTGCTAAAAGTTAGATGCTACTTTTTTCACCAGTCTATTCAATGAGACATTCTCAACTACCAGAAACTTGTCTTGTTTCTAAAAGCTAAAGTGAAAAAAAATCAGGAAAACAGGTTTCTAGGAAACTTTAACCAAAGTATGAAATGGAATAAAATCTAGTCAGTTACCCAAAATAAGTACATCATTTGTGATTTACTTGGACTTAACTTTTTGCAGGCTGGTCATGAAAGGTTATGGAGGGAAGTGGAGATTACCCCTCGTCACTCTAAGTGATTTTATGCCACACCTGACTCTCAGATGTCTGGTAAGGAGCTACAGTCTCACGCAGAAATCCCCCCATTTGCTACCTGACAGGTAAGAACTTATGACCTTCTGGAGGTCTTTGCATTTTGCAAAAAATAGAAGTTAGACTTTCACAAGGCACTGACTACACACAGAGCAGGTTTGGCCCACTAGGGGAGGAGGCAGAACAAGTCTATAGGTGACCAGGAGAAAATCTGAAAGGACTTAGTTTAAAGCAGAGGCAAGAAAACAGAAAAATAAGAATCTTTACAGGGAATTTTATAGTAATACTGGGAAACTCATATACACCAAGAAAGTGGGGAAAATCCACTAGGTTAATATTAGGAAGTACAATAGTATGTTTCCACTTTTGTTATTTATTACAATTGTCACTTATTTAAATTTTCTTATTTCCTGTGTCAGGCTTCCTATTTTTTTGATTAGAGTGCTCATTAAAACAAATTCCAATGACATAAATGTATAAAGATACAAAAAAGGATTGCTTTTACTCTTTTATTTCTCATTTTTAATTTTTACCACTCATTTTAATAATTATCAAAATAAGTGAGTGCATGTTTGCTATGGTTTTGCTACTCAAAGCACAGTCCATGAACCAGTGGCCGTTGTCAGCCTGAGAGTTTGGGAGAAATGGAGTGTTTCAGACCACATCCTGGACCTACTAAATTGGAATCTGCATTTTAACAAAATGCCTGTGATTCGCATGCTTATTAAAGTTAGGAAGCGCGGCCCGAAGACACTAAACTCTTACTTGCCGAGGTATATTCAGTAGAAATACTAGCGCATATGGGTGCATACACTGTCAACAACCAAAAATTAGAAACAGCAAAAATGTCCGTTATTAGGGACAAATAAGCCAGACATGACACGGTCACAAAGTGGAGCACAATGCAGCGACCCTGTCTTCAGTCTCCTTTATTTTTCAGCCCACTGGTGCTCAGAGCCTTTCTTTTCATAACCAAACAGCCCACCAACATGTTTGTCTCACTAGAAGATCAACCACATAGATGTCATCATGAATCCTTCAGGGATCTAGGGCCTAGTTCTTCCATTAACTTTTTCTTTCAGATTGCATGTTATACTGTACCACTGCACGATCTAATATAATTTTAAGATTGTATAAAATAATATATTATGTAACGAAGTAAATAAACCCAAACCTAAAATCATCCCGGGATCTCTTGGGTCTCCCTGGCCCCAGTCCCTGCAGAATAGTTGACCAAACACCACAGAGCTTTACTAGCTCCGTTCAAAGGAAGCCAAGAGCTAACTGCGAAACTGAGAAATACCAGAAGAGTCCACTCGGGGCGCCCTGCTCTCACTCTCATCTTGCTTTAGTGACCACCTGCAGCCAATCTCCAACGGGGTGGCTGTACCTACGTATACAGCCTCCTTTCTTGAGCATACTTACAATACTGCGCCCGCTTGGCCTGAATCTTGTCTGGAGCGTTGGGATATTTGCAGAGCACCTAACCCCACTTCAAAGGTGCTCCTACTGTTTCCGCGGGTTTCTCTGCGAAGGCTTAGATGGTTCCTGAAACACTTTTACTCTATATCTGGCTAAAAGCTGGGAAGAGCTTCCAGCCTCACCGCATACTGTGCTGTGGCTGGGTACTTGCACATGAAAATTTTGCAAGAAGGAACAACCTCCAGCGAGATGCTTAAACTCCGCAATTCTCAACCCCTCATCACCTAGGGAGCTTTATATAATGCTGTGGCTCAGGCTTTGCCCCTAGAGATCTGGATCTAATTGGGCTATATCGAAAAACATCTCATGGTGATTTCATTAAACTATCTCAGGAACCAGAGGGGGTGAAATGGAGCACAGAGGCTATAAAAGCCCCAGGGCTCCTACCTAGAGGCCTCCTGTCGCCTCACCATTCACCCATTTTTTTGCACTGGAACACTTGAAGAGGCACAGAACCCTTCTGAGACTGAGTGTGCCCTTGTACACCGGATGTGTCTGCTGGAGACAGGGGTTCAGAAGTGTGAGTGACGGACAACATGCCTTATGAGCCGGATGCGTCTGGATTCTCCATTCGGAGCGCAGCCTGATACCTGTCAGACACTTCTGCTGGGACAGGGGAAAAGGAATACAGCATTTAATATTTTTTCCTGTAAATATAAAGTTAATGAAACTGCCTAATGTAATGTATTTATTTTAATCTGTAGCATTCCATTTGATATGTTAGGGTGAATTTTAAATTATTTACAGTAAACAACCAAGGTAGCAAGATCACTCTAAAAGGAAAGACTTTTTTTTTTAATAAGCTGAATAATTTGTATTTGACATGGAATTCAGACACCAGTAGAAGGAGCTATTGTTGGATGATTTGGATGTATGAATAGTTGCTTTTTTGGACAGGATCTTTGAGCCCTGAATGTGGATTACTGAGCCATTTACAATTCATTACTGTGTTGTAAGTATTCACATCCCTTCCATTTTTATCACATCTTGAGGCCAAGAAATTTTTTAAAAGGTCATTTAGCTTTCAGAAAACTATGAATTATGGTGAAAGCATTGTTCTTTCTCTGACTTTAATGTGCTCATTTACAGAAAATTTACTGGAAAATATTTTTGCTTAAGTTCTGAATCTAACTCTCTTTCAATCCCTCACATAAAGTAGCTTGTCATTAATGACTTGGTGGATTCTCGGTGCTTATTGCTGATTGCATAAATGTTTTCTTAACTTACGATAGCATCCCGAGCAAAATGATGTTTGTCACTTTTAGAATAATAAAACTCCAACTGTAAAAACTGAGGTACTGACTCACCACAACGAGATTGCTGTCACATTCTTAAATCAACCAGAGAGGTCAGGGAGAATTTCACCTGCTGAGTGTTAGGCACAGAAAATGAAGTGGTTCTGTTCTTATTCTAACAAGAATGAAATAAAACGTTGACCTATTGTCTTTTGGGGTGAATTTAGATAATTAACAGAAGTGAGAGGGGCTAATGAACCATATAATTTAATGGTAATACCAGAAAAAAAAAACTGAATCAAAACCCTGAAAGGATTTAAGCACAACACTTCTCTAACTAATTTCTCAATATTTACTTCCCTTTTCATTTCCATTCTTTAAGAAGTAAGTGCCTAAGCTTTTATGTGGGAGAGGTTTAAGTGTGGGTTGATTTGATCAACCTTATTCCTAGCAGTCCTTATGGAACTGTATGCCATTCTATGTAAGTCTAGAATTTGGTCATGCGAATATCATAATAACCACATTAAACTGAACATTAAGAGAGAGAGGTTGGTAGTATAATATTTATGAGAAATGTAGTCCAAAGTCAGGCATATTCTGCTCAAAGTTTGCTTCCTATAATTTTTTTATTTTAAAGAGAATAAAACCAAGCAAAATAAAACAGAATCAAGCCAATCAAAACAAAACAGTGTAAGTGATACAGGACTTCAAAACAAGATGATAGGAAATCAATGACAGCTATCATAATGTCTCTTGTTGTCTTCAAAATAGCTGCCCATACCATCAGACATAGTAAAATCAAACAAAACAGAACAGAACAGAACCAATGAAAACAAAACAATGAATGCAATACAGGACTTCAAAACAAGGTACTAATAAATCCAAAATGGTTACTATATACATATCTTGGTATCTTTGAAACAGCTGTCCATGCCACCAGATACAACAAAATCAAACAAGACAAAACAGAATAAAACCCAACCAAACAAAGCAATGAAAATCATACAGGACATTAAAACAGCTAACAGGGAATTAACAAGGAGATCTCCTGTAGGGGCTATATTGTGTATTGTTGTCCTCTGAATAGATGATCAGACTACCAGCTTTAGGCCTGCAAAATCAATGGAGTACTAAACACTACAAGTGTTAAGTTCAGTAGCTATCATTTCAGTCTGCGTTTCTCTAGATGAGCTGGTCATTTGCAGGGGGCTAGAGATGGGACATTGGCTCTTCTTGTCTCCCAGCCTGTTTTCTAGAAGGGCTGGTGTCTCTGCTTCCCCACAGCCTGTGCATAGCACTGACTCACAGGAATGGGCTGGCTTCTTGTTCTTCCTGTAACCCATGAAAGGCACTGACTCACAGGAAGGGGCTGGTGTCTGGTTCTCTTCCCTGCCTGCTCAAAGATAAGTTTAACAGGAGTTGTGATCCTGGCTCATCTTGGCTTCAGTCTGTTACATTTCAAAAAATGAATATCTAAGGACATTTTGTTATGATAAATACTTTGACTGGAATATATTACGGAAAATATGTTTGCATCATAAATTAATAATGAAGTCAGTTGCTTCACATTGGTTGGTGGCTAAATAGCTAGTAATCCAGAGCTGGAAATGTGTGCATGGAAGAAACACGAAGCCTCCCCACAACCATAGGCTGACAGCCCACACTGAATAGATTTTGTGCATGATCTTTCTCTGTTCCTATATCCTAGAAGTTAAACTCAAAGAAACCATCAACTCCTGGAATTTTTAAAGACCAAGGCCGATCAGGTTGATGAACTTTACAGAAAGAGGATAGTGCATCTTCAAAGAGTTTCTATTAATTAATAAGCAAGAATGATTAATAAAATCTCAGTTTTCAGGTTTGTGAAAATGTTTAACTTTATCTTTTTGGGAGCATTCTGTCATGAGTAGGAAAGAGTACACCGAAGATCAGCAAAAAATGGTAACAGTCACTATAATATTCCACTTCCATTCTAAGAGGTAAAAAAACCAAAATGTGCTCCAGTGTCACAAAGCAACTTCGAGAAAAGGAACAGTTGGAAAACAGTACCCAAACTTGTAAGCAGGCCCTGAAACCCAACTTTCCAAACATCAGTTGGCAGGTATATGGCCAATCTGTAGAGGGCACAGCACAACAGAGCTGTCTTCAGCAGAGCTTAGCAGATTTAAATTGTGTCTCATGTGACCACAGCAAGTCAGTATTCTAGGTCTTTATTACCACTCTTGGAAAATAGAAATGATCAGAATAAAGTACATGTGATATTCATTATTCATGGATTTTATATTTGCAAATTTGCACACTTGCTAAAATTTAGCCCCCCAGAATAATACTCAGTGGGGTTCTAGTGGTCACTTATTGACATGTGCGTGTATAGAGCCACAAAAAATTCAATCACTGGATGCCATATTCCTAGCAGAGAGAACCAGGTGATGACAACATCATGGGGTCCTGCCTTCTTTTAGCTCTCATCTTTAAACTCGCTCTTTCCAAGGTATATTTAGTGCTAAGTTTTTCTCATTTTTATGATTTTTGTTGGTGATTTCCCCCCTATAGTAACCCCCAAGCAAAGTGCTAAAGTGCTGTATGAATGTCCCCAAGCACAGTAAGGCTATGAGCTGCCCTGGGAAGAAAGCAGGCGTGTTAGCTAAGTTCAGTCGTGAGTTATAGTACTGTGGGGCATGAGCTCAAGGTTACTGTAAGTAAGGTATTGTTAAACAGAAGCCCACCTGAAAGAAGGCTGAGTATTAACTACGTGATGAAAGTGACATCATCAGAGGCCATCCGGTATCTAACAATGCCTCTCCCCAGGAACAGTTGTTTGGTATTTGCATCAACTTTATACCACATAATCATGAATAATGAAAATCAACTGTATGTGAAGTGTCACTACACTTCCTACTTTAGCCTCTCTTCAAAACTGCAATTCCTACAACCAACTTGATGCACCTTGAATTTAATTGTATGGAATTGGCTTCTTTCCATTTGCTCAACCTCCATCTGTCCCACCACTGTCCTCTAACGTTTTTCACACAGTTGAATGGATCATATTTTATTAAAATTAAAAAGCATGTCTCTTAAGGATAGAATGTTTGCCAAGCACTTTGCTAAAGAATGGAAGACCTAAAGGCACTTAAAGATTTGTTTAGAAGATAGAGACATAAATATCAATTCACAGTTGAACACGGCAAACGCTGTCATGGGTTGCGGACAAAATGCAACGGCAGACAGGATGGCCATCTCAATGGCTTAGAAAGGGGCTTAACATAGGAACTGGCATTTGGTTTGGGATTTAATGGAAGTGACCATATTCATCGTGAAAAGAGACAGAAAGCAAACCAAGTGGAGAGACTTTTGTATGCAAAAATATAAAGATGTACTTCTTTTTTTGGTACGATGAATTGAACTCAGGATTTTGCACTTGCCAAGCAGGTGCTTAGGCCACTGTGCTACATCCAGCTCTAAGATACAGAGATGTAAAAGAACATTTGACAGTCAAGATCCCTGGAGGGTAGAGTGGGAGGTGGGGAGGTGGGAAAGAAAACCAGGAAGAGGGTGAGGTCCTGAGACACAAAGCTGGAGTGAGAAACGATGCCATAATATGAGAATCAGCTAAGCAGAATGGTACAATGCAAATCTTCAGGTAGGTTTAAAAAATCTTTATCTAGCCGCTGGCACACCAGGGTGAGAACCATCAGTGATTCCTGAGCTCTGCATCATGTTGGAACTTTGGGTGCTGGGAGAACAGGCAGTCTACTAACTGCCCTGGTGAGCAGCTGGGGGCCTGCTGGTGCACGGGCTAAGGATCAGACATCAATTCATCACCCCACCCAGTTAGCAAGTTGGCACCGGCGGTCTGAGTATCTCTTGGGAGGATGAATGTATGCAGGGTGGCAAGTAAGGAGCATTTCCTTCTACCACCTCTTTGAAGGCAAATATTTATATTTTTATCACTGTTTTGCTCGGTTTTGATTAATGGTACTACTCTATTCAATATTCTGGTTTTATAAGTTCGATATTTCCTTTCATTTTGCTCTACCTGATTGAAAGTATAGCTAATGTGAACAGAATAGGATGTACTATTGTACCTATTGCTCGTGTCCTGGTGATCTGCTGTGAGGTTTTGTGCTAGTTTCACTGCATTGTGGTCGCATGGGTTTGTTCTGTCTTGTTCTACTGTATTTTGCTACCTTCAAAAAAAAAAAAAGTAGATAAGAAAGTAACAAAATACCTCCCAAAATCTCCCAACTCCACCAAAGCTGATCCATGGAGCATGGATGAGGAGAAACTCAAAAACAAGGCAATGGAATTATATAAAGTGATTAAAAGTAAATAACAACAACAAAACAAGTCAGTAAGCACTGAGAAACCTGAAACAGGATATAACTAAACGGATAATTTACTTAAAAAGTAAAAGGAAGAAAAGAAAGTGCTCTAGAGGATATGGCTGCATGTATGTTTAAGTGAGTAGGACTGATAACCATGTTGCTAAGTTGTTACTGGATCATTGAACTTCTTTGCAGTCTCACTGTTTGAATGTTCACTTTGTGTGCTTTAATTTTGTAACTTTAACAACTAGGTCTAAGAAAACAATATGTAATTTATCAACTAGTGATTTCTTACTGCTTATTTTTTTTCTGAAATTCTATATTGTTTCTACCCCTTTTTCTGTTTTGCTTTTTTTCTCTTTAAATAAAAATTTTAAAAAATCTTTATCTAAACACGCAATAAATACATACAGGCTGAGCACCTCTAATCTGAAAATCTAAAACCTGAAATTCTTCAAATTCCAAAGTTTTTGAGTGTTGACATAACACCACGAGTGGAATATTCAACAACAGGAAACCTTGTTTCATGCAAAAATTATTTAAGAAACTGTGTAAAAGTATCTCTTATGTGTTTAAAGTAAGTATAAAACATGAATAAATTTCATGTTTGATGTGGCTCTCATTTTAATGTATCTCTTTATACATATGTAAGTATTCAAAAATCCAAAAATATCTGAAATCCAAAGCATTTCCAATTCCAACCTTTTCAGATAAAGGATACTCAGCTTGTATATTAAAAACATGAAGATAAATGTAAGCATAAAAACGTTCTTGTAAAGCAAATACTAAGTGTAGACAAGTTTCCACCCCCTGGAAGCTTGCTTCCACAAGTTTCTATCTACAAACCCTTTCTCTCTCACGAAGGTAAACTCAGCTATGCCTGGTCAGGTCATCACTTGTTTGCTTGACTTTATAGTTTTGCCTTGCGTCTTAGAATAGTAATCTCTCTGATTTTGAATGGCCATGGCTTAGTCCCCAAAGTCTGTTGACCAGTTAGTTACCTTTCATGGGTTTTATGGTTTGAATGTGGTCTGGCCCCCACTAAAACTCATGTTCAAACCTAATTTCTAGTATAGCAGTGCTGGGATATAGGGCCTGTTGAAAAGTATTTGGATCAAAGGGGTGAAGTCTCATTAATCAATCAATGTCATGTTGAGGATGTGAGTTCTAGCTCTTGAGGTATGGATTGGTCAACAGAAGTACGCTGTTATAAAGCAAGTTTACCTCGTGTATTTTTTCTCTTCTGCATGAGCTTCGTGGCTACTTTTTCATGCACTCTAGCAATGTGATATTGCTGTACAAGGCTCTTGACCAATCTTGAGCTTCCCTGCTTTGAACTCATGAGCTACTCAAGCCTTGTTTCTTTATAAATCTTCAAGTCTCAGGTATTCTGTATAGCAGCAGAAAATAGAGAGTGGTTAAAAAAAAAAAAGACTGCAGATATGATTAAGGTAAGAATCTTGCAATGGAGAGAGAATCCTGTAATATCCAGTTGGGCCCAATGTGATCACAAGGGTCCTTACAAATGAAAAAGGAGAACAATTAGAGAAGGAGATGAGGAGACATAACAGAGGTTGGAATAATCTATTAGCTGGAAAAAGGCCATAAATGGCCAGGGATTTAGCTCAGTAGCTTAAGCGCCTGCCTAGCAAGCATGAGATTGTGAGTTCGATCCCTGGGACCCCCCCCAATAAAGGCCATAAGCAAAGCAGTATAGGGAGCTTCTTGAAACTAGAAAAGGCAAAGAATGAAATCTCTAGAGTCTCCCAAAGAAACAGTGTTCTTCTGATGTCTTAATTTTATTTCCATGAGACCTATTTTAGATTTCTAACTCCCAGAAGTATGCAAAAAAAAATTTTATTTGATTTTAAATCAACATGTTTATGGTAGTTACAACAGTAGCTTCCTAACTTACCTCTCTAATGTGCATCCTTAAACCCTAACTATATTACTCAGCTTTTCTACTGCTGATACCCAATACTTGACATCCACAATTTAAAGAAAGAAAGGTTTAATTTAGCTTCTAGTCTCAGGGGATTTGTTCCATAACCAGCTGACTCCACAACAGAAACATGGCAGAAATGTGTGGCAGAGCAAAGATAATTAGTTCATGGTGGTTGGGCAGCAAAGTGGGGAACAGTTCCGAGAGGAAGGGGTAAGGGACCTCAGTACCCATTGTCACATTTCCGTGACTCACCCAGAGAAAAGCGTGCTATGCCAACCCCTCAGGCACACTGCAAAGCTAACCAGGTTGTTTGTTTTAAGGCAGAAGTGTGACATGACCAGATTTTAGACATCTACCTGGTCATCTGTGTTCTGCCAATGGCCCGGGGAGCATGGGCACTGGGGGTGCGTGGGGCAGGTCTGACAAGAGGTAAATGCAACAGGCTTGGCAAGAAATGTCCAGAATGTAAAGTATGACAGAAACCAGAGAAAGGGAGGGAGCTCATAATTTATAGGAGTTCCAAACATCGAGTTGTAAGAACTAATATTCACATGGATTAAGGGATGAGAAGATCCTAAGAATATTTCTAAATGTTCTGGTTTGGGTAATCCCTGGGGTGAAAGGTGGTCGGTAAAGGAAGATTAGCTAGTACAAGAAGAATAATGACATCTTGAGTTGGAGACATTTGAAGTTCATGCTAGTGGGTGTTTTGAGAGATCAAGTTTCCCTGGGTGTGACATTTTAGCCTCTGAGTTGACCTTCTTTGTAGGTCATGTAGATCCTGAGAAACTAGCGGAAACTTGGATAAATGAATCCAGTCTCAGAACACAATAGAGATGTCCTACCTTATCTTCAATAATGGATAATTACTTTGTTGTTCAAAGGAAGTTAATTTCTACTCCCCCTTTTCTGCTCCTATCACATAATAGGTGCAATTATATCTCACACTAAGGGTGATATAATTAAATATCAGCCTTTATAGCTGTGCATTTCTGGAGAGTCTTCTTAGGCAGCTGATTTAGGCACTTGTCAGGCTTATCACACAATAGATAAATGTTTTCTTCTAGCTTAATATAACAGGGTATCTGCCTCTGAATGGGAGCGTTTCCAGACAGTCCAGGCAAATGGTCTGTTTATTGCATCTGACAGCTTTATTGCTTTATCAGTTATTTGCTTAGGGAGGATTTTATTATATGTAAAATACTGACATAAATTATGGGGAGGAGAGTGGATTTTTTTTTTTACATAAGTTTGATTCGTCTTTCATTGTTTGTATATGCAAACTGTGACATTACACATTTTCTCTTAGTGTATTTAATTTACAAGTTATTTCCCTTATTCTACAAATACTGGTATTTAATTCTCAATTCTTTTACTTCCATGACTGCTTATGGGCTTCAGCTAAGTCACTGGTATGGTTAACAAAGAAAATATTGTCACATAAATGAATATAAATAAAACAACCAATTTTTAAAATGAAATAAATTAACTTGAAGCAGAATTCTAGATTTCTTCATTTCAAAGTTAAAGGAGATGTGATGCTGATCTCCCTGCTGGCAGTCAGGTGGAGAAGTAGGAGTAGAATCTGGCTGGCAAAGCCATGGACACCATCAAGTTTGGGTAGAGCCAAGGAGTCAGCCTAGCAACGAGGCTGGGGACCATGCTAAGTGGGACTGGTGAGGCACAACTGGGTCTCAAGATGGGCAGGGTTGCAAAAAGTGTTGGCAGAGAGACTTAAGTAGGAAGATACTGAGAAGTGAAAGTTGGGCATGGAATGCATGAATTGAGTCACATGAAGATGTAGCGTGCCCTGGTGGCAGCCTGGCTAGACCTCCTTGTGTTGCTTTTACCATTTTCATGGATCTGTGTTTTATTCCCAATCTTCACAGAACTTCCCTGCAGCTCCCAGAGCAGTCTTACTATGCTAGAGAGCCTCCAGCTCCCAGTAGTTACGCATGCTGGAGGCAGTTACACGCACCCTTCCAAGCCTTAATCAACCACATACAGGTGAGGGGAGGAAAGCCCCACTCCTTTGCCTTGAGGTGAGACAGAACACCCTTTACACCTCATAGTTCCCTCTGAAATTGAGGCTGGACTTCACCTGAAATCACACCTCTCTTTGACTCCTCCATCTTATCTTGCTTGCTCCACACCTGTGCTAGTGTCTCCTATGAACAGTCCCTGAATAAACTGCTTGCATTTGAATCCTGAGATCAGAGTCTGTTTCTGGGAAAACTTTACTAAGAGAGTCAGCAACCCAAGAGACGAAGCTTAGCGTTCTAACTGAAGGGTTAATAATGATCATGGCAAGAACACCTCACCTCAACTGAACTGTCATTGTTTTTTCGGCACTGCATAAATTATGTTATATGTAGGTTTTTATTTATCTCAAGAGTTCAGTGAGGTTGATCTTATCATTTTTACTTTATAACTTAATAAATGGGGCTTAGAGACTTTAAGCAATTTGCTCAAGATCTTATGGCTACAAAATGAGAAATATGGCTTTACAGAAAAATTAGTGGGACCATTATGAAATATTAAGTGTTGAATGGTAGATTTTAGGATTCCTCATCTTTTTCTGCTCTACCTAACTAAAGTGTATTTGGCCTTTGATCTGTTTGTAGAGTGATATAAATAAACCTGCTGAATAAATGGACTCTTGGGATATGAAACAGAGCCGATCATTTCAGCAATTCCAGTCTTAAAAATTAATAATCTTGTGGCGATCAGAAAATGTAATGAGTCTGAGTGGTGTGGGACAAATCCAATAGTATGTGTGCATATGTGCAGGTAATCAATAGAGGTGAATGGAGATTGAGGAAGATGCTGTATATGGAAGACGTAGGGTCTGGGTGGAAACCTTGAGTTTTTCAACCAGGATCGATGACTTGCCTCTGTATGGGGCCAGGGCACCTACAACATCTACTGTGTGAAAGCTTTTCCATAATGCAAAAATTCTTAGCTATATATGAATAATATTGAGGTCATAAGCCTCAACTATCTAATAATAAAGAACTTCAAGATGTGTTTTTTTTTAAAGAGAAAAAACAGGAAAAAGGTAGAAATATTACAGAATTTCAAGAAAAGAAGATAAACAGTAGATGTATTCTTATTAGGAGGAATTGTGCGATTAAAGACTTCTAGGCTGAATTGTGGTATTTGGTCTCTATTCTGTCTCATCAAATAATTTCTAACTTTGAAGCAGGCCACTTTTGTTCTCCCCAAAATCTTGATTCATGTTCCCCATCATTAAAATCAGATTAACAAATGGCATTTGGAAAAGATACTTCTTCCCCTGGAACCCTCAGTCCTCTTATCTTGTTAGGAATTATATATTTTGATATCAATTTATCTGACACACAGTCACCAATAAATATTTTGTAAGTACATTCCACTAGTTTCTATAAATTTCCTCAAGGAATTTGTTGAAACCTGAGATCATGCTGAATACTGCACAAATCACAAGAACACATCTCAATGAATACTCCCAAGTAAACACATCCATGCAACCAGCACCCAGGACAAGGGACAGAATTTGTCATAATCCTGAAAATGCTCCCATGCCTTTCCAGTCCCTAACCAAATTTCGCATCAAGGGTAACCACTACCCTGACTTCTAACATCATAGGTTAGGAATGCCTGATTCTATACTTGATATTAATGGAAGCAAACCATATGTACTTTTTTTTTTAACCAGGCATCTTTCTCTCAAAATTGTTTGTGAGAATAACAACATCATTGAGAGTAACTATGATTTGTTCATTTTGCTGTATGACAGTTTCAGTGTGTGTTTGTTCCCAGTTACTTTAAATATTTTCAGGAATGTTACTGTGAAGATTATTTCTTTGGCTGAATAGGTATGAGCATTTCTGATGGGTATATACTTAAGAGTTGAAAGGGTGGGTTCTAACACACATGCACACACAATTTCCTCAACATTGCCAAATAGCTTTCCAAAGTAGTTATAGGGTTATTGCACTTTGGCAGATGAAAAAAGGCACAAAAAGTCCCTGGCCCTGTTAGTATGCCTTTCATTTGGTGAGCTGGTAGGAGAGAATCAGGGTTATTAGTATCTATTAAGCTACAAGTGAGTACCAGACAACAGAAATGAGAAAATCACACTCAGCAGTAAAAGAATTAGAAACTGTGGGAAGGCAAATGGATTTGCTAAAGTCTGAACACTACAGAGGAGCAGTCTCCTGCTGGCAAGTTGACAATGAAGCTTCCCATGTAGAAGGCCATTATTTGGCTTGATAAGCACCCAGGAATCCAGACCTTTGTATTAGCATTGAATGCCTGACCAGGGGCACTGCCCTCCTTTGGCAAAGAGAGTTGGTCAGAACCGGCTAATAAGCATGTCAAAAACAAGTCCAGGCAGAGGCCGACAGGTGATTTAGACTCAGGATTGTGCATTAGGAATCTAGGGTTGGCCTTAATCCATTTGGTCTGAGAATCAGAGATGTGGTTAAGAAATAATTTGTAACAAGGAGCAGATAAAACCACTGTGGTTGTAATTATTTGAGAACATTCTTTTTATTTCATTCTTCCCCATAATTGCCTTTCCTTAACATCTTTAAACACATGGATAGCTTTTCGTGTGGTTTCTGCAGTAGAGAATACAGAGTAAGTGATTGGCAGACAAAGCCAGGACAGTCAGTGGGAGACAGTGGTCACAAAGACGCTTGGTGTACTTCTGTTAATCTGGCAGATCTAAGATTTTGAAGACAGAACAAAGGAGCAAAACAAAAAACAAAGGTGGAGAGAAAATTTTAGCAATTAGTTCAAACATAAGCAGAAGAGAAGGACCCCAAATAACACCTGACTCTTTCCTGCCCATCCTTCTGTTCCAATTTGCTTTTGTAATTCTCAGAGTATATAATTAAGTATTTGTAATGGACTTGTTTCATTTTGTTGTTCCCGTAAATCCAATAATATCAGTAAGTTTCTGCTGAATATTGTATTTGATGGTTGCTACATGTCTACATAGCCATAAAAATAAGGCTGAGAAGAAACGGGTTGCCATGGGGTGTTTGGTGACATGGACTGCCTGGCTTCATCTGGGGTGGTACGTAAGGGGATGTAGCTTTCAGTGTGTTCACGGGTCCTCAGCCTGGCTCCAGTTCTTGGCAGGATTTTCCTTCCGAGAGTCACAGGTAAAGTTGGATTCAGAGCTCAGGTAAAGTTCTATGGTTAGAAACAGTGTACAGTTCTCTGATCTTGCCTTCTATGTTTGTAAATTTTTTAGGTCTTCACGCTAGAAAAGGAAATTAATATAGGATAAGAGTTGCCATTTTGGCTTCCTGAAAACCTTCCATTTTCTCAGTGCAAATATGATTCTTTCTTAAAACACTATATATATATATATATATATATATATATATCCTTTATTAATTTTTAGAGCAGCTTTAGATTCACAGGATAATTGGCAGGAAAGTGTAGAGAATTCCCATGTGCTAAGAAATATATGCTCCACTTCCTCAGCTATCAACATCTCACGCCACCACACCTGAGTGCTTCCTAGCTCATTCTGTGAACACTATCCTGATAAGGAAACCAGACACAGAAATACTACACATGGGTAGCCCTAATAAATATCAGACTACATTTATTGCAATTATACATTTGCTGTGATTTATAGTTTACACCAATGCATCGTTACCACCCAAAGATCACCGTTTACATTAAGTGTCCCTTTCGGTGTTTTGTCTTCTGTGGATTTTGATCAATGTATCATCACATGTGCCTCCATTATATTGCAGAATAGTTTCACTCCCCTAAAAACCCTCTGTGCTCCACTTGTCCCTCCCTTTCTTCTCCTTTGCAGTGGCAGCCAATGAATTTTTATTGTCTTAATAATTTCACCTTTTTCAGAACGCCATAAAGTTGGAAGCTTATGACATGGAATCTTTTCATATTGGTTTCTTTTACTTTATAAAATGCCTGTTAAGTTCTCTCAATATTTTGGCTTGATATTTTGTTTCTTTTTAGCATAGAATATTGTCTGACTCTTCCAAGTTATTTATCCACGCGTCTTCTCAAGGACATTCTGGTTGCTTCCAAGTTTTGGCAGTTGTGAATCAAGCTCCCCTAAGCACCCATCGGCTGTAGTTTTGGGAGAAACCACCAAATTGCTTTCTAAGCTGACCACCAGTTTGCATTCCCACCAACGGTGAGTGAGAGTTCCTGCTGCTCCTCCCCTTACCCAACAGCTGATGCTGTGAGTGCAGATTTTGGCTGTTCTGATAGGTGCATAGTGGTGTCTTGTTGTTACTGTAATTTGTATTTCTTTGCTGACATATGGTGTGAACATATTTTCATGTGCTCACTTGGCATCTATATACCTCCTTTGGTGAGGTGTCTGTTCATGTCTTTTGCCCGTTTTTACCTGGGCTGTTAGTTTTCTTGCTGAGTTTTAACAGTTCTTGTAAATTTTGCATAGTAGCTCTTTATCACATATGACTTTTGCAAATAGATCTCTAGGTCTGTCTTATTCTCTTGACTGGAAAGTACTTTTAAGGATATTTGAATATTTTGGGTGATAGTAAACAACCCCACCCCCAAGTTTCTGAAAGAGGACCCTTTTATGTCTGTTATTCTTACCTAGAACAACCGATATAATATTTAATAGAAATGAGGAGAATGTACATCCTTGCCTCATTGCTAATCTCAAGGAGAAATATTCAGTCTTCTACCATTAAGTATGATATTTGTTATAGGGATTTTTTTTGGTGGAATGTAGTTGAAGAAGTTATTTTATGCTTATAAATTTTGAAGAATTTTTTATTGGAAGAAATATTGGATGTTTAAATGCTCTTTGTGAATCCATAGACATGATAAATTGATTTATTTCTTTTTATGGTGAATTACGTAGATTTATTCTTAAATGGAAAACCAAGCTTTCATTTTTGAGATAAATTCTATTTAGCCATCATGCATTATTCGTTTTATATGTTATTAGTATGTTTGTCATGATTTTTCTTTGGATTTTTGCATTCATATATTAGAGACATCAAACTGTAATATTTTACTGTCCCTCTTTAACATTTTAGTCCAGCTTTGGTATTGAAATAATGTTTTATAGAATAAGCTAGAAAGCATTATTTTCTCCATAATTGAATGGCAGTTTAGCAGAATTGATCAGTGAGGGCCTCTGGGCCCAAGGTTTTTCTACATGGAAAATTTTAACCAAATGTTCAATTTTTAAAATGGAATACTATTCATGCTGTTTATTTTTTATGTGAGGGTTCGTCACTTATGACTTTGAATGAATTATACTATTTTTTCTAAATATAAAATATTTTGTCAGAAAGTCCTAGTAATAGTCACCTGTTTCTTTTGAATAGCTACAGGAATGTCTAATGATGGTCATCTCGCTTATTTCTGATTTTTATTTTTTATTCTATTTTTTTATCCTTGATTTTTAAAATTTATTTTTCTTGGGATTAGTTTGGCTAGGTGTTTATCAAATTTGATCATTTTCTCAAAGAACCAGCTTTAGGTTTCAGTGATTTTCTCTACCAGTTTTCGTTTTCTGTTTCTTGCACTGCCTCTCTGACCTTTGTTACTTTGGTTCGCTTTTTCTCTCCTTCCTCCTACATTTTCCATTATCCTCATGTCCGATGGAAGGAACTGAAGTTTTGGTTGATGTGAGACCTTTTTCTTTTCTTCTAATGTAGGTATTTGGTGTTCTAAGTCCTCTTCCATGTCCTATGTTAGTACCCACTGCACCTTTTGATAAGCTGTTTTCACTTTGTTTAGTTCAGAGTACTTTCTAACTTCCTTTTTAATTTGTTTTGTTTGACCTATAGGTTATTAGAAGGATGTTACTAATTGTAAATGCTTTTAAACTCGGTAAGCTTAGCTTTATGGTCTAGAACATGGCATACACTGTTCAGTATCCCATGTGCTGTTGAAAACAATGCTGCCCACCTTGGGTAGGGTGTTCCATAGATGGCAACCAGGGCACACTGACCAATAGCATTGTCCTATTGGATAAGTCTCCCATTTTTCCTGTTTGTATGTAGTTTCCATTGGAGGAATGCAATTGAAATCTATTGCACTTGTCTATTTCTCATTTCCAAGATTTTTCTTTCTTGCCAGTTCTGAGCAATTTCAAATATTATATGCTTTTGTTGCTTTCTGTCCTTTCTCCTTGTTCTTTCTTTTGTACTTGGCATTCACTGAGTTGCTTTAATCCTTGAATTTATAGCGTTCACACTATTTGGAAAAATTTTAGAGACATTTTCAAAAAAATGTTTTCTGGGCAAATATCTGTGTTCTTTTAGTGGATTCAATTGAACTTACATTACATGACTTGAATTGTTCAGTTTACTGAATCTCCATTTAGTTTTTAAAAATTTCCCTTTTATTCCATTTTGGATTTTATTGTTTTGTTATGTCTTCAAATGCACTAATCTCTTGTGCAATGTATTGTCTGCTAGTTATCATATCTAGTGTACCAAAAACCTATTTTATTTTTTCTACTTATTTTTTCAAACATGTTAATCACAATATCATCATAATAACTATTTTAAGGTTCCTATAATTATTCTTGACTTTTTTTATGGGAAACAGGTATGTTACTTGGAAACAGCTTGGTTGTTTCAAATCTTGCTCTTTAAATTTGTTAGGTGAGACCAGTGTACTATTTAGTCTAGGGATACTTCTCACTATAGCTGAAAGATATTTCTGGGAATTCTACCCAATACTCTGTGAGCTATTAGGTTTTCAGCCCTGCTGGTGGGGTAAGGCTGAGAAGTGGGTACTGTAGCTGAACTTCCTTTTCCCACCCAGCTTTGGGCACTGTCCTCACATATGTGTACAGATCAGCACTGTCTACTGCTCGAGGGGTCCTCTCCACTACCTCCAGGTCTCTTGTGTGCCACTCTTTCCAGATTCTGAGCAGGTCCTCTGGCCTTCTTGTTCTCCCCCATATTCTCAACTCTAGTTCTTCATCTGAGAAGTGGAAAGGCCTAGTGTCTCTTTTTCTATCCCCCAGCTTGGGAACTCTGAAGGGCCTCAGTTTGGGTTATCTCCACACTTGCTCCCTATTTTCCAAGACTCATTGTCTGTGTTGCTAACACTTGATGTCTTAAACCCATTGTTTTGTTGTAATTTGGCTATTTTGGGGTTGTTTTGGCTGTGAATGTAAATTTCATGTCTGTTATTCCATTTTTCTTTCCAGAAGCAATGTTCCCTACAGACTTGTGACTATAATCATTAAGAACCCTAAAGTCTTAACTCTTCTATTTAGCCAGTTGTCACCTACTGACTTCAAAGATGTACATTGGTGGGAACTTCTTCCTTGCCTCTCTGAGCTGGTCTCATTTATGAGGTGAAGACATTCCATGTTGAGGGAAAACCAGCATAACCTTGCATAAGATTAGAGTTACCCTTTGCTTTGCCTCAGTTTTCTACTCAAGATAACGTCCTCCCTCTGTGTCTTCGACATGCTCTTCAGCAATATCAGAATCTCCGCTTGAGTTATAGTGGAAAAGGGTTAGGGTAGGAAGAAAAGCCAAAGCGATCTGATAAGATTCTGCTGCCTTTTATTCATCTCCACGGAAGGAAAGATGTTAGAGATACTGGCTTCTCCACCAGAGAGGCTGTCAAAGGCTGTGAGAGAATGGGCTAGAACAGATTGTCCGAATATACATATCCGATAGTATATAAAATGATTTCTTGGTATTCTGGGCATGTTTTAGGAAGGGATTTGTGCAGCTGAATAATAACAAAATTGATGAATTATATATGCCAGGAGCAAAACATTGAAAAAAAATTTTTTTTCCACAGAATGCAGTTCTTATCACTACGGTCAATATTTGATGCATACTCACTGCTATTTCCTCTTAGTCAGGAGCAACACTGGACTCATCTTTAAGTGATGAATCAGCACAGCTTTACTCCACAACATTAGATGAAAGATGAATTATGGGAGAATGTGCACTTTAAATAGCCACTCTGATTAGTAAGAGGCCTCCTGATGAAGCTAGAAGGATTGGAGTTGAGTTTATAGAAGCACTATTGTTTCTCAGAAGTGCCGAGTGATTGATACACTTTGCAAGAAAAGTAAAAATTCTCTTAGTTTCTTTAAAAGACTAAATAGAGGATAAATGGTAGTATATTGTTTGGCTTTTTAAAGAGGTCTTCATTTTATGAAGGGGTGCTGATTGGCTGAATTGGCAATTTCATAATTTAGTGTCTAATAAGTGAAAGGATTATAGTATCCATAAGTAGGTAGACAGACAGATCATGATTAATGACACGGAAGAAAATCCAAGTACATCAGGAGAAATATGACTGGAATGAAGTTTTGCAGGGTATTCACTTGGTCAGTATTAACATATGAAATGTGATCAAATAATATGGTGAATGTTTGAATTTTAAAGACTTTATTACAATAAAAGACACATTGCCATTAATTCCTATAATATGCTCCCTGTCATCTCAAAGCCACTTATCCAATCATTCTCGCCATTTTCTAAAGTTGCTCTGGAAATCCTTTTCTGTGAGTGTCTTTATGCAGTAAGATAACAACAACAGCAAAAAGGTGAATGTTCCCCCTGAGCACCATCCAGCAGAAAGGCAGTTTAACAGTGTGTCCTCATCTATTTGAGTCACCAGATCTAGCACTGTGCAACTTCTGGTTCTTCCCTAAAGTCAAAATGACTACAACAGATAAAGGTTTTGAATCAATTTAGGACATCAAGGCAGTATAGTTGCAGTGCAGACAGTGGGGGGACCCCTCAGACAAAGGACTTGTGTCCAGAACATATAAAATTGAAAAACATCAAGCCCCCCAAATTCAAAGACCCTCTCCAAAAATGGACATCTGAGATGAACACACAGTTCTCAGAGAAAGATATACAAATGGAAAATAAATACATGAAGAAATGTTCGTCATCACTGGTCATTTGAGAAACACAAATTAAAACAGCATTGAGATTCCACCTCACTCCAGAAAGAATAGCTGCCATCAAGAAATCAACTGATAATAAATGTTGGCGAGGCTGAGGGGAAAAAGGAACACTGCTCCACTGTTGGTGGGAATGGAGACTGGTGCAACCATTATGGAAATCCATATGGAGAATTCTCAGAAGACTAGGATTGGAAGTTCCATTCAATCCAGCTATCCCTCTCCTGGGTATTTTCCCCAAAGAACTGAAAAGTTCATATCACAGTGCTATATGTGCACCCATGTTCATAATGGCACAATTTGTGATAGCTAAATCCTGGAAACAACCAAGATGCCCAGCTACTGCAGAGTGGATGAAAAAGATGTGCCATTTTTATACAATGGACTATTACTCAGCTATAAAAAAGGATGATCTTGAGGCCTTCATAGGCAAATGGAGACAACTTGAGACTATCCTCATTAGTGAAATAAATAAGAATCATATTTATAAATATCATATTGTGTCTCTAGCATAAAAAGTAAATAAGAACTACAAGTGTAATAAAACCAAAATGTGTAATTGCTATTGTAAAAAAGAGAGGAAAAGAAAAAGCTCTAAGGGATATAACTGCATGTATGTTTGAGTGTGTAAAATAGATGACCATATTGCTAAATCTTTGTTGGATCTTTGAGCAGTTTGTAGTCTGACTGTTTGAATATGTACAGTGTACCCTTTAACTTTGTAACTTGAACAACTACATCCAAGATGACAATATGTAATTTATAAACTAGTGATTTCTTGGTGAGGTTTTTTCTCATTTTCCTTTTTTTTCCCTTTCTTTTTCTTTCTTTCTTTTAGAATTCTGTATTGTTGCTACTCCTTTTTTGTTTTGCTTTGTTTTCTTCTCTTTAAATAAAATTTTAAAAATGTATAATTGCTATTGTAAAAAAGGAAATAGGAAGCGCTATAAAAGATATAGCTGCATGTATGTTTAGGTGTGTGGGATTGATGACCATATTTCTAGGTTCTTGTTGGATTTTTGAACAGATCTGTTTGCACTCTCACTGCTAGAGTGTCCCCTTTGTGTGCTTTAATCTTATAACTTGAAAAACTATTTCTAAAAGAACAATATGTAATTTATCAACTAGTGATTTCTTACTGTTTATCTTCTTTTCTTGAAATTCTGTAATATTTCTATTGTTTTTCTGGGGTTTTTTCTCTTTAAAAAAAAAAAAACCAAAGTAAAGGGGAGTGATTAGTGGTGATGTGACTTTTTCTGTAATTTTTAAAAACATTTGAACATTTACCGTATGGTTGAATCACCCCATGTGTATTTGCCGTGTCTGGTGTGTGACCAAGAAGACATTTAAGAACACATGAGACTTCTTTGCTATCAAGAAACTCCAATCTAATTTGTGACACTAAGCAGAAGTGTAAAAAGAATAGTAGTCTCAGATATAAGGAACCTGAGGAATTCTGGGGAAGGTATTAGATTATGAGCTGATTCTAGAAGAAGGAATAGTGCTTGTGTTAGGCAACATTCTGATAGCTGGTGATGCTGCAGTTAGGGAAACAAAGGTGTGATTTCATGAAATGTGCATTTAGTGGGATTAATTAAATTAAATGTTCTAAAGGCAGAACTGAGCACAGTAAATTCTGAAAATAGACAGATAACCAGGCATTTAGGATAAACTGTAATCTTCAAGAAAATACTCTTCCCACAGATAAAAGACTATACTAGGCACTTTACATCCAGGATACTTTGTGTTTATGATGCTGTTTCCTCCTGACACATATCCCTTTCCGTCCCTGGCAAGTGAGGAAGCAGAGGTCCTGTCAAATTATGCTGTTCATCCAGGGTGGCAAAGTTTGGAGTTAACTCTATTAGATTCGTATGTCTGTGTTTTTCTGAGGGCACCGCATTTCTTGCTTTATAAAGAGTCCTTGCCCAAGGCACTTTTTAATAGTCCTCTTCTTTATTTTAAAGAGAATAAAACCTAACAAAACAAAACAGAGTAAATTCAATCAAAACAAAGCAGTTAATGTGGTACAGAGCTTTGAAGCAGGATAATAGGAAGTCAGCAATGGCTACTATAAAATATCTTGTTATTGTCACAATAGTTGAAAATTTCATCAGACATAGTAAAATCAAACAAAACAGAGTAAGACCAATCAAACAGAAAGTTAATACATAATACAAAACAGAAAGAATGTGCTAGACTTCAACAACAGTATAAAACAACAACACCATCAATTAATATTTATAGAACATTTCACCCAACAACAGAAGAATGGATATTATTTACAACTGTGTGCAGAACATTAAAAATATGGGCCATATGCTGTGTGACAGGATACATTTTAATAAAAGTAGGGAGATTAAAAATGTATCCTCTATATACTCTGACAACAAAGGATTTTAAAAATAAGAGAGAGATAAAGAAAATGTGTAAATATTTTGTAATAAATTACATACCCATATTACATGTGACAAAAATGTTACATGTATTAAGAAATTTGAACTGAATAAAATTAGAACATAGAAATCAAGCTTTGTGATACAGAGGTAAAACAATACTAACACATTAATTTTTTATTTTAATAAATTATCAAATCAATGATTTAAGCTATTATCTTAAAAATTTTTAAAAAGTCCAGTTCAGTCCTTCAAATGTACATACACTGATGTACCTCTGTATGAACATGAAAGAACTGGGGAGCTAGTAAAGCTCTCGTGGCTAACTCCAAAGAGTAGAAATTTATTAACTGAATATCAAATTTTAAAAAATGATTATATTGACCCTGTAGAGATCACAACTGATCTGACAGATAAAAATTGTTGTTACATATTGTTAAGGGGTAAAATCTGACCCATAACCTATTCAGAGTTGAAGAACTTCAATAGGTCAGGAGAAAAAACACCCAGATAGACTACTGAACAAAACCAGGAAGAAAAGATGCATGAATAAAAGATAACTTTAATAAAGAAATATAAATAATATAAAAGAGCAAGCAAAATACTTGAAATTTATGAATGAAATAATAGAAAGGAAAATACAATACAGCGCTTCAACAGCAGACTTGATAATGTAGAAGAATCAGGGAATTCTAAAATATGCCATTTAAAATTAGCCAGGTAAGGGGAAAAAAAGAATAATGCAACAGAGTGAAGAAAACATAGGAGAAGTCCAATGGCTTAAAAATACAACTAAGTTTTCAAGTATACAAAATATAATAAAAAGGATAAAAAGAGAAAGAAGGGGCAGTAACAGTATCTTAAAATAATGACTCAGCATTTCCTAAATCTTGAGAAAGATGTAGATATTCATAGTGCTCCAAAAGACACTGAGCAAGATCAGCTGAAAAAATTACCCCACCCCCATAAATGATACCTGACCTCTAAACAGGACTCAGAGAGGTTGACTCCTTGCACAGTTGAAAATTGCCCTCCGATGTGTTGACTAGTTCACCTTCAAGCCATGCTTGTAGGAGTACTTTGAGAAGGTGTCACAATCTTAAAGATTGAAGTTCTTTTTGTATTACTGGTCAGAGGAGATAAAACAAGGGACAGAGGGCAATCAAAGCGCATGCTGGAACTTCAGTGGAATATCACTTCCATATCTGCTGTGCGACTGACTGCAGCCACTGAGTGAGTGTCCTGAGAACTTGGCCTGGGCTCCTTTGGCCTGCGAGGCCCTCCAGGGCCGGTTTGGATGATTCACCAGGAAATGAAACTCCCTTTAGCCAGGAGTTTGCAGAGCAGTAGGGGATGATTTGGAAGCTCGCCGATCACTTCCAGAACTAGAGAAGTTACTGTGCTTTTATTAAAAACTCCAGTGTAGGGTACAGACCAGGGAATATTGTGATCTTGTTATTTGTCCAGAGTGCTGTGGGAGACAGGCTTGGTTTAATTGCTCTCGTGGCTGCTGAGTGTGTACTCAAGTATCCACTTGGGTGACTATTCCCAGAGGTTGCTGAAAACTTTTTAGTGCGGAGGGGAAGTGGGCTGTCTCATTCTGAGAGGCAGGGAGCAGGGCCTCCATGGTGGAGTGCTGGGGGTCCTTTCAGTTCTGAAGAGTCCCTCTCCATGCATTCTAGCTCCATTCTAGGAGGACCACAGGGCAGCTTTCAAGAAACTGTGTTTCAAAGCACCCGGGAGGGTCCTCAAACTGAAAAGGATCCCATGACCAGTAGGACTCTGTTTAAGAAACTCTAGATGCCTGACCTTGCGGGAAAGGTGTACTTTTCTGAAGAGAAAAAAAGCCCCCATAGTAGCTGCTGGATACTGAAACCAGAAGACTCTAACAGGGGCATCAAACTGTGCTGTAAATCCTAGACATTCATACACCCCAGGCTGTAGAATCTCTCCCAAGTTTTGCTTTGTTTCCTATCAATGGTGTTAACAGCTCTGCCAATGTTCAGCAATTGTGCAAGGAGAACAGTACTCAGAGAGGAAAATCAGTACAGTATTGTTTTATTTTTATGCCATACCCAGACAGAAAGATCTCATCTATTCTTTGTAATACATTTGTCATTTTTGTCTGAATAAATGTGAGGCTATGAGGAAATGCTGATACCACTTGTCAGGGAAAACTATTTACAATTGTCCCTCCCTTCTTTCTTTAGGCATTTTCATTATAATCTTTTCAGCTGCACAGAAAGATGAACAAAACTTGTGCCCTGCGTGTAAAGCAGAGAACGAGTGAACCACATTGATTATGACCTTCATCTTTAAGGTTAGCAACAGGGCGGGAAAAGCTGTTGACTTCTGTAGTTTGGCTAATATTTTCTGGGAGAAGAGGTGCTTTTTCCTTATCACTTCTCATAGGATTGGGTCTTGTATGAAGACTTTAAATTCATTCATTCATTCACTTGTTCGTTCATTCTGCATTGAATGTTTTATAGTACTGGCTACAGGTAAGACACTGGATTATGACCTAGAGATATGCCAGCAAACATGACCCCTGAGGTCTTACCACAGCCTAGCAAGGAAGATGTCTCCTAAAGGGAAGAGGAAATCCTACTATCAAAATCAGGACTTGTAAAGCAAAAGCAGAGAAATCTTGCAGGTTGTAGTTTTCCCTATCAGACATTCTTATACCATCTTTCTATCAAGTGTCCAGTGGGCTTAAAATAAATCTCTCACCTCTGACTTTCCATCTTCAGTCAAAATACATTTCTTTTTATAAGTTTTAGCACAATCTGCTTTAGATACAGAAGTGACAGGGAATCAAATATTGTTAACTCATTTTTTGTGAAACACCATTGTCTGTTTTTAGGATAATAATAGTTGTTCAAAGACACCCGTAGAATAGCTCTTCAAATGTTAGGTGATTTTTTTCCCCTTGTGGGTTTAATACTGATTTTTAGTATCTCTATTGTTTAAATATCTTTATCACTACCTGAGGGACTTACCTTAGGCCTCTGTGTGGTTTTTAACAGAAATCCTTAAAAGTGTTTAGGTTTTATTTTAACCCAAGCTATACAAACTCCAGTCACTTGTGGAATAACTTAACGATTTTTCCCCATGCACTCATATTATGGCTTTTTTTCCCAAATATTTTGTTATAACTGGGTATTACATCTACTATGACTCACATACCATTTTATTTAAATGACTTGCATGTCTTTTATCTTAAACTAATTTATTTTAGCAGAAACTTTATACAACTAGCATAAATAGAGTCCTAGTTTTACTTATAAGTAGAAGGTAATAGGAAAGAAAATAAAGTATAGAGACTGACATTTCTAAATTGTATACAGATACTGTCTGAAGGTTTGATGTTTTTCTTTCCTTTTTTTCAAACCAGAAGGCTTAGCCAGAATGAATGATGGGAAAGAAATACTCAGAACCACCTGACGCTGGCTGTTCAACTTGGGTGGAAAAGCAGAATCATGTTTTCTCCGTGCTATGTGGCTCGCGGCGTTTAGTGCTGTGTCTGAGTATCTCCCGAGGTCCTCTCCTGAATCTCTTACAGCATTTTAAAAGGCCACAGAACTGCTGCACTTCATCCAGGCTCTGGTGGGTCTGATGCCAAGTTGTTTCTGTAGCAAATGGGACAGTGGGTGTTTCAAACAACGGTTTCTTCCCCCGCAAGATCTGTAGCAATTCAGAGTTTGGGGATAATTTAAAACAGCTCCTCAGTAGGCTATGGCACCTGCATCCTCTGACACCTGTCATCACCTTTCTATGTGTGTTTCCTATATTAATTATTCTTCTCTTTAATTAACAGTTTGATTCGTAAAAATAAACTTTACAATCTGTGGATACGAGTGATTAGTTCCAGCCAGCATAACAGAAGGCAATAACACTAGATCACGACTGAACTCCCTCCAGTAATATACCATCCGGCAATAATGACAACAGGAAGTCATTTATCAGGCCTAGGTTTCTCCCATTTCATCTAGAAATATAAATATCTTATTTTTAATAGAGAGAAAGATGAGCTGAGAAGATGATGATGGATCAAGTCAATGGCACTGCGGGCCAGCCAAAGCTTTTAAAGATGACATTTTTCAAAGCATGGGTGAAGAGCAGAGCAGAGGGAGAAAGAGGAGAATAGCAAACTGCATTTTAAAGGAAGCAGGCACAGCACATCCTTGCCTGAACCATATGAAGTAGCCTCAGGTCTATCCATCCTCACGGTGCTGTCACCCTGCAGAGAAATGGACTTAGAAATGGTGCTTTGTTGGCAGTGAAAGGAAGTAGTCAGTTCCTTACCTCAAATGCATCATGTAGAAGAGCTTTTTGTTTCAGGGAAATAAGTACAGAGACAGAGACTGCTAAGGATGGCCTAGGTCAGGGAAGAGAAAGACTATCGAGGTACATCCTCATCAGGGGGGACTCTCAACAGAATATTCCAAGCTCTCGTGCATGATAGAATTCAGACGATTCCTTAGCAAATGTGCACATTATAATAAACCAGGGGTTTGAATCATAGTTTTAAATAATAGGATCACAAACAATTATATTTTCCAAAAAAATACGTTGGAAAAATGTGAATGGGAAGAAAGAAAGCTTGGAACCGGGGTAATATTTATAGTATCTTTTTTCCCCTTCCAGAATGAATTTTCTTCCTAAGTGCTCCAGCTGTCTTTGTCCTTTTTCAGAATTCTTGTACTTTAAGACATAAAAGCAAACAAGCAAACAAAAGATGAAAAATTACTGTGGGAGCTCCTGAGATTAATCAAAGGAAAGAGTTTGAAGAATTGATGTTGTTCCGTCATTTGCCGTATTGTCTCTTTTCCTAATTTGCACTAACAAACCACTGTAGAAGTTGATTCTTAACAGATCTGCATAACTTGCAGACTAACCCTACTGTAGATAAAGGGTGATGGATAGCTGGTTCTCACAAACCATTTAGGAGAGGAGTGGGTTACTGTTAAATTTTCTACTTATTGTGTGGCTTTATTTTTGTTGTTGTTTTGGTTTTTTGTTTTTTTTTTTTTAAAGATGGTATGCAAAGCTTTTGGTCAGAAAAAGAGCCTGTAGCAAGAAATACGTTTCTACATAAAGGAAACTTTCCCAGGAAGGATGGTTATGAATTTAATTATAAGCTCTTCTCTTTGCATAAATTTGGTTTAGTCTAAATAAGACTTGAAACATGGAACAATGTCCATGGAGTACAATTCTCCAATTGTTACTTTTAATTATGTTCACATGCATAATTCATAGAAACACTGTCTGGACAAGAGGGAAGAAAAGATAAGGAGGAACAAAAGAGATGAATTTTCCATCAAACAATTACTATATAAATAGACAACATATTTAATACATTAGTTAGCAAAGTGATTCTTTGTTCTTGCCAGTCTGGTGCTTCAGATGTTAGAAGAATCTCCAAACATAACATTGTTACATTTTGCTAATGTCTTTCTTAAATGAAAGGAATAAGAGTGGCCATTTTTTACAGGAAAAAAAAAATCCTGAAAAAGATTATTCCCCCCACAAATGTGGAGATTTAGGTGTGGTTGATAAAGCATATTGAAATGCATACTATTGAAATAGATTCACATGTGACTTTTTAATTTGGAAACATTTAAGAATGGCATTATTTTCTCATTAAGAGAGATAAAGTCACTCCCCCTGCTCTTTTTTTTTCTTTCAATTTTTAGTACTAGGTACTGTCCTTTTAAGTTACAGAGATTTTTTTTGTGTAGTCTAGTTAAAAGTGTACGCATAATTCTGGAAAATAAAGGAGTGGTACAAACAAGTATTGAAGGCATTGCCAGAGAATCTACATTATATTCCCAACTATATAGCTTTTATAAAAGCATTTGATTCAGTAGATTCTGTGATAGTCTCATTCCCGAGGTGCAACAAATAAATGAAATATTGGTCAACCAAATAATAGTTTAAATGCCAAATATAAGCTTGATACTAAAGCTCTCATTTTTTTTAACACAGAAAAAACCCCTTTGTTTTATGGTACATATTTAGAGATCTCAAGAAGTAGCACCATTCATCTGTGTCCAATTTCAGAGCTACTGAGAGCAAGACAAGGAGTCACTCACATCGTGAGCAAAACGTCAGTCTTATTTCCGGTGAAGCTGATGTCATCCTGGCCTGGATACGTGGCAACAGTGTGTTCCCAAAGCTGAACCTCAGGATCACACAGATTTACCTGCTCAGTCTTAGGCGCCTCAGCAACTGGGGATTCTCTGCCAGTTCATTAGCAAGGTCTGTTTTCTTCCAGGTAGGTCTTGAAGGAACTGAGTAAAATGAGCGCAGTTCATCAGCCTCATGTGCTTAAATCCTTCTACACCTGCGTCTCAGATACCTAAGTCTTACTACCTGGAGGCAGGAGTAGGTGGGTGAGGGAGGGGCAACAAGGATATCCATGCAGAATTAATCACCCATCTCACTCCAGAAAGAATGGCTGTCATCAAGAAATCTACCAATAACAAATGCTGGCAGTGCTATGGGAAAAAAGGAGTCCTTCACTGTTGGTGGAAGAGTAGACTGGGTGCAACTACTGCAGAAATCAGTGTGAGATTCCTCAGAATACTAGGATTAGATGTCCCATTCGACCCAGCTATTTCCCTTTTGAATATCTTCCCAGAAGAATTAAAAACATCATACCACAGTAATGTATGTGCACCCATGTTTATAGCAGCACAATTTGTAATAGCTAAATCTTGGAGACAACCCAAATGCCCATCAACTGTGGAATGGATAAAAGAGATATGGCATTTTTATATAATGCAGTACTATTCAGCCAAAAAGAAGGATAAAATTGAGATATTTATAGGTAAATGAATGTAACTTGAGATCATACTCTTAACTGAAATAAATCAGATTCAGAAGTGCAAATGTTGTATGTTTTCCCCTGGTGTGAGAAACTGAAAGGATAAGTAAGGACCAACATGTACAATAGATATTGTCAAATGGGAAGAAATTGTTCTAAAAGAAAGAGGAATTAGCGAGGAGGAGGGGAAGGGGAAGGAAGGAAAGGAAAAGGAAAAAATGCAATATAGTTATACTACTAGTTTCTCTTAGTTCACTGAAAAGAAAGGTTTGTATTAATATCATCTGGAGAGTCTTTTATGCCCACATCATATACTCTGAGTAACTACTTTGATGATAACAATACACAGTATATTAACTATTATTATTTTCCTATTATTTTGTTATGAAATTTTGCTTTATTTTTTCCATAACATAAAAAAATCCAGTTTTTAAAACAATTAAAATCAGTGAGGCTGATATCCATGCATTACTGTAAAAATCTTTATGTATCATGGCTACTTTTCCATGGAAGAAAACAATATAAATATTGAACAAGTATTTCAAGGGAAGGGAATATGTAACTTTGATTATCTTATGAAAATCCAGTTTATTTAAAAATTCAAAGTAGTCTATGTGTTGTAGCCATGAAAGGAAACTTTCTGTGTAGTAGAATTTTTGTTTTATCATGGTCAAGATATGGTGCCTAATTTCCTTCTTCTGAAAAGTGGTGAGAACAATGTATAACTCTTCAAACTGTGTCAAGGATTAAACTGGGTGATATATGTTAGTGCTTTGAAGAGTCCCAGCACTAACTGCTCTTGTCATCCGTGTTGTCATAATTATTGTCTCAAGACCTGTGACTAAGTGGTAAGTATCCAGTGACAGAGATACAGTCCATTGGAAGACAGGCTTCCTTTCATTATTTAGGCAGGAAGCAATTATGAAGCATGTACAGGAGGCCTAGTGTTCTGATCATGCTCACTGTGACCCAGAGTGAGCGTAAGGTGAGACCTATTTGTTCAAAGCTTACAAACGATGTGACTGCATGGGCACTTCAGCCAGTACAGCATAGCTCAGGGAACAGAGTTTCACATGGAGAGGCCCAGGGATCACGGCCACACTAGAGGAAGGAGGTTCTCCGTCTGGCTTTGCAAGCCAGACAGGATGTGTCCTGAGAGGGTCAGCATGAGCAATTGCAAGGCTTTAGGAAAGAATTTGTGTGTCTAGAGGCTAATGAGGTCTTGGACATACTGAACAATGGTGACCTTAACCAAGAGAGAGAATCTCAAAACTGAACTTATTTTCTAGAGGAAGTGAGAGGGAAATTATTTGCTTCATTCTCCTAGTCATACATTGAAGACTCTTCAGGTCAGCCAGGGTCTCAGGTCTCTAGTGCTTCCTAAACGTGGCTCTGCCTTCCTGTCCATGTTTAAATGCCTGGTGAGATTCCTCTAGTCCACTCTCTTCCCTTTTTCTCTTTAAAACTTCATTCCTTTGTCTTAGCCTGTTTTGGGGATACTATAAAAAAATACCACACATCAGAAATTTATTGCACATGGTTTTGGAGGCTGGTAAGCCCAAGATCAGAGCCCTGACAGATTCAGAATCTGGTGAGTGCCATTTTCTAGTTGTAACTTCACATGGTAGAAAAGGAATCAGAGCTCTCAGGACCCTAATCCCATCATGAATATGGGCTAGTAGCTTCCCAAAGGCACCATCTAATACTGTCACAATAGTGACTAAGTTTTCAACATGAGAATTACCGAAGGAGAAAGATTAACATTCAATACATGGCGTCTTCATTCAAGGATTGTTTGTTATCGTTTGCTTACTTTTCCTTTTTGCAAACGTGAACATTTAATACAATTTTTTGAGCCCAGTCATTCCTCTCTCATTGATAGCTAAAACACAGAGATCTGAGCTCTGAGCCAGAGCAACTGATCATCTATATGACCACAGGCAAGCTGTCTAATCCCTTGGGGCCTCATTTCCTCAATTATAAAAAGATGGGTTTGGATTGGGTGATCTCTAATGGCTCCCCCAACTTTGTGGATCTTTGTCTTGATATTTTGTCTGCATGCCATCATTCTTCTTCACTTTGATGATGTATCTATCTTATTTTTTTTCCGTGGGATTTAAAATCCATTGATAGCAAAGATTTAAGTCACAATCCAGTGATTTGCAATTATAATCCTTGACAAGATACTAGGTGAGATTCCCTGCTACCCATTCATGACTACCTGCTACTGTGAATCTCATCTCCCTGCTTCTTCCACCCCATGTCCCCTCAACCTCTGATCTCTGAGTAATCTAAACAGCAAATATACTGAGTGTCAGTGACCATTGGTATTTGCAGTTTACAAACCAAAAATCATTATATAGAAGAAAGGCAAGCATCAAGGAGAGGGGTTGCCGAGGTGGGTTCCATTCGCCTTCATTCAGCAAGTTAGTTAGACACAGCTCCGTAAAGCATAATACAAGAGACATAACAGTCCCAAAATTTAAGTAAGACCTCAAAAGGCAGCCTTCTATTGCATAGCAATGTGTTTTTTTTCTACAGTGTTTCCACCCAGGGAACTGCCTTACCCTTTAGGCACTAAACACTGTCAGAGTTTCAGGGAGTTTTGTTTTTAATGCTTAATGTTTTTAATATCCTTTTCATACCAATTAGAGATAATCGCCCTGGGCTCTTAAATAATTCCTCTGAGTAATCTCAGGCACAGTGAAGAGTCACAAATCCTTTGCTGATCAACAGATATAGGGGAAATTCCTTTGGCATATTTAGGAATTAGTCAAAACTTTTAAGTCGATGTAATGTCTCTTTCTCTTTCTTGTATCAAATAAAGAATGCTTCCTACACAGATAATGCACAAATTAACTCAAAACCAGGTTGATGGGAACTTTTCCTTGATCTTGTAAAACACTCATATACATGTGTGCATACACGTGGGCACACACACACACACACACACACACCTACATTGAAAAGTTTTAATGAACCTAGGAATTAGGTTTTCCCAAGGAAACAAAATGCTTTAAGTGGGATTTTGAGAAGCTTTCACTTTCTCTTGTTTTTTTTTTTTTATTTTTTATTCCAGGTATTTAGAAGGATTAACGGCCTAGCATTTATTAGCAACTCTTTTTATTACAATACGCTGCCAACTTCCATAGAGGGAGCAGACCTGAGTGGCTTAATTAATTCCTCATTGATTATAATAATTATGTTTTTCATCTTAACATTGTGTTTAAAACATCTGAAAATAATCTGATCACCATTTAGTGATCCTACCACACTCACCTGGAGGAATATAATTTTATGGAAAGGAGTGATCAGTTTTAACAATTTTAGAAAGACTAGTGGGACATGGCTTATGCATATGAAGAGAATTCTGAACTGAGGGAACGTCCTTAACCTATGCCCCACAGGTAGTAAAGCCACATCAGAATGCTTTGTCTATTTCACCTATCTTTGGGAGATTTGAGTTGGACTTCTTGATTCAAAGTGTGAAAATCTCTTGCTTTTGAGTCTTGAACTAATGTAAATACCACTAGTTAAAATATTAATGAGTTCATGCCATGGGTTCATGCCTCAGTTTGATTAAGGTACACTGATTTACCTTTTGTGAGGTTTATTTCCCCAATCACTGTTTTATATAAATACTGAAGTAGTGTTTTCATGAATACAGTATGGATTTTTTTCTCATTTATGCAATTTTGCCTGGTAATTTATTTGCTTTAGTAAACAATATTTGAGAACTTATTATATGGTCTGGACTCATAAAGAGGCAGACCATATAATAAAAAACATGTAGAAACAGATGTCAAAAATATTATTCAACTTTTCCTTTTTTCCATCTACACAAATATATACTGAGCCAAATAATCTGCAACCATCTCTGATACTACCTTTTTCTTGTTTCTGTTTCCTTTTACTACGTTTCTTGGTCTGTTTGCTTGTTTTTTTCTTGCAAAAAAAAAAAATGTGGGACTGATTGACATGCTATTAGGATTAATTAGAGTTTAGCAAGAAATTAATATCTAAAACATTTGAGCTTTCCAATACATCATTTGTAAATAGTTTAGAAAATGTACAAAAGTGCTTAGAGAACTATTTATAAAATACAGGAGCAGGGACTTTTAATTTTGTTATGAAAACTGTAGGATTTTATTGAAAAATTTAAATTGCACAAATAGAGATGTATCTTTGAATAAAAAGACTGAGTAGTTGAGCATGTGATCTATATGTAATTGTGGAACTGCTATAATTCCTTTTAATTGCTTGGAAATATTTTTAATTGCTAAAAATGTGACAGTGATGTATCTCTGCATCTGTTTTTGAAAAAAAATGTAAATACACCAATATTTCACAATGATACTCCTAAGATTTTCAGTTCTCAAATTTCTGGAGGCAAGCATGTTTACCTATCATTTGCTGTTTTTCTGGTTACAAAAACACTACCTTTGGAAGAAGTTCAATATAGTAACATATGTCGTATTCCAAGTTTTAAATTCTGACGACAGTGGCATGATACGATAAAAAGCACATGTGTCACAGTTGGCATTAAAGGTGTACTATTAGGCCTACAGTCTTTGAGAACTCTGGGGTGTGATTAGAAGACTATAAATGAAATTTCAGATCAACATGCGATTAGATGCAAATGAGCAGAGGACAAAGGGGAGAGGAGAAACATAAATCATGAGAACCATCTCAGGGAGATACACAGTGAAGTTAACAACAAGGTGGCAGTCATGATTTTTCCCCATAGCTCATTTGCATAGGTTATTGTCTTCTTATGAAACATCCATGCCAACTGCTATTTCTTGAAGGACAGGTGTGCTGGGAATAAGATGAGACGTGGAGGGAGCATGGTGTCCAGGTGGGGTAGTGTGGAAAAAGGCAGGAGTTTGTACATTTTACGTTGAAGTCTTTAAAGCCTGACAAGATACCCAGGCAGAACTTTGAAGATGAGCAGAACTGCATCTGTTCGCACCTTGTGCAGACAGTGCTTTCATTGTTGTTGACCTCAAAGGTCATTAAACAAGTAAAAAGTGCTTGCCTAAGTCATAAGAAATTCAGCAATTAATTCAAAGGCGAAAGATGAGCTGCCTTGACATGCTCCATTCAAGAAAGCATATGACTAGTAGCATATTGAGAAATAAACACACAAAAGGAATCAATTTTTCTTTCCGAGTAAACTAAACAAAGACAATTTCACTCGTTGTGGTTAATTTAAATGTCCCCTTAAAGCCTCGAGATTTGGCCTCATGGAGGCGACTGAATCTACTAGCATTTGTGACTGGTTCATTGTCTAGTGCTTGGATTGGTGGTGCAAGTGTTTCACTTGCCCAGGGGTGGAGCCAGGATATGATGTATGACTGGAAGAAGGTGTGTCTCTCTCTCTTGCCAGTTTGCACCTTGCCCTTTGTAGCGGCCATGAATGGCTGCCCCGCCATGCTATGCTGCCTCGGACTGAAACCTCCAATTCGTAAGAAATAAATCTTTTCTTCCTTCATTTTGGGTTGTCCCAGCAACAGGAAAAAAGTGACTAAGACAGAATTTGGAGTCAGAAAGTGGGGTTGTTGCTATGACTAACTATAACTGACCATGTGGTTTGAGAGCCTTTGGAAATGGCTTGTGGGCAGCGTTTGGAAAGGTTCAGAGATGTCACCTGAATGCACAGAGCTGGAATAGCTTAGGCTGTTCTGTAGAGGAGATTCTGGTCAGAGCTTACAAGACCAGAAGGCAGATAAAAAGCCTGCTGGTAAAGACCAGGCTCAGAAGGTTTCTGTTGGGAAGAAGGACTGCGTTGGTTGTTGGACCCCACATGATGCATGTTATGGCTGGGCAGAAAGTTTGTCTGCATTTTGCTCATGTCCAGAGACTTTCCTAAGACCAAAATTAAGGGCAATGGGCTGATTAGTCTGGCAAAAGAAATTTCAAGGCAGCCGAATGTTGAGGCAGTGGCATGGCTATTGTTGGGGGCTTTTAGCCACCTTTATGTTGCAAATCAAGAGCAGAGTCCAGCAGGATGATTTAAAATGCTGTGAATTTGGCCAGAAGGAAAACTCCAGTAAAGCTGAGTATTGTAACCATAGAGCCCAAACCTCCATGGCTGAGAAGGAACAAAGACAAAAAAAAAAGGCCTGGGGCCATCCTGGGAAGCAGTGGGTCTCCACTTTTTGCAGCCTCAAACCAGCAAAAATGAAAGAATTTTCTTGGAGGAGAAAGCTGTAGAGTGCCGCATTCCAGAATGGTGATGGAGGCCACAGGAGGTCCCAAAATGGCAGCTGCCACACCAGATTCCAAAATGGCGGCAGCACAGAGAGAAAAGCCTGGTTACTGCTCCAACTGGCAGCAAACCTTGGCGACATCCACATGGCGCTGGTTTTAGGTGCAAGGAAAATGCACAAATTCTGAGGGTAAGACGGCTTCCATCCCGATTGCAAAAGGCCTGGGAAGCCCCTGAGAGGACAATATGTAAAGATGTGAGGATGAAACTGAAGGTGTAGTGGAGACTCCAGAGGTTTGAAAAAGCCAGGAACATTGATCATCCAAGGAAAGCTGCAAAAACCGAGCAGAGGGGGCTTAAGAGAGAAGCTGCTGGGGAGTTGAAATCCCTGGAAGTGCAGCAGGGGTGGAATCACCCAAGCCTTTTGGAGATTCAAATGCTGAGCATGGATCTCTAGGACTTAATGTTTGTCCTGCTGGATGTTGGACTCACTGTGTTTCCAATGCTTTGTATTCCCCTTCGTAACTTTTGGAACGGGAATGTTTTTTTGTGTCATTGCTCTTTGGAAATGTTTAACATTGTTTCATTTATACAGGGGGGTTACAGTTAAGAATTTGCCATAGATCTCACAGGAGACTTGGGACTTGGACTTCTCAGCAATCCTGACACTGTTAGGACTGTGGCAACTCTTGCAGATGGACTGAATGTCTTTTGTATAAGAAATGTACATGAGTCTTTGGGAGGCCAGGGGTGGAATGTTGTGGTTTATTTAAATGTCCCCTACAAAGGCTCATTCAGCCTCCTGGAGGTGACTGAATCTAGCATTTGTGATTGGTTCATTGTCTAGTGCTCGGATTGGTGGTAAGAATGTTTCATCCGCCCAGGGGCGGAGCCAAGATATGATGTAATGGCGGGATGAAGGTTTGTCTCTCTCTCTCTTGCAGGTTTGCTCCTTGCCATTTGCAGCAGTCTTGAATGGCTGCCCTGCCATGCCACGCTGCCTCGGAGCCAGCTGAGTATGGACTGAAGTCTCCAACCTGTAAGAAATAAACCTTTTCTTCCTTCATTTTGGGTTTCGAGTATTTTGTCCCAGCAACCAGAAAACAGTAACTAAGACACTCATGAATTGAGATGCTAACTGCCAGCTCCCTGTGGAGAGGTAATCCATACCAGCACTGATGTCGCCACACAGAACCAAGGTTCCAAATAGAAACACTCGGAGGACATCACACGCCAGTGTTACAAGGATAAATTTACAGACTCCGTGAAAGAAGAAGTTGTGTTCATTTCTCTCCTTTTGGGGTTCCCCTAAGACCATTTAGTTTTATGTGATGCAGGATTGGTACAGTTTGGGGTGGGAAGTCTTCACAGCTCCTACAGGCTGCCTCTAGGATTTGTAGCACTGTTTTAGATTTCGGCTTCCTGCCTCACATTTCTGCTTTGGCTTCCTGATATTTTGCCATTACCAAATGGCTTTTCTGTTTAAGCACTTTCTTTTATTAGACATGGTGCATTTAGTAGACCTGGATTATATTACAGAAACCTGTGTTGGCAAATTAATTACTCAGCTTCATCTTGTCATGGCAAAATTGTATGAGCACACACACAAATGCAATAAATCACCGGCGTGGAGTAAATGAGTTGCTATAAAACATGTATTGCTACACTCATAGGAGTGGTAATTACTTTGTCATCCTGGACCTCTTAGGTCTCCCCAAGAGCACTACAGCTGTCTGGACAGCCAGGAAAGCAGATAATCAAACAGTTTTGCTGATATGCACAAAACAAAAACATCAAATTGAATTACTCTCCACTCACCATCCAAACCTATTGAATCCTTGTCACCATAAAGAACTAATGAATGGCTGAGGTCCTGTGTTCTCTTTGTGTTAAAGTTTCCTGGGAGGAATTTATCTATTTTTTTAGGTGATCATTTTCCCAATTTATAATCACCTCTCAAATGGGGTCATGAGTTTTATATGCTTATCTTACCATGTTTTTATTTCTAGAAACTAAAGATAATTATACACATTTTGTAAATTACACGTTAATGATAATTGCTTTTTAATATGTTTATAATAGCAACTAAAACTGTACACATTGCTAAGTAACATAGGTTACCAAAAGTTGCTTAATAAAGTTAAGTAACAGTATTAATTCTTGTGCATGTGTCCTCTACTCATTAGCTTTGCTGTCAATAAAATTTGTCAGTCGAGAAGAACAAGGCACAGGAAGACTCAGGAAATTACCCAAGCCACATAGCTAGTGATGGGGCTAGAATTCAGCCTCAGGCAATGTGACCCCAGGGCCCTGCTCTTCATTGTTGCACTGGGCCCTGATACATCTCTGCTCCTTCCTGATCGGAATGCCCTGAACGCTGTGTTCATTGCATACCCTGTTCTTATTCAAACACAGCATCTGGAGGCAGAAGCTTGTTTTTACTCTTTCACCACTGTCAATTCAGTCTTTGGAACTGGGCCAGGAAAATGTAGGCATATAAAACAGTAAATGTCAAATGAACAAATAAATGATGAAAGCATATTCAAGTTGTTTTTCCATTCCATCTTGCTATGAGTATGTGCTTAAATCCTGCAAAGAAAAAGATGTGAAAAAGTAGAGTGAGCTTGTGACCTTGAAGGCAGAGTTGTCTGCCTGGATGCTCTTGTGATGTGTTTTTATTATCAAGATAGGGAGAGAGGTTAGAGAGCTGTTGTGGATTAAAAACTGATGGTCAACTTAACGCCAGCTAAATTAAATCAGCATGGTGCTGAGTGTAGATGTTCCACCTGAGGAAAGTTGCCAGCATAAATAGAGACATAGAAAAGGAGAAGAGAGGCATTGTGGGTTTTTCACACGTGTTGCTGTGTGAGCCGTTGGTTCTCTTGGAGGAGCTCGACGTGACCAGCTTCCCCAGTGTGAGTTCGACCATTGTCATTGGAGCAGTTCGGGACCTTGTTGGTGAGAGTGGCTGTGGCTCACTTTGGGAGAGCTCTGGTCTCACATCGAGCATCGCTTCCTGGCTCCAGAGGGGAAGATGTGTGTGGTTCAATCTCCAGGACAAGCTCATCATGCTGGCTTTCTGGCATGTATTCAACTGTTCTTATCATTAGAGAAGCTTGGGGCTTCCATCTCGCTGAGGATGGCTGTGGCGCTTTTCAGGACAGCCCTGGTTCTTATTTTGAGCATGACTTCTCAGCTCCAGTTTAGAACCCTCAGCCTACCAGCACAGCTCCTTCACCCCGCTGGCATACACTTTCTAGCTTCCACCACTGACCTTTGGGCCTTCCCAGCTCAGATCTGTAAAACAGACTGATGTGAGTCCTTCTCATGGGCTCTAGACCTCCAGTTGAACTCGTGGGAGGCATTGTCATGGGCTCTAGGTTTTCATCTGGACTCAGGTAGGACATTGTTGTAGGATCCAGGCCGTTGATTGAATATTCTGGATCTTTAGTGTTGTGGACAGATTTTCTGCACTTTCTTGTGTTAAACTCTGAGTGACCATCATAAAATAATGCTATAAATTCTGTGGTCCTGATTCTAGTTGTTCTCCTCCCACCCCTGACTACAACAAAGGCACATCTAGTTTTTGAACCCAACAGTGTCTGTGGCACCAGAGAGATTCAGGAGCACAGAGCTGGCAGCAGGAGCAAGGGCAACAAGCAGGCATTCTCTCAGCAATGTCCCCACCCTACAAAGTTAAATCCTAGTGTTCTTGTGCAGATGGTGTCAAGTGCCAAGGCACCAAGGCATGGCCCTAGCACTGAGACTCCTCGCAAGATTCCACTGTGTGCTTTGAGCCTGGAAGACGTATTGGTAAACATTAGCACAGGGAAATGGAACTGGTAGGTAAAAAAAAAGGTAGATCCCAGGTTCCAGCAGACACACTGTATTTAAGATCTCTTCTAACAAAAGTTTAGAGGAATGAAAAGTACGGAGAACCTGTTTTAATAAGCCAAGGCTGAGTTGAATGCTATTCTCACTTGTGTATTTCAGGCTGGTGTGGCCTGAGGCTATATAGATTGACTTTGATTATGTTCACAGAGGAATGGCTTTGGTAGAGACCAACATAACCTTCCAATATATATGAAGTTGGTGTCAAAAGTGTGTGTGGGGAGTGGCAGAGTCATTAAAAGATAAACGATCCTTACATGGGGTCCCAAAAGCCTTGGGTCTGTTTATAGCTGTGTATGCCATGTTGGAGACAGTTTGACAGAAGTAAGGAAACCCAGACCATGTGACTCATTGGTTACCCACATCATTAGGCTGCAATAAATGTGAATTTTATTTGGGTAAATATAGTTGTGGGAAATACATCAAGTTTCTTGGATGAACTCTATAAAAATTGGAAATTATTTTCCCTTAATTAAACTGAATGGGAAGAGGATCCACAAGAAATGAAGTGGGACTGATGGGCTACTTTCTATCATCTGGACCTGGAGGGCCACCTGCAAACCTTCCTGTCCTTTCTTCATCTTTTTTCCCTTCTGATCCATAGTGATCTAGGGACATATCTTGGAAAACGGAATTGGTTGGAGATGCAGAATTCTGGAAATTTCTTTCTCTTTTTTTCTTTTTTGATACTGGAGATCGAACTCACCACCTTGTACTTGCTAGGCAGACACTTATGCCACTGAGCTAAATCCCCAGCCCTGGAAATTTCAGTCTCTTCTTTTTCTTGCCTTATGTCTCTTTCTTTTTTTTTTTTTTTTGGTATCATCACTTCCTGAGCTTAGTATTACTTACTATCCACTTCGCTGGTATCAGCTCACTAACTCTTCTGCTAACATTTCAGTACCCTTTCCAAACTTGTACTAGCTTCCAGCCTTGACAAATAACATTTTTGGGGATATCTAGATCTGTGTCTATTTTTCTCATAAAATGAGGTAAACCTTACACTTTCCTTTAATGTACTCTATCAAAAGATCTCTACGAGCAGGAAAAAATCTGTCTCCTCCAACCCTCCTCATTTGTAAGTACCGTCACTGCCACATTGGAAAATGCAGTAGTAAGGACTGTTATGCTAGAAGTGGAAGGAAAGAGAGGCTGGGGTGCTATATTTGTCTCTTATTGGTCACAGAATGACATGGTCAGCTTCCTTTTTCATATGATTCCTATTCCTCAAAACCTAGATCTACCTTAATACTAGAGAAACAGCTATTTAAAAATCACAACACTATACCTGTTAAGTTGTATCAAAAGTAGGGGGATCTATTTTAATATTAAGTGGCCAGTGATGAAGGTGTAGAAGAGAGCAAATGATTAAAAAAGAAAATCTGAAATGTGCTGACATCATGGAACACAGATGTGTACCTATTTCTTGAAGCATAATACTTGTAATGTGAAAATATTTTATGCCAAACAATGGATCAAAATGTATTCCCTTTCATGATAAATCACTAGTTGAGACTCATTTTGAAAATTCTTCCTAATCCACTCTGCGGTTATTCATTCTGCAAACTAGACCAAACCCACAATATTATAGTGACTAAGGCATACACTTAATACAAGCTTAATTGTTCTTTAATTTTTGTTATTCATAATGCACTCCACGAATTAGCCACCTCAGTACACGCTGACAACTTGTTAGAAAGTCAGACTTTCAGCGGCAAATCTATTGGTTCAGGATCTTCATGTTATTCAACACTTCCAGGTGCTTATAAAATACAGGAATCTCACTGTTGGAACACAGCAGAAAATTTGTCCCCATTCTGGACCTGATATATTCACTCCATCAAATTGAATACTTTGCTCATTGATTTTTCTAGAAATTTCAGTCTCTTCTTGTTGCCCGATTTTCTACAGGAAGAAGTGTCTTTTATGTCAGCTTCTCAAAGATCCTTTTCTGAAGGCAGATCATAAGGGAATCCAAGAGAAGGAGAGGGCCTTGTGTGGCAATTGACTACCAATGGTTTTTAAGGTCTCTCTAGTTTCATGGCCTCTCCAGAGCCTTCTCCTTTGTTCTTTAAATTGAAAGAACTTTTAGAAGTCAACATTTTCAGATCACAGTGAAGCCTGCGGTTAGCTGAGGATTGGAAAAAATTTGGCATCTGATTCATCCAGAAATTCCCATCCCTGGGTTCTTTTTTGCTCCCGTACCATATTGCTTATTCCTCTATTAGTAACAGTTATTTAATGTTGCCTTTTATTTTATATGCTATATGCCTCTTACTTCAATTGAATTATGAAGGCTGAAGGTAAAATAATCCACGTCCACTTTAGCCCCTTCTTGCTACCCTTAGTACAACCCTTCCGTATACCACACATTTATACATATATGTGTCAAAAATTTAGATTTGTAGGTTGCCAATTTTTCTTTTTTAAAAATGAGATATGTTGTCTTAGAGACATCAGTGATTGTGAGATGTAGGTTAGAAACAGGAATTGAACAATAAGTCTTTGTATTGACTAGTAGACTTCTAAAGCAAGTCATATATCCACAGCCCCAGTTCTAACAGATGGATTATAACACTAAAATTTGATCTACTAACAGTCATTAAAATCTGTGAGTGAACCAGATGGGAAAATGTGTGCCAGGGAGAGTCAGCTTATATGTGGTACAGTAATAACTTCCTTTTCAAATGTTATGACCTTTCAAATAGTGTCTTCCATGCTTCACTATTTTACTTCATTCATAAATGATGAAGAGGCCAGGTGAGTCTCTGGGACTTGAATCCTGGCTCTGTCACTTGCTGGCCGTACAATGCTATGTATCCTGAATGTTTTGGTGACATTTTAAAAATGATTGAGACAAAGGACAGTATCTGACACAAAAGTGCCACAAACAAACTGGTTTGATGCCATTATTCTTTAATTAAAGAATAAAACTAAGAAACTCATGGTTCAGTTCAGAAATGCAAACAAATGCATACTTTCAAAAATCACTATGTTTCTCTAAAACCTGAGCATATACTCTGAAAGATAGTCAGTACTTATCAGTCAAAACTTCAGCTAGTGGACTAGGTGCTGCTTTGAAGTTATTCCTTCTACTGGGTTTTGCTTTTTGTTACTGTTCTTGTTGTTTTTTTACTTGTTCTCTTTTTTATTATGTTTGTTATTCATAATAAGTACAGTAAAATCTTGGATTGCGAGAAACCCACAAGACAAGCAAATATTTCCTATAAATGTTAAGCTGATAAATGAGTGATGTCTTATGAGTTGTATGTGATGCTGAACATAACATGGTCACAACTGAGCCAACTGTTCTTTTCTCTCTCTCACTGCAGGATTGTGGGTGATCATCTTTCAACAGCAAGAGATTGTGGAGGAGATCTTGTCTGCGGAAAGGGAGGAGGAAAAGAGAGAGAAATCCCTTACTTCAAATGAGGCTAGGGAGATGTGGGAAGCAGTGGAAAATTTAGCAGAAAAGCACCACCCCTGTAGCAGTGTGGGCTACAAATCTGTTTAACAACAATAAGGTGTCACATTTCCATGAACTCCTTCAAATGACGCAAAAAAATGCATGGCATTAGATAGGTTCCTTGTTAAAGCTGCATGAAATAAAGACTCCATTGAGCCAACAGATAGCAGTGATTCTATTAGTGATAGGAAAATGGAATGAAAATAACCCTCCTCTCTCTTGTCTCTTGCACACCAGCCACAAAGATTCTCAAAGGTAGGTGAACATTGATTTGTTTATTTTTCTTTATATTTTGTATTTTCTGTGTTATTTTATATTATATTACACTCATATAACCATTTTTGCCTGAGTATCTTTGAGTTGTGGAATAAATCTTCTGAGTTTCCATTATTTCTTAGGGGAAAGTTTACTTTGATATACAGTAGTATCTCTGTTTACCAGTGCTTTTGTTGGCAGACAATTTGGTTCACAAACATATGTTTGGCAAAATTTTGTTTGTTTTTTCAAATTCTTCATTGGGTGACAAACATGACTACAGCCATCTTTCTCATAGAGACACAAATGTGATCATCGTTCCAAAATCATGACAAAAATTAAGTTTGTGAACTGAGGTACCACTGCCCAAATGCTTGGGATTACAAGTGTGTTTCCAGAACAAATTATGCTTGAAAACCAAAGTTTTACTGGAGGTTTACTATGAGTAATTGGTATATAAACATATCACATTGTGAGCCTTTTTACTTCCCTTATTGTTGGTCTTAGAGTCTTCCCATTGGTCCATGTAATATGCAGAGCCTAAGGTGACTTCTAATGAGTTCTTACCTCACGGCTTCCACATCTTAAGCAATCCTTTTTTGTGAGTGTATGAATGGTTTCTGGCTTCCTATAACCAATAGAGTTTGGCAGAAGTAATGGAAAAATGTTATGATTTAGTTCTAAAATCTCCCCCTAAAACTTTCAGGTTTGGACAGGGTCCTGGTTGTAAGAAATAGGTAAAAGGGATTTGACCCAGAAGGGTAGTTTTTGACCCCAGCTCTTCTCTCTCTGCTTCCTGACCACCACATGGATAACAGCTTATCACCACCATGTCATTCTGCCAAAGCATTTTCTGCAATAAACTGAACTGACCAAAAGTATGAGCCATAATCTCTGTTCTTGCAGTTATAGGAGTCTGGTATTTTTTCCCAGTAATGGTAACATAACAAAGGCTGAAAATTTGTGCTGAGAGGGTGACCATTGCTGGGACCATGTGTTTCAGAAGCATTTGCAACTGATTTGCTATGAATGGAACCAGCTGAAGGGAAATGACATGTGGGCTGGAAACAGCAAGGCCACAGGAGCAGGGTTGCCCCAGCCCTTTGGAGTTCATATCTCCCCACAGCTTTGTCTGGGTGCTGGACATGCAGCCATAGGATTTAATGATTACTGTGCAGTGGTTTGTTTGGTCATGCACTGGTATGACTTCTTTCTTTTCCTTTATTTCTCCCTTATGGAATGGGGTTGTTTACCTGTCATGGGGTTATGTGTTGGAAATGTTTACCTTTCCTTTTGATTTTTACAGGGGCTCATGGCTAAGACTTTGCTTGAGTCTCAGAAAAGACACTGGACATGGATTTTTTAGTAGTGCTTTTACCATTAAGACTTTGGTGACTTTTAGAGATGGACAAAATACATTTATGTAAATAGATATATGTGAACCTTTGGGGCCAGGACAGAATCTAAAATGTTATCTAAAAATTTCACTTTCAGAGGTAGGGTCTGGTAGGAGGGGCAGATCACTGGGGTTGTGACTTGGAAGAGTGTGTTGTTCCCAGCTTCTTTCTTCTGTGTCTCTGTTTGCTAAGTGCCATATGGGGAGCAGGTTTCCTCCTCCATGCCATTTTTGTCATGCCAGCCAACCATGGAGTGAACCCACTGAAGCTGTAAGCAAAAGGAAACCTTTCTTTTTAGGTTGCTGGCGCCATATATCTTGTAACAGCAATCAGAAAGAGACTAATGTAGATATGCTACTCATGCTTGTTTCTGCTGGAACCTACATTATAATTTTCAGTATATTGTAGAGCAGATTTTGCTAAAACTTACCCTTGAAGCTGAGCATGACATTAAACACCTACATGACAGATATAAGTGACAGATCATTTTATGACCTTTCAAGATTTTTTTTTCTTAATAAGTCAGCTGCAGTATCATCAAATGAATTAAAGCCACATATGATTTAATTTGTGTTCTTTAAATTTGAAACACTTTGGTTTAAAACACAGTTCTTGGAGATGAACTAAGTACTCCATTATAGAATAATTTTTTCCCTTTAAAACAGGTATAAGGATATAGTAACAATGGCATGGGAAAACTAATTTTAGGGAATTTGTGTTTAAGTTTACTTGCTTTTAACTAATTGCTTTTAACTATTGCCACTAGTGCTTCTTCTTCTGAGAAGTGTCCATTCATATTATTTTTATGGCTAAACAGCTCTTACAGATTTGGTCACAATTTTCCTCCCAGCTTTGGCCACTCCATTCCCATTATCTCAACACACATTTATTTGGTAATCATTATGGTTTATGTATAAAATGTGCCCCACATCTCATGTATTGAGGGTTTGGTCTCCATTGTGGCAATGTTCAGAGATGGGATCCCTGAAGGTAATTGGATCATGATGGCTCTGACCTGAAGGATTAGTCCCTTATTGAATGAGTATATATCAGGAGGTGGAGGAATGAGTCATGTGGGCACCTTTGGAGGGTACGTCTCTCCCTCTCTGGCTCTTTTCCTGTGCATCTACTTCCTGGATGCCATGAGATGAGAGACTTTTCTCTGCCATTCCCATTCCCAGTGATATCTCTGTCTTGGAGCCAGCGGAGCATGGAGTGAAACCTCTGAAACTCTAAACAAAAATAAACTTTTCCTCCTTTAAGTTATTTGTCAAGTATTTTGTCCAAGTAATGGAAAGGTGAGTGGTCCAGTTGTACTTAGAGCTCTCAGTTAAACTCCAGGCCTCTGGCTTTACTATTTGAAACCCCCTCTCCATCCAGTTTTTTATTTCTCTCGGAAACTCCACTATTTTCATACTGGGCTTAACCCTACATTTGTTATAGCTCCCATGACTTTCCCTTAAAGTGGAAGATCCTGAAAGGAAGGAATGATTTCTGGCTTGGTTTTGCTCCTCCAGCCTCTAATACAATGTTTAACTCATACCTGCGTAAGAACTCTCTATAGAACTCTCTCCCGCAATCCCTACCTATCTGCAAGTGCAGCATCTGGTTACGGTACTGACTCAAGAAGCTTCCGTGAATGCCAATTACAGTAGAAAAAATATTTTTCTATGATTACTGGTTTTATACAATTGAAGAAAAAGAGGACGGGTTATTTTTCTCTTTCTGCCAGTTGTTCAACAGATGTTAGTCAGGTTGCACAAGGATGCCAAGTTACATGTAAGGCATACCAGTTGTTTAATGTTGAATAATCTTAAAAGGCAAAAGAAGAAACTGCAAATGATGACCTTTCTCTAGGGATCTTTGTATTTCTCGGTGCCATATTTCTATGTATGAGAAAGTAAATTTTCTTAGGAAAAAGTGTAAGTTGAGAAGAAGATTCTTGATGAATCCTTTCATTGTTAATAAATGTTATTCAAAGTGCAACATTAACCATATGTTTTAGAGTAAAGTGAAGATATACATGGCTCTCGTCCTGCCGATCTCATAGTAGTGTTTATTTCATATGGGTATCAAAGACTCAATAAGTACTTGCTCAGTGAACAAATCTATGAAAATATTTATTGACTAAACAATTATTTATTGGTTCAGATAGATTAATAGAGATGTTTATTGACTCAGCAGATATTGAGTCAATAAAAAGACAAAAATGGAACTGCATATTTAGAAGAGTTCTTCACACCCTATAATCTGTCTAAACAATGTGGCAAAATTAATCTTAGATCCTGTATCCTTTTAAGGTTCTTTGTGAGGTGAGACAGGCTAGATAAGAACGGGATAAAGAATAGTCCACACACGGTTTTGATTAAACTCCACGCCCAGTTGTGAGAGTTTGTCAGCATGGACCACTGAATTGACTGCATTTATTCATGGACTTATGTTGAGTTCTATATCTTGTCTCTGTCTAATGTAACGAAAGATTCAGAAGATTGACACAGGGTCACCACTCCCAAAGCTAATCATTTAGCCACAAGGAAGATCAATAACTTAGGGGACAACACGGGAAAGAGCAGGGGGAGGGAAGTAGGCAGGCCCTCTGATCGGCACACCCCAACCCTACTTTTTGGTCATCTGACACAAATTCAGTGCTGAAAATGGAATTTTTGTTTATTTATTCATTTGCCTGTTTATTCTATAAACATGTATTGATCACTATTACAGTGTGAGTACTTTATTAGATAAGAGGAAAAAACAGTAAAGGCAGATGTCCTTTAAAGTAAAAAAAGAAAAGGCTGTATCAATAAATGCAAAAACACAAAGAAGCACGGAGAGAACCAGTAATTATAGAGGGTTTATTTTTGACTCTTAATATCCTATATGCAGCCTGATGTGTAGTGTGTCCCTAAAAGGTCCTTCTGCGACAGATCAGGACAGGCTGTGATTAGCAGGAAGAAATTCCTTTTACTTTGCCCTGTCTCTACCCACCCGTATTGGCTAAGTACTTGTCCACTACTCTGACTGAAAATTAATAATGCTTTAATTTTTCTTTAAGGGTCTTTAATTAATTATGAAGACATAATATTCAAGCTTAGTCAAACCGGTTAAGTTTGCCTAAGATTTTGACTCAAATCTTCACTTCTAGGCTCTCTGCCATTTTCGCTTTCCACAAAAGCATGACATATTACAGGTAACGTGTTGTAGAGGAGAGTGTGGGGTTTACCATTTAAGCTGGACATGTGTTAACTCTGGGGCCCTGAAATAATAATAGCTACCATATCACTCATTGTTAGGAGAGTTGCTTGAGACTATGCTATGCAAATGTAGGTAGCTAATAATTACATGAAACATTCATAATCAGCCTCTAAACAGCAGTAAATGGGGAAGGACGAGAAGAAATAGGAAGTGTGCTGATTTTTATGCATTTTTGAAACAAATGATATGTGCAAGTAAATTATAGTCAAATAGTTCTTTGATATTTGTTATGGAAAACAGCACATGACTACTTAATTCTTCATTTATTCCACCTCAGAAGCAACTACTTTCAACTCCTCTAGTTGATTATTTTGATATAGTGTCTGTAAATAACATCCTTCAATTGGTAGTTACAGTTTTCAATTTTAATCATTTTATATTTATTTTTCTCTTCAGAAAATTAAATTTTAAAATCCTTTCCTAATTTTTTCACCCATGCCTCTGCTTCTCATTCTACCATTTCTCTAACAGAATTGTGCATTTCTTTTCCTTTCTTCTTCTTAAGATAAAGAATAGAAGTTTATTAAGCTTGTGGTTCTGGAAGTTAGGCAGTCCAAAACCATGGTGCTAGTATTATTGAGGGTCTTCTTACATGCTTTTCTTGAATTAATATGCGGGGTTTACATATTTATGATTGAGCAAGTGGTATTTGTAACAGTGCCACAAAGCAAATTGTAATTTTACTGTAAATCCATTTCTTATAGTTAAGAGTCACCTTGATTTTATAAGAGTTTAGTTTTTCACATATTAGGAAAGAATTTAACCCCAGAAGGCTTGCTAATCTTCTAACACATGTTCACAATTCAGACTTACCAGATATTCTCTCAATTTTTTTCCAGAAGATTTATGTCTTTTAACATCCTGGGCCACTCCTGTGTGAAAAGGCTGCTCTCTTTATGCTGACTCTAACTAGCATACCAGAATTCCCACTAGCAATTTCCTGAGAATTGAGGTCATGTCTTTACTATGGTGCATCTCTCCCATGGCAGTTTGGCACCTAAATTCACGTAACAAAAGTTGTGCCTCTCTTGCACAACATTCCCTGAAGGGCTGGATGACTCTGGATGACTCACAAGACAGCCTTGTTGGAGCTAGAGTCCCAGGTCACTGTCATGGTGTGATGCCACCACACTGTCATATATTTTTATAATTGCAGAGACTGAGCATGAGATCATAGATCATAGTTATACCCATGTTTAGCTGCTATATGCTAGAGATAACCAAACCAAATCACTGGCCAAGCAAATCATATGATCATATATATTTGCAAAGATACAGAGCAATGTGCCCATGGAAAGAGAAAACAGGAAACACAAACAACAGGCTGCCTAGCCTACTGTTGCTGTCACTTTTTTGTATCACTTCAGGTTCTTTCAATCTTTCTTCTTTCTTAATCTTATTTTTTTTTTTTGAGACATAGTCTCACTCTGCAATTCAGAGTAGCACTGAACTCACTATGTAGCCCAGGGTGGCCTTGAATTCGTGGTGATCCTCCTACCTCAGCCTACCTAGTACTGGGGTTACAAGTGAGTACCACCATGATGGCTTTTTTCTTGATTTACTGATGATTGATTGTGTGAAAACTCTGACCAACTTCCCAGGGGTGGGGTTGGGATGGGCCAAAAGCGTCTAGGTCTGGGTTGTGCTATGGGCCTCTTGCTTCTGCTTTGAGTGTCTCAGGCGTATCAAAGGTGGTTGTTGCTGGAACTTTTTGGTGCATGAACATGTGTTCCCTAGAAGGGAAGGGAACTTGGCCCCTTTGCCAGAAAATTTGACCAGCCGTCAGACGAGCACTAAACAAATACTTCATTGTTTCTTCCCATGGGTGCATATCCTGAAAATAATCTCTACGGCTTCCCATGACTTGTTCCTCTGACCACTCTCACTTCCTGAATCACATGTCTTACTGCGTTGCTGGTCTCAAGCTCCATAAATCATGGGAAACCATGATTTAAGATACCTTGTTTTCTAGTTTCTTGGTTTTCTACCTTCTAGCACTGAAGGAAGGGTGTTTCCTAAGATGGGGATGTGAGACTGGGAAGTAAAATTTCTGTGACCTTGCTATGTGAAAGTATCAACTGTTTTACCTCAACAATTGATAAGTTTGACTCTGAATGGAGTTCAAGGTTTGAAACAAATTTTCCTTAGAATCCTGAAGGCATCATTCCATTACTTTCTAGCTTCCAGCTGTCAAAAAACTCTAAAAGCTGTCTCTGGCCTCCATTCATAACTTGTTTTTTCTGATCACATTTTCTGGAGCTGTTTTGGGTCATCTTTTCATCTTTCTCTGAAATGTGTGGGTCTATATTTGAGTGGATCTATCTTTCATTTTGTTAGGCATTCAATTTTCTTGGATTATTTTAGCCCTTATTTGTCTTCATTGCTTCCTCTGTATTCTTTCTCTAACAATCTTTTTTTCCATTCCAAAATTGGATCTTTCAATTGTGTACCATTGTTTGTTTATTGTTTGTATGCTTTTTTCCTTTGCTATATGCCTTGGAAGTTTTCTCCAACTTTACCTTTCAAGCAATCTGTTGAATTTTTTATTTCTCCTGTGAAATTTCACATTTCTCAGAATGGTTTTTCCTTTCTTCTTATATTAAAAATGCATCCTCCTTGTTGTTTGGAATATTTTTTCTCATCCCTGCCAGCATGTCTGGGGGCAGAGTAATGATGTGTGTTGTGGGTGACTTTTCAGTGTGCATTTGTTCCACTAACTTCTCTGTTTTGAGTACCCAGTTTCCCACCTGAGCGTGGGCTGTTTTGTCTTACTCCAGAGAAGCATATTTGACTTTGTGGGATGATAGAAAAACAGCTACCCCTTTGCTGAGAGTAATGGAGGGAATGTGAGCCTTTTACCATTTTACCAGACTGTCTACTAATCCTCTGCACTTTTGCCATTAACTTTCACCCTTCATCCAAAAGAACTTGTTTTTCCATCTCCTGAATTTTGAGGAATTCCTTGGTGAAAACCTGATTATATGTCATCTTCTCCCTCTGCTGCTTTACAATTCAATTTCTTAATTTGCTATGACTTATTAATGGTGCATTTGCTTCCCAATATTTATCATGATCTTTTCTGCTGCCATTTCTATTCTTGTGGGAAAAAAAGATCTTTGTAGGATCATTTTAGTTGTCTTTTCAGAGTGTCTGTTTTGGTCTTTGTTGGATACTTAACGGGATCCTGGCCTCTACCCACAAGCATACCAGTGTCACACCCAAACTGAGGCACATAAAAATATCTTGAGACATTGTCAAATGTTTCCTTGGGACCCACTACGGAAGCAGAAAGTCTTTTCCTGCAAAGGGCCATATGGCAAATACTTTCAGCTTTGTAGGTGATATGGTTTGGCGGAGACTACATAACTGTGCCACTGTAACATGAAAGCTGCTACAGGTAATATATAAACAGATAGGCATAACTGCATTCCAGGAAAACTTTATTTATAAAAATGGGCAGGCAGACAAGATACAGATTTTAGCTTTCTAATGTCTGGCATTGTACAAAGATCAGATATCTTGGAGAGAGTGGAATGTAAACCACTCAGCAGCCATGATCTTGGAAGCTTAATGAAAAATAGTGATGATTATTTTATGGGATTGTAGGAAGAGTTGGATGGAAACTTTCTAATCTGCAATAACATTATTCACTTTTTCTAGATTTTAACTAATGCAGTGGTGAAGTCTACCAGAAAGGCCTTGCAATATAATCAAATATGCCTTTATAAGTGAGCAAATGAATCATACTCATCTTTTTTATGTTTCTGATGCACCCAATGCCTGGCACCAGTTGTTGTTTATTAAATCTGTAGGGAAGGAACAGAATTCACTACATTCTATTGTACCTAATGAAATTTCATCTCAGTTTTATACTGGTGCTGATTTTTAAGACTAAATTTTTGTCCTCTTGGTTCTGGATATTGAAAACAGGGCCTCACACTGAGCCACATTCCGAGAGCACTTTTGTTTGAGAGAGATTTATTAAATTACCCAAGTTAAGCTTGAACTTGTGATCTTCCTGCCTCAACCTCCCAGAGTGGTGGAGTTACTAACATGAGCCACAGCATCTTGTTAGGAACATACTTTGATAAAGATTTTTCTTTTTAATTCTTTGCTTCTGATACTAATAGAAGTGGTTTGAGTTGATAATTTATAGACCTAATTATTTCACAGATACTTGTGAGAAACATTCTGTGCTTTGCCCAAGCCTCTGAAAGAACTGGAAGGAAACATTTTTTCTATTATGTTCATGCTATTAGAAGCACAAAACTATAATATTGTAATTTTTATAGTTTCAGAATAATTATCTTTCTGCACATAAGACAAAGTCATGTCTCCTTATTGTTACTGCATAAATTACCAAATCTGACCCTTCCATTTGGGCCTAATTTTCTTTCCCAATAAAATAGATTCTAATTCTTTAGAGTAACTGAGATTTTTGAGACAGGCAACATTTGTGCTTACCATAGGGAAAATGAATGAGTTGAAAATAATATAACTCGATCAACAAATAGAGGACTTTGGACTTCCCATATCATGATTTTTATATACTTTATTATATTCATTGAGGACATGGGTTGTGAAGAACTAGATACTGAAAAACCTTGGAAAGAATGAGTGGCTTTACACTGAGACAGTTTTGGAGAACAGGATTAGGGGAGAGATGCTAATTTTAGGGAGTACCAGGGAGTTGCCTCTTAGTGGAACAAAAGGGGGAAAATGAAAAGAAGGTGTTGGGTATTCCAAAGATCTGTAATATTTCTAAATTCCTTAAGGTGAAAAAAAAAAAACCCGATATTGATCAATTCTACTCACTGTCTTCTTGAGGTCTGCTGAAATAGAAAAGAATAAGCAATGGCAGAAAAGAGAAGAATTTCTTTTCTTCTTTCTTCTCATTGTCTTTCTTTACACTGCATTTATTGCTTCCTTCAGTGGTAAGACACTGCTGACCATCTTTATGGGCTGGGTTTGGTCATGTGATCTCATGGTAGAAGGAGAAGTTGCATCCTTTCTTGTTCCAGGTAGAATGCATAGGTTGTTTTAATTTTAATGCCCAGCACCGTCAGCACTTTACTATAGAGCATGTGACTTTATTCTTAGAAAGAGCAGGCAGTGAATGTATTTCTCTGAAAACAGGATGAGAAAAGTGATGGTCCATGAAGTTGACCAACAGATACAGTGATACACCATGAAGCCACCAGCACAGCCGTCATCCATACTCAGGATCAAGGCTGTTGAGTGATTCCATTTGATTTACTTCCCTTGACTGAGGGAATCAGCCTCTCCCAAGGTTAAACTTCTCTTTCACCAAAGTCAAGTCAGTACAGTGGTGCTGAACTCTGGTTCCTTACTCTCAATTAGAACAACTCTTTAGTTCTAGGGGCTGCTCTTGCAACTGATTACAGATTAGCTTCTTCCTCTACCAGTTGTCTTTCCTCATTTCTCACGAGTATTATACCTAGGAACAATAGTCAGTCAGCTTCTTCATGTAAACCTCAGGACTTCATAGATCATTTTTTCTACTGAACTGGATCTATGGGAGATGCCAGAAGTTGTCCTAGGAAGATGTAAAAATGGGATTTGGAACTTGGTCATTCATAAACAGAAGCAACTGTGTCTTGGTTATTTCAGGAAAATTGTAGTTACAGGGACTATGGTGTAGTATGACTGTTATGGACGGGGACTTCATACATTCAGTAAAAGGTTAAAAATGATTAATCACAAATAGCCACTTGGTAGGAATTTTTAGATTGGACACTCTTTTTTCTGCCTCTGGCATGGAACTCACAACCTCAGGTTTACAGAGTGGTGCCTTAGCCAACTGAGCTAAAGCTGGGGACACTCTTAATAATGACCAATATCTATATTGACAGTAATAGATTGATATTTTGGACATTAGTTTGCCTTTTTTAAACTCAAGATGTTCCAGACAGTAGTGTTCAGAGATTAGACATTTCAATTCAAAAAATTGAATTAAACCAATGGATTCACTTTTCAGTAAAGGAGATGTGGCAGTGGCTACATGCTCATGGATATAAACCATCAAAACTGATGATCTAGTAGAGCAATACAATGCTTTTCTGAAGGCCAAGATTGGTACCAGAATAAGATGGTATACTGCAGGGAAGAGGAGCTTTCTTATGGATGGAAAAGTAAAATCAATGACTTAAATTGATGATTCCGATGAGGAATAGTTGGTGTAGGGACTGATGATATCAATAGGGGTGATTTTGCTACCATTGCATCTAATTATTACTTAGGGAATTTGTTGCTCCTACAAATCGAGGCTCTGTAGCTTTTTAAATTCCACTACAGGACACCATGAATATCCCATTTAACTTTACACATTGGCTTCCAGCTGATCATTCTGATATCCATGTGTCAAAATGCCAGCAGGCAATGGGCAGAATTACCATCATAGCAGAGGCTATGATGATCATCCACACAAGGCAAGACTTCTGGTACACAGTGAGGACCTGGAAGAATTTCTTTGCCTCCAGATGATTTACCTGGGCAAGTCTGGCATACCCTTTTCCATTTTGGTGGCACTGGAACAAAAGCCCTGGTGGGAGTGCATGTAACCTAGGGCTGCTGAACTTCCCAGGACAAAGTGTTGGTAAGTTATCGAGAGCAAAAAAAGAACTAATGAAGAATGAGAGACAATTAGAATGGGTAGTAAACGAGGGAGCAGTGCCAGTTATAGTTTAAAACCAACTGCAGACCTACAGGCTATAATTTGCCCCATTAAGCTTCTTCTCACAAGTATCTTTAGGAAAAGAGGTGAACCCAGGTTTGGTAACAGCAATTTTCAGATGCGATGAGCTCACTGTAAGGGGTAAGTGCAAAAGAACGGAGGGCAGTGGATGCTGTGCTGTGCCATCTGGGTTCCTCTTCAGGCATGAGAATTGTTCACAAAACTTGCACACATTTAGAAGAAGTCTTTGGAGGTCTACATGTATTAGTTATCCCTACCCTAAGGGAATATAAGTGACTGATACTGTCCAGTTACGGGTAGAAGAAAAACGATGAGATAAAATACAATTATAGATAAGATTAAAATATTATGTCATGTTCAGGGAAACTACTTTGTTTGATCTTAAATGAGGAATATAAGTTTGCTGGGCATGGTGGTGCACATCTGTAATCCTAGCTCTTGGGAGGCTGAGGCAGAAGGATTGCTGTGTGTTCTAGGCTGGTCTATATAGCAAGACTCTGTTTCAAAAATAAATAAGTAAATAAATAAATAAATAAATGTAATTTTTAAGAATGGAAATTCTGCTTGCTCCCTAAAAAATAAGTTATCTACTAAAATACTGAATGGGAAGAGCACAAAATGAGTCTGGCTTGGTCACCCACAAGTCTTACTTTGGCCCCAAGGATAGTTTATGAGTCCAGGATTGCACTGCAGAGAAGGGAATTCCTAAGGGGCTAGATTTTATAGTCCCAGGGTACTCAGAACTTCATTAGCACCCAAGCCTTTCTCTAGAACACCCCCATTTCCAGGGGGGGTGTGATTTTTCCACCCAATACTTGTTCTAGGATTGAGAAGGATTCCCAGGATTTGCCTCCCAGCACTGTTCCCTGCATGAGGCACTAGCTCCCTCATCTACCTTCTACTTGCTGGGGGTAGGTGGGTGCATGTCTTGATGTGACCAAGCCCACTGGCTTCTGGGGCTCTGAAGCTGAAGTGTATGCCAAGTGGCAGTGGAGATCAGCTCTCCATCTATGAAGATGCTGACCAGGGCAGCTGTCTTAGTGGTGACTGTCTCCAAGAGATTGCTACTTGGTTTACCTTATTTGGTGCTGATTTCTATGTTCAGGCGTTCATCTTTTCTTCTAGATTCCAATAGGCTTTCAATAAATTTGCTTCTTACTTACAATGACTAGAGTTTATAACTATTCACTGTTAGCCAGCCTGCCACTCCCTAACAGAGTGAGTAATCACAAAGAGATGCTGATCACTTTCCTTCCTCCCTGTTAGAGCCAGAGTCCTAAAACAGACAGGAGAGGAGAAAACACAATACTTGTATATTTAGTTAGCACTATAATCCAAGGTAGAGAACAGCACAAACATTTTAGAAGGCGATAGCTATCTATGTTTATGTATGTGGACTTCCAGATTTGAAAGACAAATAGTCACTAAATTGGATCTAAGGTCTGGAGGAACCTGAGGACACAGACTCTGCAAATTCTCAAATGCTGTTTCAGACGATTGCCCCAACTGCTATGGAGACTTGGGCATTTTCTGGACATTGAATACCTCTCTGATGACAGCTTGTTTAGTTATCATTTGTCTCTTTCTCATAAAAGATTGAAAAATGTGCAAAAACGCTTTGCTTTCTGTTTCTGTACTTGTTTGCAAGCTGGCTAAATGGCAATTTACTGTATTTTATTTTCTTTTTTTGGAGATGCTCCAGTTTCTTCACAGTGTTTTCTGCGGTTTTTCTTCATCTGTATTCTAATACTAGGAAATAATGTGCCTTTCTTTTACACTGGGGGCCACTGCAAGGGTCTATTTCTTAAAGAAACTGGCATGGATGGGGAGTAGGTGAAATGTGCCACATGTTCCAGAGTATGTTTCACACCAAGTGAAAGAAAAGCTTTCTACTCACAAGTAGTTTGCATAGTTCTGTCTTGATCCACTCCACCTGCTGGATTCAAGTTCCACAACTGAGAAAACAGATATACACTTCTTTAAAAAAGAGATTGTGGAAAGCCTACTTGTTTTTAAATTCAGTGATGACATCTGGGCCCCAAAACTCTATATAAAATTATGTAGAAGATTTTCTCTTTTTTTTGGTTTCTGTTTATCACTTAACTAAATAGGCTGAGGAAATAAATGTAGTAAGCTGTGATCTAGGTAATTCTCATAAAAGCCTAAGAATTCGAGGGTGTATGGGGCTTTGCCTTTCTAGATATCAAGGGGAACACTGAACTCATAGACAAACTTACAAGATCCCCTCTAGGATTACTGTTTAAAATTGACAACAAAAAGATATTTCTGCATTCTAGGGCTAGCTTATACCATGTGATGATTGGGGTCTTATGCCTGTCATAATTTAGTTTTAAAATTAGATGCTCTGATAAATATTATATATATATATATATATATATATATATATATATATATGGAACTAGGCAGAGTGGAACAAGTGTAGGATAATTACAATCAGAGGGACTGAGGGATAGGGAAAGAGGGGAGGAGAGAGAGAGAGAGAGAATTTCCTCTTATTCTTCACGAATTTTATTAGTCCTGCTAAGCAGAGTACTTTAGGTGCTGTGTTGATAAACTTTACAGATGAAGTACCATAATCCCTATTATGGTTTGTGTTTAAATGTTCCCCTAAAGCCTCATGCAGTCGTGGGGTAGCTCTTTTGAAGGTGGCTGAGTCTAGTGGTTGTGATTGGTTCATTGTGCAGTGCTGGAATTGATGGTGTGAGTGCTGCACCTACACAAGGGAAGGGAACTGGCGTACAGTGCAAGGGAGGGAAAGAGGCTCGCTCCTGCCCTGTGCTCCCCCTCTTTTGCCCTTTTCACTCTTACTGCTTGCAGTCACAATGAACAGTTGTCCCTTAGCCCTGCCACACTGCCTTGGAACCAACTGAGTATGGACTGAAACTGTAAGCTAAATTAACCTTTCCTAAAAAATAAAGTAAAATAAATTTTTAAAAAATTAAAAAAATAAACCTTTCTTTCCTTCATTTTGGCATTGAGTATTTTGTCTCAGCAATGAGAGAAAAGTAACCAAGACACAATTTGGTACCAGAGAAGTGGGGTCATTGTTGTGACTGACCATGGTTCAAGAGGCTTTGGAAATGGCTTGTGAGAAGAATTTGGAAAGGTTCATAGGTGTCACTTGAAAACATAGAGCTGGAACAGGTTAGGCTGTTCTGCACAGGAGTTTTTGTCAGAGCTTAGAGATCAGAAAACCAGTAAAGACCAGACTCAGGAGGTTTCTGCTAGGAAAAAGGACTGCACTGGTTGTTGGACTCCACATGAGGTGTGTTATGGCATGACAGAAAATTTGTCTGCATTTTGCTCATGTCCAGAGATTTTGCCTGAGACTGAGATTAGCAGACTAATTGATCTGGCAGTCTAATGTTGAGGTGGTGGCATGGCTATTTTGGGGAGCTTTTAGCCAGATTTAGGTTGCAAATCAAAAGCAAAGGGTACTACAGAATGATTTTAAACATTGTGAGTTTGGCCAAAAAGGAAGCTCCAGTAAAGCTGTGGACTGCAAAAATAGAGTTGAGATTTTGATTGCTGAGAGGGAACAGGAAAGTAGAAAATGTGGCCTGGGAGTATCCCAGGAAGCTGCAGGTCTCCACTTTTTGCAGCCTCAAAATTGCAAAAGTGTAAAGCTGCTCTGAGGAGAGAAAGCCACCGAGTGCCATGTTCCAGAGTGACAGTGAAGGCCATAGGAGGTTCCAAAATGGTGGTGGCCACACCAGATTTCAGAATGGCAGTGACATAAAGAATCTGTTCCTCACAATGATGTTCAGAGTGCTCAGTAATCTGGACACAACCCCAAAAGCCAAGAGAGAGGAAAGCCTGTCTACTGCTCCAGCTGACAGTAGACATTGGTATCATCCATCTGGCACTGGTTTTAGGCACATGCAGAATGCAAGAGTTCAGAGGTTAAAAGGCTTCCATCTCAATTTCAGAAGGCCTCTCGGTGTACTCCTGAGAAGGCAGTGTATGAAGCTGTGAGAGTGAAACCAAAGGTGCAATGGATAACCCAGAAAAGGCAGGAATATGAATCATCTAAAGAAAGCTGTAAGGAGGGGGCAAAGCCAGCCCAGAGAGAAGCTATGGGAGCTACAACCACCAGAAGTGCCATGGGGGTGGAGTCACCCAAGCCTTTTGGAGCTCACAATTTTGTACAGATTGCTTCAAATGTTACACATGAAACTATAGGATTTAATGTTTTCCCTGCTGAATTTTGGACTTCCTTTGCTCCCATTCCTTTGTATTCCCCTGTTTGTACCCTTTGAAATGGTAATGTTAATCTTGTGCCATTGACTTTTGGAAATGTTTAACTTTGTTTTCATTTGTATGGTTACAGCTAAGAGTTTGCCTAGATCTCTGAGGAGACTTGGGACTTGGACTTTTCAGCAACATTGAAACTGTTAGGACTTTGGCAACTCTTGGAGATAGATTAAATGTCTTTTGCATAAAGGATGTGCATGAGTCTTTAGGGGGCTAGGGATGGAATATTAAGGTTTGTGTTTAAATGCTTCCCCAAAGCCTCACGCAGTCATGGAGGGGTGGGTCTTTCAAAGGTGACTGGGTCTAGCATTTGCGATTGGTTCATTATCTAGCACTGGGTTTGGCAGTGTGAGTACTGCACCTGCCCAGGGGTGGATAGCCTGCATATAACAAAAGGGATGGAGAGAGGCCTGCCTCTCCTCTTGTGCTCCTCCCCTTTTGCTCTTTTCACTCTTGTTACTTGTGGCCACCATGAATGGCTGCCTCTTAGCCATACAACCCTGCCTTGGAACCAGATAAGTATGAAGTGAAACTTCCACAAACTGTAAGCTAAATATACCTTTCCTTCATTCATTTTGACATTGGGTATTTTGTTCTAGCCATGAGAGAAAAGTAAACAAGACAATCCCTAATCTCAATTTACAGATATTATAAAACTGGATCTTCTGGGGCTATAGTGGCAAACCTATGGTATGTGTACCACCACAGGCTATTGGTATCATTGAATGCTCTAAAAGGTTCCCTATGACTGCCCTAGAGTAATTTTTCTTGGATCAGATTCTCAGAGCCCCTACCACCACACACCCACAGCAAACCCCATCTTCTTCCTCTTTCCAAATAGTTTTTTCAAGTTGCTTCTCAAATATTTTAACATTACATTACTCTGGGTGGTCTAAAAAACTGAAAAATATACTCTAATTAAGTAATAATATCATATGTTTGTAGTTCTAATAGATTTATTCTGTGAAATGTTTAGACAGAAGGGGCCTCCTGGGAAGTATGACTTGAGAAGTGCCAAGGATTTCCTGGAGTCTTGGTGACCCTGCTAACCATCTTCCCTCCTTTACTATTTGTTTTTTCCATATTGGAATTGCTTCTTCAAATAAGGCACTATTATTGTTATGGATATTTATTGGAAAAACAAAAATAAAACTAAACTTTATCTGAGCTTTATCTTCCAACTGACTCTGTAATTCATGATGAGTGGGAACTTTCCCACATGACACACATCTGAAATAAACAAATTCTACCTGCAGAGCTGAGTGTAGATGAGAGTCTCATTGAAGGCAGACATCAGGCAAGGAGATGCCAGTGTGGGGAGAGGCATGGAGAAGCAGTTTAAAGACTGACATGTCTAACGCTGCATACTCTGTAGCTAGGATGCATTGTCTTACATAGAAAAATGGCAGAAGAAGATTGGAGCAGTTCTACTCACAAATAAATACAAGTTAACTATCATAAAGCAGAAGAAGATGGCATGCTGTGGTTATGTGCAGAACTTGCCGGCTGTGATTTCCAAGTGCTGAATGGCATTTATGGACTTTAGTGAATGAATTTGTCTCTGGTGCCTGAATAGTGTAGCACTGTGTGTCTTGTGAGCAAACATGGATGAGGAGAAACTCCCAAAATCACAGGCAGAAGTCTGATGGCATGCCAGATAGTTAATCACAAATCTCAAACCACAGCTTTATTAGATTTGGAGAAGAGGAACTTCTTTTGAATCTTGTTTTAATATTCTATCTTTATTCCTCAAAAATAGTTATCAGATTTGTTTCCTGTGTCTGCCTTTATTGATTACAAATGTTCCCAAATGTCAAGACCATAGAATATGGCAACAAACTATCAATTCCTCATGTTAACAAGCACCACATTTATTCCAAAAGATCACGAAGAATGGAGGGGGAGGGAGAATCACCCTACAGATGATTTAAATCACATAGTTTATAAGGATATAGAGAAACAGGCTTTGGTTAGGGTACAAGCTGCTTGGATTTGCATTCAATTTAAAGATGGACAGTTTTCCTATAGGATAGGCATTTTGTCTTTCTGAAGCCAGAATAGATTCCATCCAGATGCTTCATGTTTTTGCCCCAAGAGCAAACGTTACATGGGAACTGAGATGAGGAGCTGAACAAAGCAACTTTGTAAATTCTAAATTTGGATGATTGCATCATCCAAGTCCTAAATATACTATGGGTCAAATCCTACTTTTATTTTTATTATGCATTTGCAACCAATTCCCACTGATCAAAACCAACTTAGTCTCATTTTGTTCTCTTTTTCTTTCTGGAAAATAAATTGTTTTCTGGAAGGATGACATGGGAATCTCTCTTCTTTCCAACAACCATACAAATTTGCTGTGGTAAGGAACTGTGGAATGAGGAAAAGCAGTGCATTTCGGGAATTCATTCGATGGCTGAATTCATTAAATGCTGGAAGGAGATAATTTAGACATTTTTTGTTAACACAATAATTTACAACTGTATAATTATCAGGGTTTGCTTTAGTCTGGGACAAAATCTGATATTTATACTTAAATTATCTACCACTTATTCTGACAAAAATATGAGCTTCTTAGTTATGGTTCTTGGTAAGATGTGGGGTTATGGAATCGCTACTTGCTTTTGCCTAATTAGCTGTTACGGTCTAGGGGATGGGCAGAGCAGAGCCATGCAGCACAGGGTGTAGATGGTGCTTGTCTATGGCAAATGGCTTCAGTAGAAGCTATCATTTCATGCAGAGCAAAGAAGTTCTGATCCTACTCCTGGTCATCTCAGATCTTCCATTTTTTTAAGCTGGAAAATAATTAAGATTCTCAATATCATGAGTCCAGTGGCAAATCCTTATAGTTTGGCAGATTGTCATTCAATTTGGGAGGCTGTCTTTAAGCAAAAGAGTAAAAAAATAATGAATTCTAAGTTGGGAATAAGGTGCTGGAAAGGGACCCAAAGATTAAGCTTTATGAAAGGTAAATCTGCCTCCAGGAGGTTAATGTGACTAGGCGGGAGGGAAGATAAGCCAACAAGCCATGAAAGACCTGTGATTTCAGAGGGTGATGATGCAGCCTCCTCTTGAAACATGGAGGTTAGAGGCAGAAGGTGATAGAGAAAGCCGTTAACAGGCACGTTAAGGTGCTGCCCCAGGTAAGCCACACTGGCCAAGCACCCTCTGTTTGCAAAGGTAACTGTTTCTAGGTGCAAGATCCCTAGTACGTGTGGGCGAGTATGCATTTTGGACTCATGCTGCAGACAATTCTAAATTACATCTCTCAGTTCTCACAGTGGTCCTGTGTTTCCAATCTAATTTACAGATGTGGAAACTGAGTTACTAAGAGGTTAAGTGACTAGAGCTGCTACCCAGGGTTAGGCTAGACTGTAGAGTCAGGCTTGCATTTGTTGAGCCCAGGAGACTAAGCTTTGACTCATCTCCTTGCTTAGGCAGTCTTAGGGCCTGCAGTCTGCAGTTTCTGCAGTGGCTTAAGCTCTCTGCGTGCTGTCTCTCAGCCAAATTAATATCTCCTCTTGGGATAGGACCCAAGGCACCGTTGTCATGTGGAGGACTGTGCCTTCCTCTCTGGTGTGACTGCTGGTCACTGGAATGAAAACTCTTAGTCTTCTTTGGGTCCTGACTTGAAAAGACGTTAACAACAAACAAGTTTACAACCCCTGGAGTGTTAATAACTATGAAATAGTGACAATAACGTTCTCATAATAGTGTATTCTAGAACATATCTTCATTCTGATGTTGTCTGCATAAAGTCCATTTCATGGATTCCTACACAACCATAATTCCCAGGGAAATCATTATCAGTGTTAGGCCACACCAGACCTAGCCACTGGGTAGAAAGAAAGAGAAGTATTGCTGGGGAAGAGACACTGTGAGAGTCTGACCCATTCTGGGATTTTCTAAAAATAAATAAATTTTCCTTTTCTATAGACACTTTGCTTTAGCTTCTGTGCTACCCCTTCATGCCTTTATTCACACACCTATATTCAAATGCACCCTTGCAGAGATTAGTAAAAGGTTAACTAGGTCCAATAGCTTATGTCTTAATAGCCTGCCCACTCTTGGGCAGAAGTGAAGTCTTTTAATTACAGCTTATTCTTTATAAATTTCAAATTTAGAAATGTGATCCATTCTGATTGAGACAGCAGGTATCAATTATGCTCTGGATCCATGGTGACAGAATACATATATATATTTTTTAAAGCCATTAAGAAGTCCCACCATAGTGACTTGTTGCCAGAGAAGGGGATGGTTTCTAAAGGCCACAGAGTGGAGGCTGTTGGGTTAAAGCTACAGGGAGCAGCAATGGCTCCTTCCAAGCTGCCCAGCCTGGCAATCAAACTGAGCTTTCTCCCGTTCCTGTGACTGTGCTTAGATGCTGGGAAACAATAGCTGTGCCAGGAAGGATTGGAATACATTGAAATAAGCCTGTCAAGTGTCAGTTTATACAGGAAGCGATGGAGTATGCACTGACATCATGTCATCAAAAGCAAAAAATTACCGTGTGTCTTGCCTGGGAAAAATAGAATGTGACTTAGCAAGCTGTATTTCATGCTTTCTGAACTGAACCAAGATGCCTACCTTTATTTACTCAGGGAGCACCTACTTAACTACATGGTGGTGGCTTACAAATAATCAAAAGTGTGGGGTTGTTTTGTGTGTTTTTAAAGACGTGGACTCTGGTGGATCAGATAAAATTCCAACTCACTTCAGCAGGTACTAACTTGCCTAAGAAACCCAGCTGTTACCAGCAAAGGAACTTAGAGGGCTCCCTCGACTTCATCAGTCTTTTGGCAACTCCAGAGAAATTTACCACTAGATTTTTTTTTCATGAGATGTTGATCAAATGCAGAAAGTCAGCAACTTGCCATCAATTGGGAATCAATTATGTAGCTGATTGGGGTGTTTATTTTTTAAATTACCCCAACAGATCGAGATGCATGGAATAGCAGACGCCTTAATTAAGGCTCTTGCTACAGGAGCATACAGTATAGGATCAAAGGGAGTGGGGCTCTGGCAGGAAAGGCGGAAGAAAACTCATTTCTGCCTCAGTTCTTGTTTCTCCTTAGACTACAGGGTAACCAGGGTCTTCTCTGTATTTGCTTCTCTGAATATCTTCAGATTCTGGTGGCTGCCACTGAGTTTTTACATAAGTCCTTAAAAAGCAAGACCACAGGCAAAGCTGTTTAAAAAAAAATTCACCTTCCGTCCTCTCCTAGGAAACCATTTTCTGCATCTATTAATTTCAAATGTGCAAGGGAAAATCCAAATGCATCCTTGCTATTGGTTTGCCTAGAAGTCAGCATTTTTATGGTTGGTATTTTGAAAACATAGCTTCTTGCTTAGCCAGAAAGGGTATTTTGCATTACAGATAAATTTTATAAACTTGGCTTAATTGCAAAATATAACATACATATATACAAATGGATAAGACAATAATATAGATTTTTCTTAGGTAATTTAAGAAGATTTCTGGCAGAAAGATGAAATAGAATCATAATAAATATAACAACCAAGAACTATTTTGCATTTTGTTTTTGTTAGTGGAAGAGGAACTTTGTGACAAGAATTGGAGAGGAGAGAATGAGATATAACTTGGATTGTGATGAATTGCTCTGTGAGTGAAATATCAGGCCTTTCTCAACTAACGATATTTCCAAATTTTGTGGGGTTTTCAGTAAATTGGGATGACAGCGTCTTCATCTAGGACCCAAGTCATAGCCAAACACAAGGAGCTAGATAGGGCAGTTTTCTCCAAAGTTCTCATGGATAAAGTCAATTTATGTAAAAAGGTTTATTAGGTCAAAGAGAGTTACAGAAAACAGTGAGACACAAAGTGGATATCTTATGGTTCAAAGGGTGAGCATATATGCTGGGTTAAGCTTTCTTGATTTAAAATTTAAGTTCTCCCATTTTCTAGTGGCATGCCATTGGGTGATTCATTCACTGTCTAAACCTTACTTTCTTTTGCTAGTAATACACACATCATGTAGAGTCTGTGGTACATAAGCAGTCCATGTAAAATATCAGCACAATGGTTGGCACATAGTAAGTGCTCAATAAATATAGGCTAATGCTATTACTCCTGTTCCAATAGGGCTTCTCTGAGCCTTTGATATGCTAATGAATTTGTTGAGAAAATACCTGTACGGTTTAGTGTTTCTAAGGCTTATTGAACTGCTAACCCCTTTTCCATAGATCACCTTGTTGGATTCATGCTTTCTAGAATACTCATTGGGAGATACCATGACAGACATATCTCCAAGAAAACCAGGCTCATATAATTGAACGTTTCCTAGAGAAATTGTGCTCACGTCACTGTACTTACTCAAACCCTCTTTGCTCTTTTCAGCTCAACTACAGTTCTTTCCTCAAGAACCAGTCCTAACCTCCCTAGCCAGGATTTGACTTCTTTCTGTTCAGCTGTTCATGTTGCGTTCCATGTGCCATCACTTGCCTGCTCTGTCATCACTGTTTTGCTGGATTTCTTGCCGCACTGAACTTGATTTCTTTGCTTTTATTAACACAGTCTTCAGCTTAACGACTCATCATCAACCGTTATAAGATACACAAGACTCCCCTCCAAACCTCGTAAGAATGTAAGCTCAGTCAATATCTGAAGGCTAAAACTGGGCTACGACTTGCTGTTTAGGTAAATCTGAGGCCTATGGATTGGGAAGTTCTCAGTGGCATCTGTTCCTGAAGAGGGATTAGTGCTAAGGCAAAGGCCAGGCTTTTGGTAGAGGGCCATGCAGGCTTGGACTAAGGAGCTCTGACCGTTTTACCTGTCTCATAAACGGAGTCAGGTGAGATGGGTTAGGTATACTCTGTGATGGGTCTGAGGGTAAAAGGAGTAAGAATCAGGTTATTGGAACCATATAGAGCATCCCTTGGATTAGTCCCAGACAGGTTTGGCCCTGCTGTATCCCCTGGTAAAGCCAAACTCCTTGGATTTAGATCATGAGAACTTCACAGGGGTTCCCCGAGTCCGTCCCTGACCAGTTCAGCTCCAGGGGATCCCCCAGTAAAGTGTAAGCCTTAGAATTTAGATGTCAGTTGTCTCTGGCCTTGTGTGGGTACTGGTGTCACTGCTCTTGGATTTTTGGATCTCTCCCTGTGACCACAACACATCTCCCAGACAGGGGTCTGCAGCTGTGGTGCCCTCCTGGCTAGATGTCTGTAGCCAATTATAAATCACCTGACATCACAGCATGCCTGTCTGATTAGGGGGGTAGTGAGTGCTTTCCTCAATAAAACCTTGATGACTTTTCCTGCATAGGTGCCTCCTGGGGACCCTGGCTGACAGAGGAGAGTTACTTGACAAATGACCTTCAGTCATGACGCGCTATCTGGGGACGCCAGGTCTGTGAGTCTCAATAAGTTTCCACTGACCATTGCAAGTGGAGCTGGCTTGCTTATCAATTGCTGAGGAAAGTCTAATTAGTGAGGAAACTGGTAGGTGGCAGTCTAAGAACTGGGGATAGGATTTGTCCCTAAGGAAAGAGATAAAACAAAACAAAACCAGGGAGGACATATGAGCTGCTGTTGGCATAGGAAATCTGGACTCTGCTGCCATCGGGCAAGACCCAGCTTTAAAAACCTGAGCTCTTGTACAGTACCTTCAGCTCTCCTTAGCCCCTTTCTCTGTTCTCAACACCCCTGCATTCTCATAACCCACGTCATGAAAGGATGCGAGTTTCCTGGCAGATGAAAGCGTCACACTGAGAAGTCGGTTAGCAACTGCAGATCATTCATTATTTTAGATGCAGAGATCAGTTTGAGACCGAAACTATCATAATACTGGAACCAAGTAAGATGGAGGGAGGAAGAGAGTGAGCTCTAAAGAAGCCACTCCAAGAAGCCTCAAGGAAAGGTATTTCTGGGGTGGTTGACAAGTGACCCTAGAACCCAGGAGGCTTGTGGCACATAGCTGAGAAAAGTGGGAAGGGTGCTTTTCTCACAGGCCTGTGGTCTCTCACTGGCTGGGAGAACACAGAGGTGCCACGCTTCTCCTCTTTGCTAACACACAGTGGGACGCACTAGGCCCCATAGGCTTCCAGTTGTCTGCCACACACTTACCGCTCTAGGGGCTTAGGAGGCTGCACCTACTGACAAAGGAAAGTGCAGGACTTTGCGGCAAAAGAGAAGTCACACAAGTGGACCGAAGTGTGGAAGTATTCTTCCTCTAATTGCACTGATGGTCCGACCTGTGAGGGTAATGAGTGATCAGTGACACAAAAAATGGAAAAGAGAAGAGAAATACAAAACCTCTCCAAAAAGAGGGCTCAGAAGACTTTCTAGGTTCTAGTGCACGATGACCTAAAAACTGGATGTGATGTGTGACCGTAAAGAAAAAGCAGCGTAGTTGAATAAAGCTCAGTTAGGCACAGGTGTGCTCACACTGAGCGATCTTGCATTGGCAGAGGGGAAAATGGCGCAAACACTTGAAGACATTTGTTTTAAGAATTTATACTGTTGTGCCAGGTCTAGGCTACTGCTCATCAGGTTTCCAGAGCATGCTTGACAACGTGATTGACGGAGTGCTGAGTCATGTTAGCTGTACCTATTGTGCATGTCCTTCCCATAACTCACTCTGGTATAGTTGGATGAACGTGATACAGTCCATATGCACGAACTTTCAATAAGTTCTGAGTGAAGAAAGGTTGCTACAGATTATGCCAGAGGATCTGGGATGCAAGCATCTTATCTCTATCTGCTGCTAGTAGACTTTTGAACCAAGGTCAGGAGTTGTCCCTGAAAAGCTGCCCAGGTTCAGATGAGTGGAAGGGATTGGTCCATCAACCCCATTCTTACTATTTTTGTTAGTTAATCTTTAGTCGAGTTGTAGGAAATTACCTTTCCTTCTACAAGCCTCTAGTACAGTATTTATCATACAATGCCTTTGATTCGAAGAAAAGACCATTTCAGTTACTAGCCTCTAGTACAGTATTTATCATACAATGCCTTTGATTCGAAGAAAAGACCATTTCCCCCTGTTCTTTTTGAAATCAGTATCTCGTTCTGTTTTTTGTAATCAATTTCACCTCTCTTTAAGCAATTTTATTATTTTTAAATTTTTCAGTTGATACCTAATTGTACATTTTTATGCAAAGCCATGTGATATTTTGATACCAGCATACATTGCATAATGATCGGGTCAGAGAAATTAGCATATCCATCACCTTAGAAGTTTATCATTTTCTCAGGTGGGAAAATTTAAAAAACACTGTCCGAGCTATTTGAAATGCATAACAACAATATTGTTAACTGTAATCACCCTACTCACTGTTCTGTAGGACACTAGAACTGATTGTTTCTCATTGTAAGTTTGTACCCATTGACTAACCCTCTACTTCCATCCCTGGTGCAAATTTCCCTCCCAACCTCTAGCTACCACTTCTTTTCTTTTTATTACATTATGTAGGAAAGCTTTGGCTTAATACCATTTTATTGACCAATATATGATCTCTTATGGGTAAAAATTGTGCTGATTACAAAACATAACTGTAATATAGTTTCTTGAAAAGATTTAGAACATAGAGTCTTGATAAGATAGTCTCTCTTCATCTGCATCATTTTCTAGCTATGCACTGAAGTTTTCCCATGTAAATTGGATCACCTTGTAGGACTCATGCTAATATTAAATAAGATAATGGAATATATCTTTTAACAAAGCATTCTGCATCCAGTAAAGCTGACAGATATTGGCTGTAAGGAAGACACATTCATTTTCTGCTCTCTTGAATCTCACCATGTGGAGCCGAAGCAGAAGGAGGAAGAATTTGAATAGGAATTGACAGGATGCATAAGGAGAAGTTTGGATGGACCGACCCCACTGGGAACACAGTGTAAGGAAGGTAAGACTGGCACATTAGATTGAAGCCCTATATGAAGGGTTTTGAATCTCAGATTAAAGAATTCTACAGGGAGCAGGGAGTTGCTGAAAATTTCAAGACACACCAGTAATACCTGTAGTTTTGTGTTTTAAGAAACTGACTTTGAGAATAGTGAGGAATTGGAGCAGAGAGACAATAGAAACAGAGTGGACAATTAAGAGATTAAATTTCACCTTTCACTCTTTCTTCTATGTCTATACCCCCTGGTTCAGTTTCTTTTCTTAGAAGAGGAGTTTTTATGCTACTTCCATTGATAATCGTTGACGAGACTCTCCTTGGACTTTTTAATATCTATCTGCCAAGGCCTATTTGGTTCACCTGAAGCTCAGGAATATATTCAGAAACAAAATAGATCATCAACATTATATTTTATTTATAAGTCAACTCTCACAGCTGCTGACCACTACTGTGATATTGCTTCGGAGAACTGCGTCTCTCCTCCTCCTCTGTTTGTGTTAAGTGTTCTCACTTTCTTACATTATTCCAATGGTGAATACTATATTTATACTCAAAAGGGGAAAAAAAGAGATTTAGATAACTATTAGCATCTTAATTACTGTAAACTTGGGAAGCAGAGCTGGCCTTCTGTTCTGAAACTTCCGGAATGATAATGTTATTTACACCAGATGAGCTTCTGCAATGCAAACTTTCTTGCAGTTAGATACATAACACTGTCCCCTGATGACCTTCAGCTGCTTGTCAACAGCTTCGCATTAAACTCGCAGTCTGCTGAAAATAGAGCATCAGTACCCCTGGATACCTCACTTTTGAACAACAAACTAAAGCATAGATAAGACTTGGGGACTTGAGCTTTATATAATGCTACACACTCTTTTTAAAATTGATTTACTTTTCTACTTACACACTATGTCCATGAAATAGCCTGGCTGCTGTTATACAGCAATTATTATTTTGCCTGAAGTGATTTGGGTTGTCTCAAAGCCCTGCAAACATCTATCTATACTGAGCTGGACTGAAGATAAAGGAGACATGAGTTGGCACTTCAGGCAGACAAGGATAGCTCGACATGTCCCATTGTGACATGGCCTGATGGGATAGATACTTTTGAGTTTCCCACAGATCATTATGCGTGATAACCTGTTTAATTTACCCACAGATAGGCACCATAAAATGTGCAAAAGGCCTCCAAACCAGAGTTATCCAAAGTATCAAACTAAAAGACCTGAAGTCTATAAGCAAACATGGAAGTCCTCATGGAAGCTTCAATTCATCTGTGCTGTATCTTTCCTACAATCTAATGCCAACATGCAATTAGATGTAATTCAAAATACACATAATTGCAACTCTTTCAGAGAGGCTATATTTTGAGAGGTTCAAAAATGAGAAAATGTGCACATTCCTTTATGGGTTTTATTGAAGCAAAGTTAACTTAAGTAAATCCACAAATATATGCCCTGTTATGATTGACATATCCTAAGCAATATGTACTATTGACTTTGGTAGAAATATACGTAATAACAAATTCTAAACTAATGTGGGCCACAGTAATGTACTTAACTGAAAATGGAAACATCATTTCAGTAGGCAGTTTGTAATTTTTATGTAAAATCTGGCCATTATTTAGCCTTATGAAGCAAAATAAACGCTTGTAAGTCTTTACTAGATGTATTCATATGTGTAATTACAAGTTAGCTCCCAATAAGCTATGAGGTCATCTTAGGTAAAGGTGAGAGAATCCTGGGGTGGGGCGAAGCGTGGTACTACATTGCCTTGTAGGAAAATAAGTGTCAGTGTTGAAAGCCGTGAGACTAGGATGCCTATATTTTCAAGGGAAAAAAAAAACCCCACAGGAAATTTCAATCCTAACATTAGAAAATGAGTTTTAATAAAATTATAATCCATTCTTTTCTCCAATCACTGAAGAATATTTACATGAGATAATTAAATTGCCTATGTAAAACAGTACAAGCCAACAATGCATATTGTTCACAATGTTTATTTTATTAGTCAATTTGATCACTTTAGTGAAATAAAAAAGGAACCATGTTAAATGTTTGAATTGAATTTCACTTCAGTCAGAATCATCAATCACACAGGCTTGTATTCTCATATACAAACCCTAACCATGGAGAATTGTGTTTTGTGCCTAGGAGTAGGCTATAAAAGGAGAGTAGGCTATAAAAGGAGAGAGCAGTTTTGATTTTGATTTCAGTGAATCATACAAATCCCCATTTAGCACAGGTCAATGATTTCAGGGCAGAAAAACTTATTCTTCCCAAACCACTAAGTTCCTAGATTATTTGAACTTGACATTGTCACTGAGCATCTCTTGGTTCTTAAGAGGAGGAGCAGATCTCTCACTATAGCGGACAATGAACTAGTTGATTCAGATTTGGGTCTCCTCGAAACCCTTAAGAGTTTTTCGTTATACTTAGGGAATTCCAGTTTATTCCAGATCGGAGACTTCCAAAGGCCCAAGGAACTTCTGCTACCTGGGAAAGGCTCATGGGAACCTGCACCAAAACAACACTGGGAAGTTCCTTCAGAAAGGCCCAGTGCTTGTCGACATCAATCTGAACCTCGGGGAGCTGTCCTCTAGTTTTAGCCTTGGAAGTGGCCCAAACTAGAATGTTAGTATTAGCAGTAGGAACTATTTTTTTCAATTGTAGTTTAGATTTCAGCTTGCGGCATGAATTAGAAACTGAGCTGGAATTAACCTCTTCGTTGATCATGATCTTACTCAGTTTGAGGTGCTTAAATGACAAAGATTTCAAACAAAACCAAAGAAAACTAACAAGCAAAAAAAAAAAGAAAAAACTCCAAAGATTTCTCAAAGTCTGGGAGCTGGAGGTCTGAGATCAGGGTGGTAGCACAGTGGGATTCTGGTGAGTGTCTTTATTGTGTCCTCTCACCATGGAGCAAAAAACATTGGCTGTCTCTTCTTGTCTCAAAAGACAGGGCATTAATCTCATCAGAAGGGCTCCCCTCTCATTTCCCAATTAGCTTCCTAAAGCTCCACCTCCTAACACCACCCCAGAGGTTAAGATATTAATGTAAATTCTGGAAGGACACAAACGTTCCATCCACAACACTCAAAATTCATGAGCACTTTGTCCCTATAATGTGTGAACTGTTGATTGCAATCTACATTTATTCTTCTTTGAATCCTCAATATTTCTGGGGTTGGGACACTTCCTCACTGCCCCATCCCTGCGCTTTTGCTCTTCCTTCCCTTTTCTAACACACTGCATTTCTTAGACATATCAGGCTGTTTTCTCTTTCCTATGTTGGCATCATTTTCTGCCTCTGCTTGCAGCATTGCCTCTGTCCCCTCCCATTGTCCTTCTTGTGATTGATCCTCATCTTCTGAGGGTTACCGCAGACTCCCATGAGTGTTTTCTCAACTCTCTCAGAAAAAAAAATTAATGAAACCCCTCGGTTTTACATCTTTATTACTTCATACTACTTCTACCATAGCTCTCACCACCTTGCAGCTAGCAAGATAGTAGAGTTCACTTTTTTCCTGAGCTAAAGATAAAATTTGTATTTTTTTAAAATGACTTATTACCTGGTTAGGAGAGCCAGGATCTAAGGGGACAGATTCTTCCATATTCATGATCCGTGAGAATAACAACAGTAGTTGTAGGCACAGGAAATTGGAACTAATTATCTAAAGACTTCCCTGGATGAGGGGAGTGAGCAGGAGGTTTATAGATAACAGTAATGACTGGAGGACTAGAGTAGTACATCTGCATGATGTGAGCCTCAGGATACAGTGGTTTTGATGGGAGGTAGGGGGCAGTGCTGGACTGTAAGTGGTGACGAGAATCAGAGTGGATGCCTTGACAAATAAATGTGGAACTAAATTGTCCTGTCTGTAAGCAGCTTCAAAACAGCAATCAAAGGACAATTAGGCTTTAGCTAAGACAAATACTGAGGAGAGCTTTCTACAAAAGGGTTGAGGATGGAAAGGAGTTTGCAGTTGGCCAAACAGAAGTTCTAAAGACAATAGAAGGTTTGAAAAGGAGGGAAAAGAAGGGGTACAGGCAGACTAATTATATAAAATGAGGTGAAGATGGAGTCTGGGGATTTAGATTTTTAAAGATAGGAGGATAGTAGCATCATCTACTGACTCAGTGGTCTCTGCTGTGTGACTGGACAACTGGACCAATTACCATGATCCCATATATTCTCTTTGGTACAGGGCCACAGGACAGGAACTCCCTGAGATTTGATGATGTGTTGGTGACTCTTATGAACTGAGACTTAATCCTGGCTCTGTCTCTGGTGAGTGAAGAAAGGGAGCAGATAGGCTGACCTCCGTGGACTTCCATTCCTTGTATGGAATGCAAGATTTGATTCCATGCTCTTAGAGACTGATTCTTGCTGTTAGCCTAGGAAGATTGTTTTTAGTTTTTCAATAAATTTGGGTACTTCATATTTCCTGAGATGTTGTATCTGTCTGAAGACAGTTACTTTCTATAGACTTAAAGATGAATATATTGTTTTACATTTTTGCCCAGGAAGAATTCATTGAGCACCTGCTCTGTGTCCTGTGTTAGTGGGTTACAAAAGAAATGCACAAATGCTGTGCTTTCTGAAGATTTTCAAATATTAGGAGTAATGAGATGGTGTCAGGAATAAATGGCATCTTGTGAAGTCTTGTACCTTCAGACAAACTTTTAAAATGAGAATACCCTGAACTTTGCCTCTCTGCTCGGATCAATGTCTTTAATATTCACCATTTTTATTGGGCCTTTGTAATTATTGATACACTGTGTCAACATAAGAAGTCCGGAAGCTTAACCAAATAACACAGCAGTTCTACATCCTGGGGTATAGAGGACATCCCCTTACCCCTTTAGGACATTGTTCATTGTGTCAATTTAAAAAGTTAGAAGTTAACTAAGTGATTCACCAGGGGACTAGGGTCCTCACTTTGTAAACATCCTGAGCCTGTTCAAGAGGAGGGCACAGAGATGTTGTGAGTGCTATACATGCCTTAGGGTGGGTAGCCTGCTTACAACACAAGGAAGAAAAGAGACTTGCTCTTCCTTTTTGCTCTTGCTGCTTTTGCTGTCTCCTGCTACCTTGAAGTGTTGCCCTTCAGCCATGCCACCCTGTCTTGGCACAAGCTGATTACAAACTGAAACCTCCACAAACTAAGAGCTAAACAGACCTTTTCTTCTTTAATTTGGGGTTTTTGCTATTTTATCTCAGCAATGAGAGAAAAGTAACTAAAACAGCCTCCAATATCCTATGATCCTGTCCTTATGTCTCTATAGCTTTAATATTCCAGGGTTGGGTTCATTTTTAAAGCATCTTGGTCTTCAGATGTTATAGTTCAACAATGTTGGGGAGAGAGCTGGTGAAATATGTGTCTAACTGCCTCCAAAGTTTTACTATGACAAGTTTATTTTCCCTTGAAAAATGTTAGAGGTAAGAAAGGAGAAAACTTTTGTTGATCCCTGTTCACATGAAAAAGAAGATACTGTAATTTCTATCTGATGAATCTTTAAAATTGTCGTTGAGGTGACTTGTCATGTACTTAGTATGAAATCATAGCAGAGAATTTTATATGGGGATTTGAAAACTTTGGTTTGTAAATTGACCTGAACATTAACTTTTGCATGACTTATGAAAAGTTACTTCTTGTAACTGGCTCTCCCTCCTTAGGAAAATGAGAACTTTGGATTAGGAAATCTAAATACCCTCGCAACTTGAGCATCTGTGATTCTGTCTTCCTTTGAAGTGCTGTGTAGGAAACTGGCTATTTGATGTTTGAACAGCTCGGCATTTTGAGCATTACTAGTGTATTGGATCATTCTCTTCAAATTGAAAATTGCATTTTTTTAAATGTAAAATTTTGTCTAGGTATTTTTCAAGATTAATTTTGCTTCTATGCCTAGACACACATGCCTGGAAATAAAGAGAGGTGAGAAGAAGGTGAGATACAGAATTCAACAAATGGATAATTTGTGTGTAAGGGTTTTTGGTTGAAAGCATATCTGCAAGGCCCTGGGAACCCGAGGAGGGAAGTATGATATGTGCTTAAGAACTGGCTGCAGACAAATTCAAGACAGGTTGGCTACGCGGAGGCATGTGTCAGCAGTTGTTATCTTGGAGTGTCTGTTCTGAGTGTGTCCTCTGTCACCTCGGGCTTGGCACATCCCACAGGCCACTTGTAGGTCATTTCCATCCAGCAGGACAATGCTGGAGTGGATGAGGTCGTTCTATAATCTGACAGTTTTTAAGGAATGTCCGTTTTGTTTGTTTATTTTGTAGTTTCTGCTGATTTATGTCAGTCTTCTGTACCATTTCTGTGTGACATTAGGGAGATAATTTAACAGTTCAGAGCCTCCATTTCTTTATCACGTGTATTTCACTGACTCTTGGGTTGTACTAAAATTTTTATGAGATTGTATTTCTGAGAACATATTTTCAATTGTCAAACACAATGCACATGTTGATTATTATATCCAGTCAGACAAGTAATCACCAATGCAATTATTTTTCTTTCTCAAACCCCCAAAGACAATAATTTTCCATACACCAGACTTTTTTGTCATCACTATTTTGTGAGGTATAATCTGCTCCATCTACTACTAGTAAATTTGCCAATTTGGTAGCTTTGAATCAGATTGGCCAAATTTTCCTTAAATGCGTTCTGAGCAATCCATTTGTTGTTGTTGGAACGCTGGCCCATTAATTGATGTCTGCAGCTGCCAAAACTTTACCACAATTGAAGAAATAACCACGAAAGTCAAACTTACTAAAGTCCCTTACATTTGTTAATTGAAATTTGATCCTTGAAGTATTTGTTTTGTTCATTATGTTACTTGATTTGCCTAAAATAAATCAGGAGTCAGTCAGCACTGGTGACTGGACTTAATGGTATCAGCAGTAGCACTAACATTTCTTCTATTATGAGTGCTTATAATTTGTGAGTGTGTGTGTGTGCATGCATGTGTGCAAGAATCCTGAAGAGTTTCATTTTGCCTGCAGTTACAAGTACTATTTGGTGGGTATTTTTAGTTCATCTATAAATGGATTAAATGATGTCTACAAGAGACAAGAAGCTATTTGTTTTTTATGTGTCAATCTTAACCAAGAAAAGATAATGGGAAATGGATTGACTGAAATCTCTTAGTTTATTGCTACGGAAGTAGGTATAATATAGTTCAGAACTAATATATGTTTTCTTTTTTTTGGTACTGAAGATTGAACTCATGACCTTACACTTGCAAGGCAGGCGTTTATACTGCTGAGCTAAATCCCCAGCCCTAATATATGTTTTCAATGCAATAATCTTAGAGAACAAGTAAGCATTTGGATATATCCCTTAGACAAATTAATGTCTATTCTTTTATAGACATTTGAACTGATTCTTATAGGTGAAGTAAAGGAACATATGGTAAGCCAGAGGATGGATTTGATTAGATTGTATCAGTAGCTAGCAATGGTATGTGGCTTACTTGGATCTGTGCGGTATTTTGTCATGGATAAATGCTGGGAAACAAAATAAGAGGTAGAGATTCAAGCAAGCAAGGCTTTCATTTGCTTAGTTAAGTTGATAAGGGTCTTGGTGCTTAGAGATTCCTCCTCCTCATTAGGGTACTGATCAGAATGTGGAGCACACACAAAGAATTGATAGGCAAGGGAATCCCAGCTGCCTGACATATATACTGGGACCTGGGGCTGTACCAGTGACTTTTCCAGGGAAGACAATGGAGCAGCAGGAAGGGTGTGAAGCTAGGCTGTGCTGCTGAGCTTGTCCTGTGTCCTACAAGAAGCAAGGGCTCAGAAGCAAGGGAGGTAGGACAAGAGAGGAAGATCATCTATGAGCAAGGACTGGAGAACCAGAGACTGGGAGGAGGCAGAGGCCAGGGCCCGTGATGGGGGACTAGGAGTGAGCAGAGTCTCCTCCAGCCAGGGCCCCGGACGGTACACTCTGAAAGATGCGAAAAAAAAAGCTCAGGAAATAGGCTTCCTGTAAAGAAGCTAATGGACTTCTTCACAAAGCAAACATCACACACTGACTTTTTAAGTAGAGTAAAAGAATAATATTTTACAGATTAAAAAAAAAAAAAGAAACCTTTGAGAAAAAGATACCTTTTTTGGATCAAACTTCTTAGGGGGGATTGGGAGATATACTGGGGGCCCAAGGTTGATATTTTTGGGGAAATATGAATATGCTTTCTTGAGTGCTGTTCATTTCTATTATGGCTCCATTGTGTTTGATAAGAACCGCAATTTCTGTGAAAAATCAAGATTTGTTCTTAAAATGGAGCACAGTATTTGACATGAGGGCTGACCTAGAGGCCAGAATATTTGAACTTTTTTCCCTATAGGCCATAGCAAAACCTGCAGCTGCCAAACCCTTACCTCTTGATGGGTGTTTTAAATGACACCCAAACTTAGATTGCACAATATAAATACTGTAAGAGTATTTTAAACAGGTGCTTACTGCAGTTACTTAAAGGGACTGCACAAAGAGAATAACCAAAAGACTGACCAGTTACTTTAATTTTTACACAAATACCTGCTACCATATTGATACGGGGTGCAAGGTAATTAAATGACAATGTCCTGAGCTACTACTTGCCTGGTCTGCTGCAGGGTCTGTTATCTAGGTCTGTACTGGAATTACCGGTCAGCATAATATTTCTGCTAACTGGCAAGGACTTTTAAGATCAAAAAAAGAAAAGGGCAGTTCTCTTTATGGCACAGAGGTTTAAATTCTATCTCTGTCCCATGCCCACCTCCCTAGCTTTCCTCTCAGTATAGGAAATGCTGAATGCCCAGAGCTGCAGCATGTATTGTAGAATTCCTGAGATGATTTGATGCAGAGTGGCACAGACTCACACACCTGTAATGAGCAGGTCATATTGAAGGGAATTAAAAATGCTGTGCAGAAACCCACTGAGGCAGCATACTTTGTCAAAGATTGGCTTAAGATATTGTGATACCAGTGTAATAGACTTCCCAGAGGAAGAACTCAAGAAGGCAGGAAACACACACTTCAGAATATAGGCAGAACCAGAAAAAAAGAGCCAGGAACGATTTCCATTAAAATAGTGAGGAGGAACTAGAGATGTATATAAATAACTACTATATACTCTTTAATTATGTAAAGCCTCAGTTCTTTCCTTTTGGGTGTGAATTTTGCCATTATCAGCAAATTCTTTGGTGTCTTCATAAATACCAAATTAAAGACCCCTTTCCATCATTAGTAGAAAGGTTTATCTTTCACTAAGACCTCATCTTTTAAAACCAAGAACTGTGTGCCTAGACTTGGCAAAGCCATGTAAGCTACAAACATGACCCAAAGCAACATGAATTCCCCTCGGAGAGTTCAGTCTTAATGAGGCTTCCAGAAATATGGATAAAACAGAGGGCGGCAAACTATGGCCAATAGGCCAAATCTATCTTAAAAATTTATGGGAACATAGCTGCATGCATATTTATGCTTTGCCTGTGGCTGCTTTTATGCCACAATGAGAGCTGAGCAGTCATGACACAGACCTTATGACTAACTCATCAAGTTGGAAATATTTCCATTTGACCCTTTATAGAAAAAAGCTGCCAGCCCCTGGGATAGACTAACAGGAATATTATTTGGCATCAAACAGCAACTAGACTCAACTAGAGCCATACAATTTTGTCCATGCTAACTACCTACCTACCTATCATCTATCTAATCTTTCTCCATTTACAAACATTGACTGATCATCTACTGTATCCCAGGCACTATTCTGGGATACTTAAGTGAACAAAGAATTACAGACTATAAATAATTTAATGAATAATAAATAAGTTCTTATGTTATAGAAAATAATAATTGCTATTGCAAAAAAACATGTGAAACATGGATGGAAAGTCCTTGGGAGGGACTGCAATTTGTGAGAGTCAAAGGGAGTTTCTGTGATCTAAGCAATGATGCGGAGGTGAAAGAACAGCTCCCCGGATCTGGGAGAAGAGTATTTCAGGCTGGGACGCAGCCAGGATGAGGGTCTTGAGCAACCTGTGCAGGTCCTCAACTCTCAGATACCAGTTAAGGACCATAGGTTAGTTTTTCAGCTACATGAAAATAATCTTGGAAGTTTTCTGCCCCCTTTCCAGGGAAATGGCAAAATCTATCTGCTATTTTGCAAAACTTCCAGTCAATGTCTAGAGATTGTGAGCCTATAAAACTCACGTGGGGGAAATTTTTATCTTGTGAAATGTGGGAGCATCTCAGGTTTCCCAGGTGCCTCTGTTTGGGAAACGCTGATCTAAATCAAAATAAGAATGCCCTCCAAATATGCTGAGAGTCACTCAGCCTCTGCTTAAACACTTCCAGTAATGAGGAGCTATTAACTTTTTTAGAGGGTTCACTCCATAAAATATTTATAACATTTAATTAATTTATTCATTTATTCAACAAAAAACATGCAGCCTACTACTGTGTGCCAGGTATTGGAGATGCAACAGCACATGTTCTGTGCTTTCACTGATTTTATTTGTTTCTGATTGCAAAGTATGTATATTTTCATTTTAGACAGATTGAAAAAAAACAATAAAACCCACGTGAGGAAGAAAATATTCTAGTTTGCAGGTCGTTTAAATTTTTTTCTCTCAACATTTGAAAAAGTTGATTTTTTTTAAATGAAAGTGTATTGTAAATAGTTCTGCTTTTGTAAAATCTTATTCTGGGCTTTGCACCTGCTAAAGCCTGAAACTAGATTTATGTATATTACCATGTACTAAACTAAAGTCAAAGTGGGTCAAAGTTCTAAATATTAAAAAAGAAACACTAAATCTACTGGAAGACAAGGTAGGTAGAAGTCTTAGAGACATAAGGGTGGGCAAAGAGTTCATGAACAAAATGCAAACCGCATGAGAAGTACTTCAAAGAATCAACAACTAGGATCTCATCTTATTAAAAAGTTTTTGCACTTCAAAAGGAATCACCAACAAAGTGAAAATAAAACCAACAGAATGGGAAAGACTTTTAGTGAGCTGTCCCTCAGACAAAGAACTTATATCTAGAACATACAAAGAATTGAAAAACATCAAGCCCCCAAATTCAAAGACCCTCTCCAAAAATGGGCATCTGAGATGAACACACATTTCTCAGATGAAGAAATACAAATGGCAAATAAATACATGAAGAAATGTTCACCATCACTGGTCATTCAAGAAATGCAAGTTAAAAAAGCATTGAGATTTCATCTCACTCCAGAAAGAATGGCTGCCATCAAGAAGTCAATGGCTTTCAAATGTTAGCGCAAACTCGGGGCGGGGGGGGGGAAGGAAAATTTCTCCACTGTTGAGGGGAGTGAAGACTGGTACAGCCACTGTGGAAATCAGTATGGAGATTCCTCAAAAAACTAGGATTGGAAGTTCCATTCAATTCAGCTATTCTTCTCCTAGGTATTTTCCCAGAAAAATTGAAAATTTCATGTCACAGTAATACATGTACACCCATGTTTATAAGCAGCACAATTTGTAATAGCTAAATCTTGGAAACAAACAAAATGCCATCAACTGCAGAATGGATGAAAAAGATGTGGTATTTGTATACAATGGAATATTACTCAGCTATAAATAAGGATGATCTTAAATCTTTTATAGGTACATGGAGGCAAATTGAGACTATCTTCATAAGTGAAATAAATCAGACTCACATTTATAAACATCATATTGTCTCTTTAGTATGATATGTAAAAAATAATGTTAATAATTAACTGAAAGTAATAAGATCCAAAATGTATAATAGATATAATAATAATGAAAGGGAAAGTGCCCAAAAGGAAAGAACAACCTGCAGGTATAAACATATAACTGAATATATGTTTAAGTGTGCAAGATAGATAACTATACTACTTACTAAGTTTTTGATAGTTCATCAAACGGGATGGTTTGTGCTGTCATTGTTTGTCTATTCATTTTTATGCTTTGATTTCATAACTTGAATAACTGCTTCTGAGATAGTATGCAATATATCAGCTAGTGATGATTTCTTAATGTTTTTTTTCCCTAATGTTATTTTTTTGAAATTCTGTATCATTTCTACCCATTTTCCAGTTTTGCTTTCTTTTTTAAATAAAATAAAATTTTATTCTGCTATGTGTTTTTAAATAACAGTATAACATTTCATATTACATATGATATATTATGATAATTATTTAGGTTCTTCCAAAATATTTCATGAATACTGCAATTAATTTTTTTATAAACATATTACAGCATTTCTAATTATTCAAGTGATTTTCTATAAGTGGAATTTCTGTTTCAAAGGATATAGGCTTTTTAGACTTTCAAACTATGTTACCAAAAGAATGATTCTATTTCTATTCCCATTTCAAATATATAAAAATAATCATGTCTCCAAACCCTTGACAATGCCGACATTTCATTGTTTGTTTAAAAATTATAATTATTGGTAAGTTTTTCCTTGTACTGAGTTGAGTTTTACATAATCCAAATCTTTCCTTTTCCTTCTGGAGTTTTGTGGTGTAAGATCAGTCCCACTTGTTTGAAATGGGGTCAAATATTTGAAAATAATTAGCACACCTCTACTATAGTCATTGTAGCATTTTTTCTTTGTTCCAACAATTACACCTATAACCTATTTTCTGTACTCTTTACAGTGTTATCTGTTCTGCATAAGGGTTAATTAACTAGACATTCTTTTAAAATACAGAAGAAAGGGTTGGTTTAGACTGTGTTTTTGGATCTTCCCAAAATTCATATGTCAAAACTTAATCTTCAGTGAGATAGTTTAGGAAGAGACTAGGTATTTGGAGATGACTAGATCATGAAGACAGAGTACTGATGAATGGGATTAGTGTTTTCATAAAAGAAGCTCTGAACTCTCCCTGACTCCCTCTGCTACTGAGTACCCAGCAAGGACGACCATCTGTGAACCAGAAGCAGGCCCTCAGCAGACGTGCAATCTGCAGGTGCCTTGATCTTAAAGGTCAGGCCTCCAGGACTGTGGCAAATAAATTTTTGTTGTTCGTAAGCTACTAGGTCTATGGCAGTTTGTTATAGACATCCATTGAACCAAGATGAAAACTAAACAGAACACTGTCTTCCTTGTTTTGAATGTGTTACTTCTACCCGTGTGAGCGAAGCAGTTATTTGCTTTTCTTGGCAGCTATGCCTTGCCATTGGCTGATGAAGAAATTTAATCAAGCAGAATTCCCAAGCATTTAACAAACACATACACTGTACAGACACAAGTTCCAGTGCACAGCTCCACAAGAATCAATGCAATCTTTGATTCCAGCTTGTCAACTACTTTTTGAGAATAGATTTAATTGCCAGATGTGTATCTTATACAAACTGGATAAGGATATCTATCTCTTGACTTACAGTAATTAAGAAAAATATTGGATGATGTCTACTTCAAGGTCTTTCTGTGCCATACAAATCTGTTATTAATCCATTTATTAGTCCAACTACACTCAGAGCAGTAATATGTGTGTATTTATGTGCGCACTTATGTGTATGTATGTGAGTGCATGTGCATGAGATTATTATCAAGGATATAGAAGATAACTTTGTAAAACAAATTAAAAATAATAAATCATAGGATGAGTGAAAAAAATCTCATATATAGTGTACTTTAAACTTGCTAAAATCAAGTCAAAATATATTTTATGTGGTATTTCCCAGAGCTCTTTACCTATGACTTCTTTCTTTCCTTCCTTCCTTTCTTCCTTCCTGTCTTTTTTTTCTTTCTCTTCCTTTCCCCTCCTGGAATTAGTGTGATCATGTTAGTTCCTTGTTTAGCTGTATTACATAACATAGCCAGGGTCAATATCCAGTGTATTTAGTTTCTAAATTTGTTTCTTTTAAAACATGTCTGTTATAACAACCTTGCTTTTTCAGTAAAACAAACATGTATTTTAAATCAATGTGCTGTATCTATTACTTGGGCCTGATAACTTTTGAGCACAGGCCCTATTTCCTGTCTTCTAGCATCTTTAGCTACATTTCCCTGAAACTGCATGTTGCCTACATTTTCCAATTTGGAAATCATTATAGTAGATGAAGAAGATAGAAAAGATAATCTTCAATACTGTTGAGGACTTGAATTTTGTATTGTTTTTTAATACTGTAACTTATATCTACTTGTGTCTTTAAGCCTTCCTCAGTGTTAATATTATAGAATGTTGTAAAGTTAATAACTCTATTGTTTTTAAAACTTTTCTGTATCTGTATTTTAAACCAAAGTTCACCTTTATACATAAAATCACCTTGCCCTTGTCATGGTTGATGCACACATTTTAAATAATTCATATTATTGCAAAAATCCAGTGGGACCTTGGTTCATGAACTTAATTCATTCCATGATTCTGGGGAAGACAGCTGCGTTCATGCTGGTGTGTATGTGGGGGGTATGGCCACAGGCTTGATCATCAGTGTAAAGTTTGCCAATGCAAGCAAAATTTTGCCAAATACTTCTGTTTGGAACCCGAATTGTTTGAGAATAGAAGTGTTCATGAATCAAGGGATTTCTGCACACTTTAGATGGCTGATTTTAAATGTGAATGAGCAATACTAATGTGTACGCTTCTGTTAAATTTACAGAGCACTTGGCGTAATGAGGTTAATTTGTCTACCTGAGGTATAAAGGGTTTACTAAGTAGGCATATGATGGCCACCTGGGGAGTCAGGGTGGAAGAATAAGAAATGGCTATGTGCACACTGCAGAACAGGGGATCCAGTCAGAGATCAAAGACCCGGAGCTCACTGCAGAGTTCTAATCAAGTCAGTGTTAGAAGGCAGAAGAGTCTGTTCTGGAAGCTTGAAGGAACTGAAGACAAACGTCCGGAGTCAATGGTGAAGACTAGAGCCCCCCAAAAAGCACAAGGGAAAACTTCCATCTTCTTTCTCTTCTTCCATTCAGGATACAAGCCTGTTAGTTAGTAAGTGGTACCTTCATCTGGTGTGGTCTTCCCTCCTCAGCTGGAGATCCACAGGTCAGTCACTCACAGACACCCAGAACACACTCCACTAGTCTGCTAGTGTTTCTTAATCCATTCACGTTGACATTACATAAATCCTTTCTAACTGGTGTGATGACAAGCAAGGGAAAGAGCAGTGTGTGGCGAGTGTGCTGTACACTGTACTGTCTATTTGAAAGTGTTTCTTTCTATACATCAATATAAACCAAAAGCTAACTGGTTTCTCACAAATCTAGAAGGAGGAATTCAACCTTTCAGTGTTGGGGGTCCTCTTAAAACCAGACTATAGTATTTCATTCTTTTCCTGGGGTGACCCCTTGGGCTCATTAGCCTTTCCCAAGGTTGGGGACTTCTCAGTGTGCACACTGAGAAAGTACTGGGAGAACTGGATTGAGTTACTCATCTTGTGTTTCTCCGACTTCTCTCCAGATGTTCACCCTTCATTTAAACCTAGAGTGACTATTTTCCAATTCTAATATGATCAGTTTTTTCATTGATCAATTTCATTTTTTTCTGGCCTTCAGATATGAATTATGGTTAATCTATAGACCATTACTTCATTTTTAAAACTTCCTTCCCTTCAGGCTCCCTCTTCTCTCCCTCTCTTTTTTTCCCTCTCTCTCTCATCCACCTCTTTTACCTAGTTTCTTCCCCCATGAGAAAGCAACTACAGCTGCAGACTTTCCTCTGAACGTCCAGCTTTCAGTGTTTAGTTCATTACAATGAAATGATCATTAATAGTGCTAGGTATTTTGCATCATGATTTCCATTGGGAAATTCATGTGATCAATGTACCAAGGACTCTAATTTCTGTGATTTGGATTCCAGATTCAAGTATATAAGTTTTATGACCTGCTTTTAAAGACCTAGAGTAAACAGCACACCAGGACTTCTTGGAAGCAGCAACATGATCAGAAGCCAGGTTTACTCAGGACCCAGTTGGTTAATATTAACTCCCGCCATTCCTACTTGCCATGATATATAATGATCAAGTGTTGCAGATTTGCTTCTTCTATTCTCCAGTAGCCGACAAGATGATTATATCACATAATATTTGCAACCTGGAAGATACCCTAGAAATAATCAATTATGTTTGTTCATTTTTCATTTGAAGAAAACAAAATCCAAAAGATTAAGAAAAGTTTTTAACACTAGTTAATGACAGACGTTGGATCTCTATTCCATGGAATCCGTAGCCTTTTCCCCTTCCATACTTGTGCAGAGAAAGAGAAGGAGGAAAGGTAATAAAACAGAGACTTGTGATATGGCCTCCTCACTGCCTTATTTGGAAGAAACTGTCCTGAAACAACTTTATAAAGTATCTTCTATTTTATTCTTTTCTGGTTGCCTTTTAAATCTGAGGAGATTATTGGTGACCAATGTTAGTGCCAATGGCTTTCACAAATTTTTATTGTTGCCTTTCATTGTTGTTACTTAATTCATGCCTTTCTCCTGCCTATTTCATTCCTCTGACCATAAATTTTCAATTTATGGAACTCACAACTCATCTGGACTTCATAGCTGCCTAAAACGCTTACATACTTGGCCAAAAAAAAAAAAAAATAGAAATGGCTGATATGTGAGCCATCACACATACAGGTCTCTCTCTACATGTCTTGATCTTTTCCCCTGGTTTCCAGTTGACTTATCATCTCTGTTTGGTAAAGAGCCAATAATCACTAGTACTTGTAAATATAATATGCTCTAAAGTTCCACTCTGTAAGGTTTTCATTTTTCACTTTCTGTATAGCATAGAAAATTACGTATCTTCTCTAAAACAACCATTGAAGAAAATTTATGTTCTAAAACCTTATGAATAAAATGAAATTCTGATGTGGCCCATAATTATTTTTAAATTAACTTTTAATTTACAATAAGTGTAAATTTCCCAAAATTTTTAAAGCCAACCTAGAGTTCTCCAGTATTTCTCGTTCTGTTTTCCATCATGTATAAATCTTATATCACCATGGTACATTTATCAAAACTAAGAAATAAACATTGAGGCATTACTACTATTCACTAAGCTATAGGTTTTAGTAATGTTTCATTTCACTATTTTGTATTTATAACCATTTTCCATTTCAAGATCTAAGCCATGATACCACTTTGCACTGGTCATCCCGTCTTCATATTCTTCTTTAATTTGTGACAGTTTTAAAATTTTCTCCTAATTTTCATGATCATAAAAGTTCTAAAGGACATTATTAGGAATTTTGGAGACTCTGCTTGTCTTAGTTGAGTTTTGTGTTGCTTTAACAGAAATCACCCATTCAATGGTTGATTTAAACAACTGCTTTCAGTTCTAGAAGCTGGAAAGTTCTAGAACAAGGTGTGGGCAGGGTGAAGCCCAGTGAAGACCTGGTTTCTCGTTTGCAGATGGCTGTATTTTATTGTACACTCATGTGGATGATAGGGAAATTATCTGTCTTGCTTCTCCTCTCATATGGGCACTAACCCACGCATGGGAACCTTACCTCCAAGGGCCTCATAAATACCACATAAAGGCTCAAAGGTGGGATTTCAATGTATGAATTGGGGAAGAAGCATTCAGCCCACAGAATCTTTTAATTTGTTTTTCTTGCTATTTTTTTCTCAGATTCAATTACAGTGTGGGTTTGAGGAAAATATGAAGCTTGTTATGGTTTGTGTCTGAATGTACCTCAAAGTCTCATGCAGTTGTGGAGGTTGGACTTTTCAGAGGTGGCTGAATCTAGGGTCTGTGATTGATTCATTGCCTGGTACGGAGATTGAGACTGTGAGTGCTGCACCACCGTAGGGCTGGGAGCCTGTGTATAATGTATGGGAAGAAAAGGGGCTTGATCTTCCCCTTTTGCTGCCTTCTGCCATGAACTGTCCCTTACCCGCTACCATGCCATCCTGTCTTGGAGCCAACTGATTATGGAATGAAACTTGTACAAACTATGAGCCAAATAAACCTCTCTTCCTTTAACTTTGAGTGTTGGGTATTTTGTCTCAGCAGTAAGAGAAAAATAAGACAGGTGAGTACCTTCAGCACATGGTATCAAGGAGTACTTAAAATAGCATAGTATCTATCACTAGAGACACTAGATTTGATACCTTCCAAGGTATAGCTAGGGGAGAGGAGAATTAAACTGTAAACAAAAGTCTCTTAACTTGTTTCATCTCTGCTTATCAAGCTGTTTCATCTTGGTTTCTAGGCCACTCTACCACTAGATAAGACTTACTTATTCTAACAGTTTTCTGACCCTTTTTTTTGGTGTACTTTTTTCTTTCTCTTAGCTGTCTTCCCTAACACTCATTGTACATTTTTCAGTCTTAGCACCACAAACTGATTTTATCTTTGCCTGATGAAACTTAGTATGGCATAGCATAGCATGACCACTGTCCCCAGTCTTCACCTCTGAATTAGAAGATGAGGTATATTTGATTAGTGGGTATTCCTGAAGAGAAAAGGAGCTTAAATTAGACTTAGGATATAAAAAAATTAAAACAACTCATCTTGCAAGTTAACTCAATTGCTGAGATGATAGCAACACAGCAAATGCGATGTGAGATTCTAAGAGAATCTAGGGAGAAGAGGCCCCTCCCTATTGATCTTGCTACATTCATCTCCTAACTCATTGCATGACACCAAGTTACATTCCTATTTTAACCACTTTCTAACTGTTCAGACAAAACACCTAAAATCCACAAGGTGTAGATTTTTCACTCAGTTTCAGCCCATGTTTGACTGGCTCCAAGGCAGAAATGGCGGGGGGAAAGGAAGGATGGAGGAAGCTGCTTGTTCCATGTAGTCAAGAACAGAGAAAGAAGAAAAGGGCTGGAGGAAGGAATCAGCACTTCCAGATCATGCTTCCAGCCAGGTCCCACTTCCTAACAGCAAGTCAGCTAGAGCACTTCCATAATCCAATAACTTTCCAAACACATGAAATGTCTGGGTGACATTTTAGATCTAAACCGCAGTAAGTTCCAGTATGTGCTTGCTGTTTGTAGTGGAATATGGATTTAGATTGAAATAAACACACAGATTTTTGTACAACAGGCAGTCATAGAAAAAGAAAAACAATGGGGATAGTAAAACTTGAACCACAAGATTAAAGTCTTATTAGCTGGATGATCACAGATATTATTTATCCATTCTGTGCTCACCTGTGAAACAGGTATGTTATTAACACCTACAACACAGAGAAGTTAGAAAGAGTGATCCGACACCTGGGAAGCACTTATCAGAGTATAATGCCTGACATATAAATATTAAATTAATAGTAATTATTATTATTATTCATGATAGTTTAAATCAAACCATACATTATTTTATAAAGTAAAACCAATCACACACACTGCACTAAGAAAAAACCTGGAAAATTCACCTGACAGATTAAAACTGAAAAACATTGAATGGTTCTTATCTAATAAATTCATTCCCCTCTTTTAAAATAAAATTACTGACTTACTCTTAACTTATATGTTAAATTTTTCCTCCGGTTTGGGTTCCATAATTTAAAAAAATCTTTAACACAGTGCCTCTGTAGTGAAGATCATGGTGAAAAATTTTGTTTTCTTTTCCCTTTGTGAGCAGAGTCCAGCCTGCTTCCTGAAACAGATGCCCAGGCCAGCGATGACCAGAACAAGGCAGACGCCTCAACTCCGAGTCTAAATTATGCAGATAAACTTAGCAGTGTCTAAGTCTTTATCAATGGTGATATTTATCTCTGCATTAATTTGGGACTTTACAAAAGACAGGTTAATTAAACCATGCATCTTTACCAATTAAGCTATTCCTCATTGGTAAATATGGTCATGAATTATTTGTAGACATAGTTTTGAGACTAGCTACCAACAACTCTTCCATAAAGTAATTTAGTTAGTGAATTAAAAATATCATGTGTGACTGCAAGTAGCTGATCCAAAAGAACTGCTGAGCTGGGTTGCTGTGTATTCGCTTCATTATGCAAATAGGTGTCCCGAGAGAGCCATCCCGAAGACTATTAGCCTCTTTCACCTTTAATAACCTAAGATCTCCTGTACGTGATGTGTGCAGATGAAAATATGTTCTGCCTGTGGGTAAAGGTGTTATTAATGCATAATTCTTTAGCTTCCTTCCTCTTACACTGGAATTCTATTTTGGCGAACCTCTTGGGTTTGGTTATCAGAGAGATAAAAGCTGGTGAGGACTGCAGTGGAATCTTGAGTGAATCATGGTAAATTTAGAGGACCAGGGCTCTCTTCAAAGACTGCTGCCTTTATCTGTGAATAATACTGTATCACCTCCCCTTTTGTATCATTGATTGCATTGGAAATATTCCACCTCATGGTCACTTTTAAACATGACCCTGTGTTGCCTTCTGTAGAAATGTTGCAACTCCCAGTTACATTTCAGATACAGCCTCTTGTGCAGGAGGAGCTAATTCACAGGTAATATTAGTCTTATGCAAATAGTGCTGTTATCTGGAAGAGAGTTGGTAGAGGAAAGCTTGGGGAGAATATTGCCATTTACTGGGAAAATGGTCACTTCTAAAAATGAAATGGAACTGTGAAGCCTTTTGGAAAGGCATTTGCTTGATGCAAGTGTCTGCTGACATGGCTTTGTGTGACAGTGAAGGAGTGTGATAGTTCACAGGTCTGAAATAGTTACAAAGATGTTCCCAGTAGATTCATCATCAGTAGATTCAACTTGGGAAAATTTCAAGAAGTCTACTAGCATAGGTGTTAAACAAGATAGGAAGGATTTCCCAGTTATACTGATGTAGTTTAATTACTGAGTGTCTTATAAAGAAAACAGATGGATTTTTCTCCCTGTATTCTTTCTGCCACCTGGATTTCTGCTGGATATTCTCTGTATTGTCACATGGTTTAGGAAAAAGATATGTTGAAAATTCATCCACCATTATGGGGAAAGAGGTCATTTCTAATGTTTTTTTTCTATATATGCTCCATTATCTTCCCACCTCTCTCCATAGATCTGCACTTTCTGAATTGCTATGTCCATCATTGTCCAATAATATTGATCTTTCATATTTGTCTTCTATTTCTCTTTGGGGAAGTGTGAATTTCCTTCCATTGATTCTTCTTGGGGTATGTTCGTTTATATCTTGCTTTCTTGGGTGTGATTCTATCTACCAATGAGACTTGTCTGTATACTTTTGGTTCCCCTTTGAGGTACTTATTTCTTCATTCATCTGAGATCTGTCCTGCCCAGGAATATGTTTCCTTAGGCAAGTCTGCTCATTTAACATTTTACCTTTCTTCAATTTTTTTTTTTTTTTTTTTTTTGCAATACGATTTCCTTACTTTTCCTTCACAGATGAAAAACTGAAGCACAAACAGGTCAGACAGTTTACCTATGATTGAAGCCAGGAGATATGGACAGTTAGGCCAGTAGGGCACAGGTCTTGAATAGGTAACCAAAAGTAAACTAAAAGTCAGAGCCTACTGAGTTAACATAGTGACCTAAAGAAATGCAAGAGACAAAGAATAGATCCTTAACCAAATTGGAGAGACCTTGGAGAAAGTAAAATGCAAATGAAGCAGTTTAACTCTTCCATGACCTACCTGCAACCAGGACCAACCCTGAAAAAACTGTAGAAAATGCCAGTGGCCCCAAACATCTAGAGTCCTCCTTGCAGAACACCTCTCTCTGACTAGTGGAGACCCCATTTTTTATTCTTTCTAATACATATGTATTGGGCTATTCCCCAGTTTTGTCAGCTTCCATCTTTGCTGCCCCCAAACAAGCACCAGAAAAATAAAGGGATCTTGTTACAAGTTCACACAGTAGGTTACTGGAGGAAGGAGGGTTATATGTGAGTTTTCTGATTTCAAAACAAAACAAAATTAGCTGACTGTCTTAGTCCATTTTGTGCTACTGTAAGAGATTAAGATTAAGTAATTTGTGGAAAACAGCGATTTATTTCTCACAGTTCTAAAAGCTGGGAAGTGAGCGATGGAGGGCTGAGCATCTGTGAGGGCCTTGCTAATGCTTTATCTATCTCAGCGCAGAAAGAGGCAGAGTTGGTGGGGTGGGGGACTTGTTCTTTCATTAGTAACCCATTTCTGCAGTCACAGCATTGATCCTTCTCAACACTGTTCTTTTGAGGATTAAGTTTTCAGCAAAAGAGATTTGGGGGACACATTCACCCCCAGCTCCATTGAACCCCAGTATAAAATATGTGGCTCCTGGAACCAGCAGCTTGCATGTGTATCATCTGGAAACTGGTAAGAAATGCAAAATCTCAGGCCCGTGTTGCAGATTTAATGAACCAGCTCCTGCAATTACCAATGTATCTATTTACATATCTATGTATCTATGCATCTATCTATCATCTATCTATTTATCTATCTATCTATCTATCTATCTATCTATCTATCTATCTATCTATCTATCTATCTATCTATATATCATCTATCTATCTCCATTCACCCCTCCCCAGCATGTGGTTCCTGCTGATATATATGAGAAAAGGACAAAGAACAGGATTGAGCATGGGCCTTGGTCTCAGTATCTGTCTGATTTCTATCCCAGAATTTCAATTTCAGATAAGTTGCGCTGGTAGAGAGTTTCAACTGTCTAATGACAAAGCAAGTGGAGCATTCTTTTCTAGGCAATTAGTTTTCTCTGTGCTTATTTATTTGTGGTTCACTGCTTCAGTTTAGTGTCTGCAAACTTGCTGGTGACTATAGAAGCATCAGAGTTTTCACTATATTTAGTTGACATCTGTTTCCTTGAATATATTGTCTGCAATTTTCCAGGCAGAGGGTGAACTATACCCAAGTGCTTCTTGGGATATTTCAATATCCAAAATGATTTTTATTGTTTTCCCACACTGTAATAGAAGAGGTGTTATCTCCTTCATTCCCCTGACTGGATTTTAAATTTAGGGGAAGACTTACACATGTGTTTGACAGCCAGAGGTGTAAAGTTAAATCTATTTGATATCCGAATTGAAATGAATCACTGGCATAGGAAATGGTGATGGATGTTTCTGAGTGGGAAAAAGTGTTGTCAGGTTTAACCAGCATCACGATCAGTTCATGTATAAGGTACAGATCCAACTTAGGATTTCACGGGACCAGAGAATAATCATCATAAAAAGTGGGTGTTAAAGCAATTTCTAACTGCAGAAAAATAAAGAAAATGAAAATAAATCTTGATGGATCAAAAAAATACTTTGGGATACTTTTGTCTTTTTTACTTTCCATTTCCAAATAAGCAGCTTTTTGATTCAAAAGGCTATCAAGAAAGGATTGTAATTTGAAATGTGCCAGAATTCTGAAAATTCATGCATATATCAGTGGTTGGAGTCTGAATTTATTTTATGTTCCACAGTGTTTGTACTGATTGAGAGCAGACTCACTAAAATGTACAGTTTTCAAGAAGATATACTATAATCCAGAGATGCTGTACAGAAGGCAGGTCCTGCTCAGCGTGATTAGAGCCCAGCCTCACCACGGTCCTCACTAGATATGGTGGCAGGCCCCTTAAGCTGATTCCCAGAAACCCATCTTTTGCAATTCTTTGAACTCCATATGCTTAGAAATTAGGATACTAATATGACATCTCATGATTAGACTCATTGGTTCTGTCTTTAACATGGTAGGGCAATTGAATGTGACCAAAAGGACTTCAGAAAAAAGGTCACAAGTATGGTGCTTTCCTGTTGAAAAGTGTGCAGAAAAGCCATCCTTCAGAACATAAGACAGATCCTTTTCTTATTTGTGCACCATTTTAACATCCCCCTCTCCCCCACTAACTCACAACAGATCAGGAAGCAGATGAGGAATATAAAACAGCACCCAACATCATGCCTGGCCGAGTAGGGATGAGTAGGGAAGGGTGATGTGATTTTCCACCATTACTCTGTGTGAACTCTTTATCTGCAGGTCACAACAGAGAAGGTAACAGTGATTCAGAAATGGGCTGGTGGCCACTGCATACATTCTCACTTTGGCAAACTCAAAGGAGAATTTCTACCCTCCCTATGTTTTTATCTCGTCTATGAAGATTTATGGCCTGAATCTGCTAAGAACCTCTAACAGTTCTCCATGATGAAAACCTTATAGTTATACAAAGTTGTATAATTTTGGCAGGCAAGATAAAAACTCATCTGACTTCTCCTTTGCTGTGTTGATGTATTTATTGTACCTTCAATTCTGAAATTCCTAAAATGTGAGTGAAAGCATGTTCTTTGACATTTGTGGCGATCTATTGTTAGCTGAGTCTTTATTGTTTAGGAAGTGCAAATTGCTGCTATTTTAGACAAAAATTAAAATGCCCTGGCTTCTATGCTGAACATATACACACCTTCACATCTAAGATTGAGGGTTAGCTTAGTACCTGGAGCAAGAGGTCTGTTGAAAATCTAAGTCAAAAATTCACAGTGACTCCATCCAAGCACTGATGATAAGCCTTCTGCATTTTACATGAGAGATAGGCTAGAATGGGCTTGCTTTGTTACTCTAATTTCCTCCAGAGAATGATCCGCTACTGGCTCTTGAAAATTAAAGAGATATTATATGCATAGAATCATGGCTGCATTGCACAATAGCTCTACTGTCCTTTTTTCAAGGAAAAAAAGCAATAATAAAACCAGTGGTACAGAATTTCAACACATGATTGTAGGAGAGTAACAATGGTTAGTCGATCGTGTATTGCTATCTTCAAAATGGTTGTTCATATTATAAGACATGGACATGAAAAACTGATCAAACAGAGGCACAAATCTTTCTTTTCAATGGACAAAAAGCAATTAGTAGTATATCTATCTATCTATCTATCTATCTATCTATCTATCTATCTATCTATCTTCTTTTCCTTTCCTTCTTTTCTCCTTTTCTCCATTCCAGTTATTTTTTTCCTTTTGAACAACTTCTTCTCATTTTACAATACCTATTGTACATTTTAGATCTTTTGGCTTCTTATACTAGGGAGGCAATATGATATTTACTCATGTGAATCTGATTTATTTCACTTATGAGTATGGCCTCTAGTTGCATCTATTTTCCTATAAATGTCTCAAGTTTATCCTTCTTTGCAGCTGAGTAGTCCTCCACTGTATAAAAACACCACATCTTTTTTTATCCATTCCTTGGTTGATGGGCATTTATGTTGTTTCCAAGATTTATCTATTACAAATTGTGCTGCCATAAAAGTGAGTGTGCATATATTACTGTGGTATGACATTTTTAATTCTTCTGGGAAAATACCCAGAAGGGGAATAGCTGGTTCGAATGGGACCTCTAATCCTAGTTTTTTGAAGAATCTCCACACTGATTTCCGGAATAGTCGCACCAGTCTGCCCTCCTCTTCCTTTTTTCCCACAGTCACTGCAGCATTTGTCATTGGTTGATTTCTTAATGATGGAATTTCAGTGTTGTTTTGATTTGTATCTCTCGAGTGACCAAGGATATTGAACATCTTTTCATATATTTGTGTGTTATTTGTGTTTCTTTATCAGAGAAGTGTGTGTCCAAAGATTAGGTCTTTGAATTTGAAGGGGTTGATTGTTTTTCAGTTCTTTTTGTGTTCTCAATGTAAGTCCTTCGTCTGAGGGACAGTTTGCTAAAATTTATTTCCCACTCTACGGGTTGTATTTTCACTCTGTTGGTGATTTCTTTTGATGTGCAAAAATTTTTAATAGGATGAGATCCTAGTTGTTGATTTGTTGAAGGGTTTCCCATGCTGTTTGGGTTTTGTTCATGAAGCCTGCCTACTCCTATGTCTTCAAGATTTCTACATACTGTCTCTTCTAGTAGATTTAGTGTTTCTGTTTTAGAACTTTGATCTATTTGGCTTTTGTTGGTGTATAGTGTATGGTGATAGATATGGGCCTAGTTTTAGTCTTTGGCATGTAAAGAGCCAGTTTCTCCCCCACCATTTATTAAAGAGGCTCTCTTTCTTCTAGTGAACAAGTTTGGCCCCTGAGTGTCTTTATAGTTGTGTCTGCATCTTATAATCTGTTTTGCTGGTCCTCAGGTCTATTTTTTTTTGCCAGTGCCATGCTGGTTTTATCACAGTAGCTTTGTAGTATAATTTCAAGTGAGGGATTATGATGTCTTCTGCCTTGCTTTTGTAGTGCAGGATTGTCTTTGCTATTCTAAGTCTCTTCTGGTTCCAAGTAAATTGTAGGAATGTTTTCTATAGATCTGTGAGGTATGTTAATGGTATTTGGACAAGCATTTCATTTAATCTGTCTAACAATTTGGGAGTCTGGTCATTTCCACTGTATTTTTTCTTCCTATTGAATAGCAAGTGATATCGTTCTATTTTCTGATATTCTCTTTGATCTCCTTTTTCAGAGTATGTAATTTTCAATGTATGAATCCTTTACTTCCTTTGTTAGATTGATTCCTAAGTGTTTCATTTTTTGGATGCTATTGTGAAGGGCGTGGTTTCTCTAATTTCTCACTCAGTGATTTTGTTGTTTGTGTATAGGAATGTTATTGATTATCAAATGTTGGCTTTGTATACAGGCCAACTGAATTTGAATATTAACTCTAGAAGTCTTTTGGTGGAGTTTTTGGGATCTTCTATACAGAGTGTCATGTCGTCTGCAAATAATGATAGTTTAAGTTCTTCCTGTCCTACATTGTTCTTTTTATTTCTCTCTCCAGTCTAATTATTCTAATGTTTCCAGAAATATATTGAATAGAAGTGGTTACAGTGGACATCCTTGTCTTGTTCTTAATTTTAGAGTAGAAACTTTCAGTTTTTATTCATTTAGTATGGTGTTGGTTGATGGTTTGTCATAAATGGCTTTCATCAGATTGAGGTAAAGACCATCTATTCTGATTATCTGTATGGTTTTTATCATGAATGAGGTTTTTATCATGAATGAGTGCTGGACTTTATTAAAAAAAGTTTTCTGCATCTGTTGAGATGATCATGTGATTTTTGTCTCTTGGCTCTGTTGATATGATGTATAACAGTTATTGATTTGTGTATATTGAACCATCCTGCATTCCTGAGATGAATCCCACTTGGTCATGGTGTAAGATTCTATTTGCTTGTATCTTGTGGTTTTTTGCATCAATGTTCATTAGGGAAATTGACCTGCAGTTTCCCTTTTTTGTTGTTTGGATCTCTCTCTAGTTTTGGTATCAGGGTAGTAATTACATCCAGGAATGTGTTAAGAGTATTGCTTCCTTTTCAATTTCATTGATGAGTTTGAGGAATATTTGCAGTAAATCTTCTCTAAATTTCTTGTAGAATTCAGCAGGACCTGGGCTTTTCTTTGTTGGCAAGGTTTTAATTACATTTTTAATCTCTTTTAACTGACACCAAGTTATTCAGAATTTTTATATCTTCTGTGTTCAGCTTGGCAATTCATACATATCTAGAAATCTGTTCTTCCTTGTATTCCATCCTTGGAATGTAAAGATTCTTGAAGTAGGAATTGATGATCTTCTGAATTTTCACATGATCTGTAGTAATTTTACCCTTTTCATTCTTCAGTGTATGCATTTGAGCTTTTTTTTTATAAAATTGGCCAATGGTTTATCAATTTTATTTATTCTCTGAAAGAATCAATTATTCAATTCATTAATTATTTGTATTTTTTTAAATTTTGTTTTGAAGGTAGTAGAAATACAACAGAACAAGACAGAACAAAGCCAATTGAGACAGTACAGAGAATTTGGTACAGAACTTCACAGCAGGATACCAGGATAACAGTAATAGGTACCATAGTATATCTCATTATCTTCACAATAGTTGTCCAGTCAATTAGGTATAGCAAAATCAAACCAAAAACAGAACATTATAAAATTAATTGAAAGAGAATAATGAAAAGAGTAAAGCAATTAATCATAATGAATCAAAATTGAAAACGACACTTGTTCTCAAAGAGAAAATAGAGAAGGCCACCCCACATTTGTTATATTGCGTACAATCATCCTGCCAAGAGATGCTCAGACTTCTGTCCCCAGTTGCTAACGGGGTGTGTGTGTGGGGGTAATGTTGTATTCTAATCCCACGCACTGGTAGGCTCACAGGAAATACTACTGGGCCTGTCCCTGGCTGACGCCCGAGGAAGGTGCTCACCAAGAGGGCGGGCGAATGGCTTCTTTGTGCACCCTCCTGGGTTCCAGCATGGCCATGGTGGTATCTCTGTACTTTTTTTTTTTTTTGATCTCCATTGAATTAATATCTGGTCTGATCTTTATAATTTCCTTCCTTGTATGGGCTTTGGTTTTTTCTTATTCCTCTTTTAATGGTAGCTTGACGTTTAACATTGGGTTGTTTAATTGTGTTCATTCTCTTTTCCTGATGTGAGAATTCACCACTATAAATTTCCCTCTTAGCACTTCTTTCATTGTGTCCCATAAGTTCCAGTATATTGTATCTGCTGTCTCATTTAGTTGTAGATATTGTTTAATCTCTTCCTTTATTTTATCTGTGACCCATTTGTTGTTTAGAGGGCTGTTATTTAATTTCCATGTTTGTGGAGTCTTTATGGTTTCTTTTGCCATGAATTTCCAGTTTCATTGCACTCTGGTCAGATAACATGCACGGGATAATTTCAGTTCCTTTGCATTTACTTATGCATATTCTGTGGGCTAGTATCTGATCCATTTTAGAGAATGTCCCATGTGCAGCTGACGAAGAATGTGTTTTATGATGTTGGGTTGAACACTCTGAAAACATCTACAGTGTACTTTTAAGAGATGTCAAGCAAAAGGCATTGTAGAGAGGCTTCAAGTTTGTAACTTGAATATATAAACTTTCCTTATACATACTTCCATACTCCTTTGATAGCACTTCCGTGGAAAAAAATTAATGAGAAATGATAACATTTCAGTATGAATGATTCATCAGTATTAAGCATTGGGATTGTAGATTTTGGATATATCTGTAAAAGGGATATGTACAGAGTGGCCTGTGACCCTCTCATCATTACTTAAGTTATTCCCCGAGGAAGTGCCAGGCTTCTAGCAGATTCTTAAGGTTTTGGATTTCTATGCGGGAAATGTTTTCTGCTCAGTCATTTCCAATGTAGTAGAGACATTTAAAAACTTCATTCAAATAAGAATAGATATTAATCAAATGCATATATGCATAGAATACATACATAGTAATTGTTCATGCTATTGCACAGTGGTTTATTTCATCCATCCATCCATTCATTCATTTATTCATTCATTCATCATTCAATGAATACTGAGTGGCCATCTTTTATTCCTTTTTCTAGGTCCTAGAAATACAGCTTTGAACAAGAACAATGCCACTATGTGCAGGAGTGTTACTCTATAGTAGGAGAGTGAGAGAATAAGCAAATAATTAAGATAAGTCCCAGTAGAGAAATTAAAGTAGGTAAAGAAGAAAACATGAGGGTATTTTCAATTGTTTGGTCAGGAAAAGACTCTCTCAGTAGTTGCTATCTAAACAGAGATCTGCATAAAAATTATGAACAAATGATGATGACTCAGAGCTGTACGTTTGGAGGAACATTCTGGAAATAGGAAAAAATACCATAAAGGCCCTCAGCTAGGAAGGACAGAGTTGAGGTTTTAATGGAATGCTATCCAAAAGAAATACAAATGTCACATATGTGGTTTAAATTGTTTTAGTCACTACATTTAGAGAGTAAAAGCTAAGGAAGATTGGAAAGCAAAACCAAAAACAAGTAAAGTTGATTTTATTTTGTTTTATTTTTTTAAATTTTATTTTAAAGAGGGTAAAACTAAACATAACAAAGCAGAACAAAGCCGATCAGAAGAAAACAATGTAAATGACACAGATTTTAAAGCAAGACAACCAGAGATCTTCACTGTCTATCATATTGTCTCTTATTTTCTTCCAAATAGCTGTCCATATCTTCACACACAATGAATACAGAACAAAATACAGAACAAAATAGTATAAAAGTTATCAGGACAGAGTGATGAAGGCATTATAGGCCTTCTAAACCAGACAACAAGGAAATCAGCTGCCATAATGTCTTTTGTTCTCTTTAAAATAGCTGTCTATACTTTGATGTATGTTGAAATTAAACAACACAAAACAGACTAAAATCACCCTGAACAAAGAATAATGGCATACTGGATTTCACAGCATGATGATATGAAATCAGTAATGAATGATATAATGTCTCTTTTTCTTCAAAGTAGCTGTTCATTTCATCATGCATTATATAATCGATTCTTATAAACTGTTTAGGAGAAGTTCTATGCATGAATAAGCCTCTACATGTATACCTATCCTTTCAGTATTAGAGGGAAAAACAAAACAAAACAAATTACTAGGAAAACACAAAACAAAAAAGACAAATAAATAACAGTAACCAAGAGCCCAAAACACTGACAATATAGGCCTTCAAAACATGGTGGTAGGAGTGTAACTAGGGTTGTTATTTTACAAAATGATCTTCAAGAGTTCTTTAGATCACCATTGTTCCAATCCTATGAATGTTAACTGTTTTGTTCCAAGACCTTATGGAATTTGTAGCACAATCATAGATATCCTAGGTATGTTTATATAATTTTAGATATATTTTCTTTTCCCTTCCTTTTTCTTTTTCCTCCTTTTCCCTGAAATACTATTTTTTCCCTTTGAGCAGATTCTTATCCTTTCACTGTATTCACTGAGTTTTCTGTATCCTCTGTACTCTTATCATTTCTTAAACTAGGGAGACTATACAGTATTTATACATGTGAATTTGATTTATTTCACTTATAAGTATGGTCTCAAGTTGCATCCATTTATTTATAAATATCTCAATGTGATCATTCTTTATAGCAGAGTAGTATTCCATTGTATAAAAGTAAGACATCTTTTTTATCTATCCCTCAGTTGATGGGCACTTAGATTGTTTTCAAGATCTGAATATTACAAATTCTGTTGATATAAACATGGGTGCGCATATATCAGTGTGATATGATGTTTTCAATTCTTCTGGGAATATGCCTAAGAGTGGAATAACTGGGTCAAATGGGACTTCCATTCCCAGCTTTTTGAGGAACCTCCAGACTGACATCTGCAGTGGTTATACCACTCCCACCAACAGTGCAGAAGGGTTCCTTTTTCCCTACAGCCTCTCCAGCATTTGTTGTTGATAGTTTTCTTTATCCTGGCCATTCTTTCTGGAGTGAGATGAAATCTCAGTGTAGTTTTAATTTGCATTTCTCTAATGACTAATGATGCTGAACATTTTTTCATGTATTTATTTGCCATTCATATTTCTTCACCTGAGAACTGTATATTCATCTCAGATGTCTACTTTTGGTTTGCGTCTTTGAATTTCGGGGGTCTGATTTTTTAAAATTCTTTATATGTTCTAGACAGAAGTCCCTTGTCTGAGGGACAATTCACTAAGATTTTTTTTTCCCTGGTTTGTGGGTTTTCTTTTCACGTTGCTGGAGATTTCTTTCTACATCTTTAAAATCTTTTAAAAGACATCATTCCAGTTATTGATTCTGTGAAGTATTTCCTGTGTGGTTTGATTCTTGTTCATGAATTCTCTACCTACCCTTATGTCTTTAAGATTTCTACCTACTTTGTCTTCCAACAAATTAGTATTTCTGTTTTAATATTTAGATCTTTGATCCAAATGTGGTGATAAGCATGGGTCTAGTTTTAGTTTTTGGCATATGGAGAGCCAGTTTTTTCAGTACCATTTATTAAAGAGACTGTCTTTCTTCCAGTGAACATGTTTGACCTCTCTAAGAAATATAAGGTGATTAAGTATGTTTGTAATTGTAGTTGCATTTTCTAATCTATTCTATTGATCTTCAGATCCGTTTTTATTCCAGTACTGTGTTGATTTTATCATAGTAGCTTTGTAGTATAACTTCAAGTCAGGGATTGTGTTGCCTCCTGCCTTGACTTTGTTGCTTAGAATTGCCTTTGCTATTCTAAGTTCTCTTCTGGTTCCAGATAAATTTTAGGAGTGAGTTCTCTAGATCTGTGAGGTATGCTAGTGGTATTTTGATTGGAATTGCATTAAATCTATAAAGTAATTTTGGGAGAATGGCCATATTTACAATATTTATTCTTCCTATCCATGAACAAGGGATATCTTTCCATTTTCTGAGGTCCTCTTCAATTTCTTTTTTAGCATATTATAATTTTCCCTGAATACATCTTTTACTTCTTTCATTAGATTGATTCCTAAGTATTTCATTTTTTGGATGCTAGTGTGAAGGGTGTGGCTTCTCTTATTTCTCTCTCCGTGATTTTGTTGTTAGTGTATAGGAATGCTATTGATTTTTTAGTGTTGACTTTGTATCCAGCTACATTACTGAATTTATTTATTATACCTAGGAGTCTTTCAATGGAGTTTTGGGGGGTCTTCTATGTAGAGTATCATGTCATCTGCAAATGATGATAATTTAACTTTTTCTTTTCCTATCCTTACTCCTTTTATTTCTCTCTCTTGTCTAATTGCTCTGGCTAGTATTTCCAGCACTAGATTGAATAGGAGTGGTGATAATGGACATCCTTGTCTTGTTCCTGATTTCAGGGTAAAGCTTTCAGTTTTTTGCTGTTTAATGTGATGCTGGCTGTTTGTTTGTCTTAGATGGCTTTTTTCATATTGAGGTAAAGACCATCTATTCCAATTTTCTGTAAGGTTATTATCATAAGTAACTGTTGGACCTTATCAAAAATTTTTTCTGCATGTATAGAAATGATCATGTGATTCTTATTTTTGGCTTTATTGATATGGTGGATTACATTTATTGATTCATGTATGTTGAACCGTCCCTGCATTCCTGGGGTGAATTCGATTTGGAAATGGTGCATAATCTTCTTGATGATTTGCTGCATTCTGTTTGCCAATATTTTATTGAGAATTTTTTCATCTATGTTCATTAGGGAGATTGGCCTGTAGTTCTCTTTATTAACTGGATCTTTCTCAGGTTTTGGTACTAGAGTAATATTTGCTTCCAGGAATGAGTTAGGGAGAATTGCTTCCCTTTCAATTTCATTGAAGAGTTTAAGGAGTGTCAGCATTACATCTTCTTTGAATTTCTTGTAGAATTCTGTCTGGGCCTGGGCTTTTGTTGGTAAGGATTTAATTACATTTTCAATTGCGTTAATTAAAATTGGGTTATTCAGCAGTTTTACATCTTCTTGACCCAGCTTTGTTAATTCATATGTTTCTAGGAATCTGCTCATTTCTTCTGTGTTATTGAGCCTATGAGAATAGAGGTTTTTGAAATAGGTGTTGATGATCTTCTATATTTACACAGGGTCTGTAGTGATGTTCCCCTTTTTGTTCCTTATTGAATGAATTTGAGTTTTTTCTTTCCTTTTTAAAATAAGGTTATCCTTTTTAAAATAAGGAGCTTATCAATTTTATTTATATTTTCAAAGAACCAACTCTTTGATTCATTGATTCTTTGTATTGTTTTCTTAGTCTCTGTTGCACTGATTTCTGCTCTGATCTTTATTAATTTCTTCCCTTCTTTTGGCTTTGGGCTTGACTTGCTCTTATTTTTCTAGATGTTTGAGTTGTAGCATCAGGTTGTTTATTTGTGTTTGCTCTGTTTTTCCTGATGTGGGAATTCACTGCAATAAATTTTCCTCTGAGGACTGCTTTCATTGTGTCCCACAAGTTCTGGTAAGTTGTATTTGTATTTTCATTTGTTTGTAGATATTGTTTAATTTCTTCTTTAATTTACTCTGTGACCCACTGATTGCTCAGGAGTGTATTATTCAATTTCCATGTGTTTGTGGGGTTTTTTTCAGTTTCTTTTGTCATTAATTTCTAGTTTCATAGTGCTATGATCCAATAATATGCATGGGATAATTTCAATACTTTTGAATTTGCTTAAGCATGTTCTTTGGGCTAGTATATGGTCTATTTTAGAGAATGTCCCATGTACTGCTGAGAAGAATGTATATTCTGATGTTGTTGGGTGGAACATTCTGTATATGTCCACCAAGTCCATTTGTTCACAGTTGTGATTCTGTCTGTTATTTCTTTGCTGATTTTCTGTCTAATTGGTCTGTCTCTTTACATCAATGGCATGTTAAGGTCTCCTGTTATAATTGTGTTATTGCTTATTTGATTTTTCATTTTTGTTAATATTTGTTTTGTATAGCTGGGTGCTCCTGAATTTGGTGCATATATATTTAAGATTGTTATCTCTTCCTCTTAAAATTTCCCCTAACTAGTATATAGTGACCTTCTTTATCTCTTTTGATCATTTTTGGCTTGAAGTTCATATTATCTGCAAACAGAATAGTTACCTCTGATTTTTTGGGGATTCATGTTGAATGAAGTATTATTTTCCATCCATTGACTTTCAGTCCATGAGTTTCCTTTTGGGTTTGATGGATTTCTAACCCAAAAGGAAAGATGTTGTTTCTTGGATGTTGTTTCTTGATACATTCTGCCAATCTGTTTCTTTTAATTGGTGAATTGAGGCCATTTACATTAGTGATTATAACTGATATATATTGGTTTATTTTTGACATGTTATCTTTCTGCTGTTGTTTCTTTACCTTTCTACTCTGTTTAATTGTCTGCCTTGCTTAGTGGTTTTTTCCTATGTCTGTCTAGATTGTCTTTCAGTATTCTTTGCAGGGTTGGTTTGGTGGTCATGAAGTTTTTCAGCTGTTCTTTGTCATGGAAGTGTCTTATTTCTCCATCCATTTTGAAGGACAGTTTTGCAAGTTACATCATTCTGGGTTGGAAGTTGTTTTCCTTTAGGTTCTGAAATACTTCACTCCATACTCTTTTGGACTTCATTGTTTATGTTGATAAGTCTTCTATGATTCTGATAGGCTTTCCTTCATAGGTGATCTCTCTCTTCTCTCTAACAGCTTTTAATATTCTGTTCTTATGTTGGATTTCTGGATGGTGATTATTATATGTCTGGGTATAGTTTTATTTTGGTTATAGTTATTTGGAGTTCTATATGTATGCTTCACTGATCCATATGTCAGTTTCCATTTTCATGTTTGGGAAATTTTCTTCTGTAAATAGCCTCTTGATATCATTTGTCTTGTCACCTTCTTTTTTGTTTATTCCTATCAATCTTGTTTTTTGTTGCATCATCTTGCAGCTGTTGAATTGTTATTTCCTGATTCCTTGTTTTTTTTTTTTAAAAAGATCTTTCCTTTCCTGTTCACTAGCTGCAATCATGTCTTCAAGGGCTGAAATTCTATCTTCACTTTCATTGAGGTGGTTTTGCCAACTTTTGATTTAATTTTTGATTTCCTGTATATCTCCTTGAATCTTCTTCATGCATTCTGTTTGTTTCTTATATTGTTCATTCAGGGTTTCCATCTTTTTGCAATGTTCCTCTAATTTTTTAACTATGTCTTCTTTAGATGTGTTCAGCATTTCTTTCATTACATTTATCATTTCTTCTTTTACCTGGAAGATTATTTCTGATCTGAGTTCTTTTATAGCTTCCCAGATTTATTTCTTTACTTCAGTTGTTATAATTTCAGGAATTTCAGGTGTATGGCTTACATTTTCATCTATATCCATGTCTCCTAGGCTTGCTTTCGATGGGCTGGAGGTTTGAGATTGTATTTTACTCTTTTGTTTTGCCATTTTCCTATATTTCAAGGTTTTGAGTGATGTTACAAAGCTTCCCTGTGTGCTTGGAATCACCTCACGCACCTTCAGCTCTGGGAAGGAATGGATGTCACTGGGCGTCACCCATTCAGGCCTGCAGGGACTTCCTGTGCATCCTCTGGTGATTTAGGAAGTTGGGTGAGATCTTACCCACTGGGAGTTACAGTCCAAAGCTTCCCTGTGCTCTTGGAGTCACCTCTCACACCTGCGGCTTCTGTGATGGAATGTATTGAAATTCCAAATATTGTGTGCAGTCACCCAAGTGTTTTAATCCTCTTTCTAATTTTCCTCACCATCCAAAAAGTTATATTTGTAACCCCATTGAGACGTCATTGGAATCCTAGCAAGTTAATTCCAATCTACCACCTCCAATGCAACCCACGGTGAGAGTAAAAACACCAAGACATATTCCAAGTTAAGGGCAGCCAAGGGGTCCTAAGTCCAATCTCTGTGAGGATGTGCAGACAACTGCCTTGATCTTAAGCCTCTCCTGGAATTAATTATCTTGTGAGGAAGGGGGATGGCTCAGGGATGAATGATAGTGAGGATGGTGGGAATTATGTGAGTAACTTGAGCTGGCTGGCCAGGTGGAAGAATGGCATCTCTGTAAATTGCAGAGAAAAAGATATGCAGAAGGATCAATTCACATAATCTAATTAAGGTAGAAACTGAATTGTTGTGGGAGGCTGTGCTTTGGTTTCTGATATGCAAACTCTTGTGCCCTAGGGAGTCCATAGCTTCTTTATCTTGAGGCTCATAGCAGTTGACATTTCCTTCCCGGAGTTATTGGCTCTAATAAAGTATGTATCAACTTGGAAGCTAAATCTTCACTGGAAATATTAGATCTACAATTTGATTTCATGAAATTTATAATTGGTAAAGTAGATAGGTATATCCATGTTGTCTGAATACACTTGAGTTCCCTGATAATTAAATAAGTACTTCTTATTAAATTGAATTAAATTAAGTATCATTACATACAATAAGAAATTCAGTCCCTTAATACCACTATCAAGATTTTAAGTGCTCAGTAAGCAGCTGTGGCTAGTGGCAACTGAATGGGACAGTAGTAAGGTCAGTGGATGTGAAAGACAGAAAAGTGGTTGGAAAACTAGACTGAGGCAAGATGATAGAGGACTTAGGGAGTCGTGGGAAAATGTTTTTGTTTTATTTTGCTTTTGATAGGAATTCACTGGAGATGAGCAAATGGAGAAGTGACTTCTCACTTGTGCTCTGGATATATCAGCTGTGGCTGCTGTGGGGGATAGAATGAAAGGACCAGAACCTAATGGGAGACCATTAGGTAGTGACTAGGGAGGTGGTCTTGGGTAGCCCTAGTGCAAGGATAAGAAATTGCTGGTCTCAGGGAATATCTTGAAGTTAGAGTTGATGGTGCATACTGCTGTACTGTTTGCAGGATTGGCAGCAAAAAGGAATCAACAGTGAGTCCTAGGATTTGGGCCTGGACAAATAGGTGAATGGTGGTGTCACAGTGGACACAGTGATGACTAAAGCAGGGACAGCATAGAGGGGAAATGTGACTTGCTCAAATTTAGCTTGATTTTCCAATGAGACTTCTCAGTGAGACTGGAATTTAAGAGAAAGACAGTACTGAGTTAACTGATAGATGGCTGTGCAGGGCTCATGCCGAGATAGGAAACGGCAGTAGACCCTGGGAATGCGGAGGGTAGACACAGGGAGAATGAGCAGGTGCCTAAGCGGGAGATGGAAGGGTGATTCTTCGACTGGGGATAAATGTATGGCATCTGGAGGAGGCCTAGAGACTGAGCCAGCGGTGCAGGGTAAACAGGGATATGTACAGAAGATAATCACTCGGATCCTGTGGATGCTCATTGGATGAATACACAAAAAAGCTGGGTTTTCAGGGGGAGATAAATACACCAAAGGAAACAAATGCTGAACACTAACTACGTGTCCATATTTTTTCTGCCTAGTAGATATCTATATTCAGATGCTGCACACACTTTTCTTGTTAGATCTTATTATCTCTCCTTCACCCTCAAACCTCCTATTCCTCCCACATTTCCAGTGTGGATCAGTGATCCCACTAACAGTCACCGTGCCAGGAATTTGAGTCATTCTTGGATCCAATATTCTTCATCTGTCTTCCTGTATCACTTATCACAATACCCATTTTCTCTTTCCTCCATCCTCTACTAACTTTTACTGTCTTAGGCCAAACTCTAAACATTTCTTACCTGGATATAGAGTCCCACATCTCCCCCTGACCGTTTCAAATTATGCTTTCAGGAGAATTATATTCTAAAATACAGGCCTCCTTAGCTATTTCTCTCTCTCTCCCATGAATCTTCCTGTGGTACACACAGTCTTCAGGATAGGGCACATACTTGGTACCTTTACTCTCATTTCTTGTTGGCTTTTCCTAAACTTATTTTCAAGTATTGACACATCGTCATCATCACCTGAAACACATCACATTTTGCATGCTTACATGATTTACTCGGACCATTTCTACTCACTCATTTCTACCCATTCTTTGCTTTCTAAGTCCTGCTAAAGGTCATTTACTTGGACAACTCTGCTCCAAGGTAAAAGCAATATTCTTCTTATGTGTTTTCTGGCCCTAAGAGAAACTGATTTTTGCCCTTAGTCTGTGGTTTATATCCTTTTAACAGCTGTCTGGGAAGTCTATTGCTTGAGGGACAAGGCTGTAGTCCTTCTACTTTTGTATTTTCAGAGACTGACAACTTGGTAATGTGTGAGCTATGGAGTCACAGTTCTATATATCCCTGGGGTCTGCAATTCCAAATTCAATCCATTTGAATCTAAACTATTTGAAAAAAGTTATTTCTGTATGGGCTATAGTAAGACTTCTGTTTCTTTTTATTATTACCTAAACAAAACTAGAAAACTTTCCGTGGTGTATTTATGTAATATTAGGTACTATATATGGTCTAGAGATAATTTCAAGAGTACAGGAAGTAGGAATATAGGTTCTACACAAATAACACTGTTTTATATAAAAGACTTAAACATCCTGAGATTTGTGAGTCTGTGGGTTTCTTGGAACTAATCTAGCATGGCTGTTGAGAAGAAAATGTATTTTAAGACATTATATCTAGCTTTAGACTTAGGTTAAAATAAGAGTTAACTGGAAACTCAGTGGGAAAAGAATGCTTAGGCAATGTCGCCATGGTATAAATGGTTCTAAGCTCCACAGATGGCTCAACTGGGTGTTGAAAAGACCATGTGTGATGGTTAAGCTTAACTGTCAACCTGAATGGCTTAGGAATTGCCTAGGACATTTGTAAAGGTCGTGGAGATGTGACCTTGGAGTCTATATTCAGTCTCTGACCCCTTTCTTTCTGGTGCTATTCCCCTGCTCTGCTTCCTCATCAGCATGAACTGAGAAGCTTTGCTCTGCCAGACTCTTTTGACATGATGTTGTTTCTGCTTTGAGGCCAGCCAAATGGACAGAACCCCCTAAAACTGTGAGCCTAATAAGTCCTCCTTTAAACTGTAGATGTCAGATATTTTGTGCCACCAGTGGGAAAGTGGCGAGTACCATCTGGGAGGGGTGCAGCCATCCCCAGCACTTCCTGTTTGGAAGATACTTTTTAGCATCTCTCACTATCCTTGCCTTAGTTTCCATCCTATTTGTGGCATCATCACAGGAGTCCATGGCTTTAGCTAAATAATTCTGCTAGCTGCCTTCTTCATGTTGATCAAATTGTACTTAACTTTTTCTACACACCATTTTCCATGTAATGTGCCAACTATTTGACTTGTACCACCACACTTACCCTTTCCAACAAGGAATTGAGTAGCTACACCTTTCCAGTTAAGAGTATGGGTGCCAGTCGGGTGGAAAAGTTCTTGTAAAAGATATTTAAGATCTTTGGGTTTCATTTTCTGAACCTTACAAATAGGACTATAAGCAGTATCTACCTTATAGGATTGTTGTCAGTATGTATTGGTGAGTCAGTATTTACAATGTGTAACTTGGAATATATTAAGTGATATGTGAGTAAATATCAAATGAATTTTACTATTTCCTTTCCACTTCTCTATCTTCTTTTCATCAAACCGAATTCCTGTCCCCACATTTCCTCTCATAGGTGGTGTATTTTCAGAGGTGGTATCATCTGTCTGGAAAGATGCAATCGAATACACAAAGGCCTAGTACCTGTTTCAGCTTCTGCCACTGACATCTAAGACATTTGGGGGCCATCGTTAACCTCGTGTTACATGTAAATGGAGTTGGTAATAATAATAGCGCTATCATGTTTAAGGTCTGGTGAGATTATGCATGCATTAAATAGTTATAACTTATAGAAGGGTGTAGCAATATTAGCTGAAACAATGGTAGCAGTGAAAATACATGTAGCTGCCACATCTGACCTATTCTTCAGTCACCCTGGTAACCTCCTCCTTGAAAGAGGCCTCTATTTACCACAGCAGTCTGACTCTTCTGGGCTCTGAGAAGGTCCCAAGAGATGCATCTAATGTTCCCTTCTTTACTGAACACAAGGTACAGATCATCAGGTTCTTGGATACACTGAAAATCTGGAACTCTTCAATCATCTCCCCTTCACGATTAAACACAGTCAAGTGACACATGACACGCGCTCTGGGAAGACCACACGCCCATCGGAACTGCAGTCACTCCTTCCTGGCTTCCCTTTTCTCCTTCCCATCCCGCCTACACTTAGCCATTCAGACCTCTCTTTGGTTCAAGCAGCATCTCAGCAGTGCACAAGCTTTACATTTTCATTTCCTAATTGTCCCTTCTTGCCACTTCTAGCTTGGCACAAGAATTCATGAAGACCGTTGAATTCTTTGCAACCTTAAAAAATGATTTTTTTCATTTTTGAAATTTATTTTTAACATGGCTTTTGGATGTCCATCTAGAAATGACAAGAAGGAACTTTATTGTAAGTGGTTTGGGAGGATCTAGAATCCGGATCTTCTTTCACAATTTACATGAATTCTTTGCTTTTCGGCACACACTTTTTATTAGTGCATATTGGTAATGAGGTTAATTTGTAAAAGCGCATAACATGGCTTCTTTCCCTCCTCGTTCACCTCCTCATCACCCCATCACTCTCCCTGGTTCCACTTCTTTGTGGTATGTTGAATGTGTGCAATATATTTTTATTTTATTCATGTTCCCTGTTACCCTTACACCCTCTTCTTTTCCCTTTATCACTTCCTGTTGTCTAAGAAGTCTCTCTTCTATTTTCTTGTCATATTTTTAAGATTTTATGAATTAAGGATAGTATGTTATATTTTTGTCTTTCTGAGTCTGTTTTGCTTAATATTACGATCTCTAACTCCATCTATTTTTCTGTAAATGATGAATTTTCATTCTTTTTGTGGCTGAATATGATTCCACTGTGTATATATATCACATTTTCTTAGCCCGTTCATCTGCTGAGGGGCATCAAGCTGGGCTCCGTCTCTTAGATATTCCGTATTGCAGCAGAGTAAGCATAGATGTGCTGGTTTGCCCCTGCAGTGCTGACGGTAATTTATTTGGGTATGTACCAAAGAATGGTATAGATCAATTAATGTAGTTCAATTTTTAGTTTTTTGAGCAAGGTCCATATTGATTTCTGTATGGTTCTAATTTACTTTATAACCTTCAGTATATTCCCACCTTGAGGGAATTTATAGCTCTTTGTATTCCTGATGATAGCCATGCTGACTGGAGTTAGATGACATCTCAGTGTTACTTGGTTTTGCATTTTCTAATGGCTAAAACTGCTGAACAATTTTTCATAGACTTATTGCCCATTTGTACTTCTTTCTTTGAGAAATACATTGTTCTTTTGCCCACTCATTGATTTGGGCTATTCAGATGTTTGGTGTTAAGTTTTTAACGTTTTTTGTGTATTCTGGATGCTAACTCTCTGTTGGAAGCTGGCATAGATTTTCTCCCTTTCTCTAAACTAGCTCTTTGCTCTGTTGATTGTCTCCCTTGTTGTATGGACACTTTTTAATCTGATGTAGTTTCACTCTTGCTATTATTTAAATCTTCTCATCCCTATGATTTTGATAATTCATTGATGGCATCATAATCTGGGTCATGTGAAAGTTGAAAAAAAATTTTTTTAATTGTTTGTTTTGTTTTGTTTTCTGTCTTTTTGAGACAGGGTTTCACTACGCAGTTCAGGCTGGCCTCGAACTCACAGTGATCCTCCTGCCTCAGCCTTCTGAGTGCTGGGATTACAGGTATGTACCACCACATCTGACCAAAAAGTATTGTCTTGAAAATTTTCTTTTTCATTTCTTGAAAATGGGGGTAAGACTTAATTTCATTTGTCAAGTTAGATTTTCCTTTGACTTTAAACCACTTAAGATTTTTTTGCAATACTTTGTAGTGAATCTTTCCATTTAAATAGTATTTCAGTAAAGATCAGAGTCCAGAAGGAGAATAGTAGGAAAATATTACTTAAAATAATGTTTAGGCATGATCTCTGGAGTTAACAGATTTTAATTCTGAATATATTTATCGGTAAGTTTCCAAAGAAAAAATCTGTCACCCACTTCGATGATAACAATATAGTTACAAATAAATCACACTTGAATTCATAGACTCAAATTATTTATGGTAAAGAAACAAACATGGCAATATGTTTTCTGTGCCTTTCCAATTAGAGTTGAAGTCAATTTATCTTTGTGACGATATTTCCTAGTTGAATCTTTAAAACTATATTATGACATGTTACTGGAGTCAACTAGCTGGAACACAAAGTTCCCAAGACTCAACATTCATTATTTATCCATTTATACTAATAAACCTTTATATCCCACATGTCCCCTGCTCAGATTTGAACAGAGCCTCAGAAGCACAACCTGTTTTGAATTTATGATATGACAGCAATTGCTTATGACAAAGAATGACAGAAACTGCATCTATTCTCTCTCCACAGGAAGACAAATTTTTTTTTAAAAAAGAGACAGCATTCCTCTACCTTTCTTAGAAGAAACATTAGTCTTAAGAAAAAGAAATTCAAAGATTATAAACCATAAAAAAACACAAGAGGAAAATTGATTTGGGGCTCTAAGGCAGGATTGAGTTGTAATATAAAAGTTGCTGGTCTTTTCCTACTGACAGGCAGAGCCAGTGATTGATGATTGCGGTTCGGAGCTTACTTTTCCTCTCCTTCCCGGCCTCCACTTCGGGAAGGGAATGTAGCTACTAGGTGACATGTCTCTTTTGATTTGCCACCACTATGTCTTAATTATTAGGGCCGGAAGATCAGGCGGTAGTATTTTCTAACTTCAAAGACTTTGACAGCCTGCGTAGCAAGATGGCTCAGATGTTCCCGGATGCAAAGTGACGCCAATATGGTGCCTTCGTATTTTAAGCGCGTCAGCTAGTTTTATTTATTTATTTATGTTTAATTTGTGGCACATCGAAGTGAAAATGAGGACACAGGACGGGTTTGCTCTTCGCTCTTCACTTGTTAAATGACAGCTCCATCTTTCATTTTAATGCCTTGGCCAGAACATTTAAAGAACAATTCTTTTAATTTAATGTTTTTCATTGTTCATAAACTTGGAAAAAAATTGCTATCTGTGACACACTGGAACAGAAAAGGAGCATGCTTACTGAAATCCATGATTAGACGTTCCAGGAGAGCAAATGGAGCAGCTTAAATATATTGGAAGATAATAGTAAGAATAAGACAACAGCAACAATGAAGTAGTATCAGTAACAGTGGTAGCAGTGTAAACCATGATATAATTGAGTGTTTGCACGTTTAAATACCAAGTATTCTGCTAATTGCTCTCATGGATTATGGAAATGAGGCTCAGAGAGGTTTAATAGTTTGCCTAGTGTTGTACAGTGTGTCCAGTCCAGGCTGTTGGACTCAGAGCTCACTATCCTCACTGCTAACCGTTGGTGGGGTCTCGTGTTGAATAATTAGGGAGAAGGGGTCAAAAGAAAAAATAGTAGGGCTGGGGATTTAGCTCAGTGGCCTAAGTGCCTGTCTGGCAAGCAGGAGGTCATGAGTTCGATCCCCAGCACCAAAATAAATAAATAAATAAATAGAAATAAAAAATAGTCAAAATCACCCCCAAAATGCCATTAAATCATAAAATACAACATATTTTTTGTGTCTTAGAAGTATACATGTGACATCCCAGTGTCGTTTACAGAAATATTTAATGATAAAGGAATACACGTGAAACATTGGATTCCTTTCAGGTACAGAAAAACAGTAGAATACTTAGCTGCATTTGGTTATGTCATAACGATGGAGAATGTGACTTTAGTGAAATATGAAGATGATCTTCCTAAATGCAGGTTTCACTATTTGAAAGGAGGTTCATAGCATATAGGTTATAATCATTTCATTAGAATAGAGTTTTGCCCCTTTTTACCGAAAGAAGTGTATATTCCATACCACCCTAGTGAAGAGCATACTGTGAAAAAGTAAAGTTGAATGTGGCTCAGACACAAAGATTTTAGCAGATACAAGCCTAACCTGTGCCTCACTTCTCGTAAAATGCCTTATTTGATCTTTACGGTGATCCTGTGTATTTGGAAATCCTTTATTTTTTAGAGGAAGTGGACATTCAAGGATGCTAAGCAGCTCATCCTCACTAAGCTTTAAGGGCTTCCTAGGAAATCCTTGGAAAACTCTGTTCCTGATTTTTGTCTGTAAACGTCAGCTCCTCACCTGCGAAGAAAGATAAGCTTGATAAATCGCTACCAGGACATCAATGAATTGCTTGGCCTCTGATCCAGGGACACCGTTCATGCACCAAGACAAGGAGGCTGTGTTCAGGCTGTGTTCAGGGTGTTTCTACGTTGTCCTGTGTTCCGATCACTTACGCATGCTGGCTGCATTGAATTTTTCAGTTTGAGAAGAGAGGGTACCATCTTCTGGTGTCTGAATTGAGTAAAGAGTAGTTTTTAGATATGATCACAGCAGGCAGCCTAAAATAAAAAAGGGTGTCCATCTCTGTGAACTACCAGGGAAGTACTGAGCCCTGGGGTTTGACAGGGGTCTGGTCTGTCTCTCCTAATTGAGAGCAAAAGGGAGATTTACTATTGAGGTGTTTGAAACCAAAAGAAAGAAACCTTATAGATAGAGGACTGAGACACCTATGTAGATTATGTCTGATTGTTTCCTTTTTTTTTTCTTTTTTACTTTAAAGAGAATAAAACAGAATAAAACCAATCAAAACAAACCAGTGTAAGAGATACAGGGCTTCAAACCATTATGAAATCAACAATAGTTACCATAATGCCTTTTGAGATCTTCAAAATAGTTGCAGTTAACTTTGGACATAGTAAAAATCAAACAGAACAGAATAGAATAGAAACGATAAAAACACGATAATGAATGCAATAAAGGACTTCAAAACAAGCCAACAGTAAATCCAAAATTACTAACACAATGTATCTTGCTATCTTTGAAATAGCTATTCCTGCCATCGGATTTAACATAATCAAATAGAACAAGAGAATAAAACCCAACCCAACAAAACAATGGAAATGATACAGCACTTCAAAACAAGACCATAGGGAATCAGCAATGGCCACAATCCTCAGAAGATCTCCCCTTGGTGCCACACTATATACTGCTGTCCTCTGAACCTATGATCAGATCACTGGCCCTAGACCTGAAATGTTAGTGAAACACCAAAGCACCAACGGCACCCACTTGCATGGCAGCCTGCGCATGGTATTGGTTCCCAGACTGGGCTTGTTTGCTGGTGTGCCTTTGTTCTTTCTCCCCTCAGTGCATGAATGGCCAATGTCTGATTGTTTCTTAAAACACTCTTAGAAAATTAAAAATGTCCTTTGGATTTTTGAATATTTCACTCATATACTGACAAGAAGAACCACTCCTTTATTTCTAAGAAAAGGGAGAAAACTGTCCCTGCAGGGTGATTATCTGGATCTGGGCCCACTGTCCTTCACTGTGTCCAGTTTCCCACAGTTCCTGAGAATTGCATCCTACTCTGCGGTGGAACGCAAGAGCCTTCTCATCATTAATGACCATTATGTGTGAGAATGTCACCTTTAAAAGGTTATGTTAACCAACATAGGTTCATGTACAAATAAATCAGAATCCATACATTGAGACTTCTCAGGTGATGTAATTCTATGACCGCATGAATGAGTGTTTGTAGCTACTAATAAATAAAATTATTTATTTTACTAAATAAGTAGACTTTTTGGTCTTTTTCATTAACATAATTTTCTATGGGTTAAATCATATCACTCCCCATTGATGACCCATTATCATTATTGTCCAAAAAGGATCTTTCTCCCGTTTTTTTTCTTTAATTCTTTGTCCTTATTCTCTTTCTTACTTTTTCACTATATGAACTCATTCAAATATGCTATCATCAAACATGTATTGTTTGCTTGCATAAAGTTTTAATTTTTGCAAGTGACTTTGGATGATAGATCTCATTTTGTCTCTCACTTATTTTAAATGTTTATTTTTTGATTACTTGTGATATTGAGGATTTCCTTCACATAGTTTTGTGCCTTTTTTGAATATTTATCTCCTATAACGTGGTATATATATATATATATATATATATATATATATATATACATATGATCATTTTTCTATGGCATCTCCTGATTTTTTTTTGTTTATCTATATTTGTGAAAGTACTTTGTTAATCTAAAAAATTATATATATTATCTCAATCTCTTATCTATATTTTAAGAGTATTCCTGAAGTTCTTTCTTGCCTCCACCACAGAGGCAGGATGGGCTGAATGCACATCTTCCAGCTTTTCTTCCAGCCATACATTGTAAGAAGACCCAGCACTAGAGAGGTAAATAGAACCCAAAACTGTTGCTTTCCAGAAAAGCTAATTATGGCTATTAGTGGATCTTCTTTATACCTTGGAATCCACAGAGCACTGTATTGGTTTATCTGTCATCAATATAGCATACTTATTGCCTTCCTATGTATGCCTTTTCCTATGTTGCAGGTGATGGAAGCTTGGGAACTATCTTTCCTAGAATGTATAATCAGCATTTCAATTTAGAGTCAGCCCTCATGTGAGATTTGGAAGGCAGAAGAGAAGCAGAGCCATTTTATTGCTCTTTAACAACTGCAGACAAATCCATTGGAGACATTCTTACAATGGTGGCTGAGTGATGAAATGAAACCATGCTTAGTTATTTTCTGTGGTTCTTACAGAATCCTAATGCTAAACATTGATAGCATACTTGGAACCAGCAGTGGCCTATGTGACCTTGTCCAGACTTCCTTCCCAACAATACCCTGAGTACTCAGTTCTTTATACTAACATTTTCTTTATATTTAAAACACCTAGGGAAGTTTCTATTTTCCTAACCATTCTAGAATGATTAAAAACAGAAAATGTGAAGCTTGGTGTTGCAACCACCATTGCAAAGTCATCCAGAAGGAACTACTCCAGTGTGCTGAGACTGCTAGGGCACAATACAGATTCTCAGATGATATCATTGAGTCCCCACACAAACTCCAGACTGCATTATATTTTCCATTGCTTCTGTTATGGTTTATGTTAACATGATGTCCCACTCCAAGCCTCATGTCATCATGGATGCAGCCCAATCTAGTGTTTGCTATTGGTTCATTGTCTAGCACTCAGATTGGTGGTATGAGTACTATACCCGCCCAGGGGTGGAGCCAGCATGCAGAGTGGGAAGAAGGCTGTTTTTTTCTCTTTTGCTGTTCATGCTTGCTGTTTGTAGTGCCCATGAATGGCAGCCTACCATGCCACCCTGCCACTTGGAGCCAACCAAGTATGGACTGAAACTTCCAAAATTGTAAGAAATAAACCTTTCCTTCCCTAATTTTGGGTGTCAGGTACTTTGTCTCATCAACAAGAGAAAAGTAACCAAGGTGGCTTCTTATCTGGAGAAGATGAACAGATTTTTGCATCAGCTATATTGGTCAGTTTTCCTCACATCTGTAGCCAAAGTATTTCTGACTTTTAAAATTTATTTGCAAAATAGGGCTATATTGCAGGTTAGCATGTACAGTATGTGTAGTAAGCTTGTCATAGAGTAACCACTTAAATGGTCATGATTAATGCTGAATCATTTTATTAGTGTGGAAGTTAAAATATAAGATGTATCTCTTCTTCTGAATGACATTTCCAAGATGGGAGGAATTCCTACAAGTAGAATACACTTCTCCAAATTCAAGCCTGGATGTCTCATTAACTTAGTTAATGCCAAAAGATAATAACTCCATTGTGTTGACAAATAAAGTCAGTGGCTGTGTTATGTAGAGATCCGTGTGTGAAATGCAAACTGGATCCTGAAAGTTTAAGGAAACGATCAAACTTGAGATAGCCCTATGCAACAATAAAGACAAACAAACTTTAATGTTATGGGTATAACTTTTTCCCCTAATGGATTGTTGTATAAATATTTCTCATTTTATGATAACTTATTTTAAATAAGGTGACCATTTATAAATGCTCTGCTGGAGAAAAAACTAAGAAACAAAAGAAAATGTTGATTCTATCTCCTCAACAGAGGATAAACAGGAGGTCATTATATCCCTTACTGTTCTCTGAAATCAAGACTATAATCAGTGCTTTGGTTGAGAAAATCTATTTTCTTCACCCAGCAGTTTTACATACTTAGTGTCTTTAATATGGAAAGGTATTTGGCTTGTCCAACTTCTCTAGCTGTGTTCATAAATCAAGTTAATCATTATCAGCAGAACAAACAAGAAGAAAATATTATGATAAAATGTAAGTGAGACGTGAAAGAATATGTTCAAAGGTACAATGCTAATGAAAAACATAAAAGCATTATTTTTTCTAAAGTGATTTATTTGCTCATACAGAATCTTTCCAAATTTCTTTCACTTGAGGGATACTTGAATGCTATATAAGATAAATTCCTTGGAACTCTTAAAGTTACCTATATTTTCAAATCAAGGTTTGTCGGAGATCTATAGAAATAACATGTTCTCATTAAGTGCTGGCCCTGGGACTTCATAATTATTTTTGCATTGTTGTTATGCTCTACAATCTCTTCAAGAAATTGAGACTTTTAAAAAGTATTTTAAATATTTGCTAATAGCACTATAAAATGTGTTTAAGTGGTTCTCTTTTTTTTCTTAACACAGTGAACAGTATTCTGGTCTCAGTGGACTGACAGCAAATTGACAAACCACAGCAAAATTGCTCCTACACTGAACTGGGGAGATAAAAAGGCTGAGTGACAGGTGGGACTAATCAGTTCATAGGTAAAAATCAAGATTGGATTTGATGAGGGGATTTCTTGGTCCATGGTGGATTCAATCCTCTTTTCAATATACTGAAAAGCCATTTTTTTTGCCAAGTTTGATTTTCATTATTCCCTAACCCTAGATCTGTCAGTTTTCTGCAAAGAGACATCTCACCACTGGCTTTCTGTAATTTTACAGCTAACCAAATAACCTGAGGGGAAGATTCAGAGTTAACAAAAGGGTGGGGAGAAAATTAAATGGTTGGTCCCTTGTGAAATCTATTTTGGAGACCTGTTATTACTTACACCAGTTCTTATAATATTACAAAAGTAAAAGGATAAGAGCCACACAGTGAGGTGGCACTGAGACATTTGTGTTTGATGAATTAAAGAGTTACTCCTTTGCTTTTGGCCAGCTTGCCTTATTACTAACAATGCAAACAGAAGTGCTCATTTCAACATTCAAATTACTTTTCTCATACCATCAAAAATCATTACATTTCTGCTCATTTTCTTTATTCTCTAGATCAGGAATTCTCAACAAAAGATGTCCCCTGGTCACTGGCTGAGTGTTTCCTGAATAACACAATGAATCCTTTCTCAGCTTCTGTAAGGGGTTCTGATAGGCTAAGTGCATTGTGAAAAAAAAAAAGGAGCCCCACATTGCCTTGATACTTTTCTGCTTTTATTCCTCCTCTCTCTTCAGTGCTAATGTTACAGCCTTTTCACAGGTTGCTTTCAGGAGCTGCTATGGTACTTTAGTCTAGAGATCTCATAGCTAGGTGGACAAGTGAGAGAAGGCACATTATGCCACCTCCAAAGACCTGAGGGAGAGTGATTATGTGCTTTGGTAGATTCAGGACAGAAAGATGATGTCACAGTTATTTTCCTCATTGCTAAGACAAAATATCTGACACCCACAAGTTAAGGGAAAAAAAAAGTGTTTAGCTCACAGTTTGTGTAGGTTTCAGTACATAATCACCTGGATCCAAGGCAATGTGGCAGAGCACATAGGCATTACAGAGGTGGGCAGAAGGCAACAAAATGAGCAAAGAACAACCACAGCTCTTTCTATCCTTTCTGTCTTATCTGGGCTACTTAGGGCAGATAGCACTCACACCCTTAATCCTAGTGCCCTTGATCTTAGCATCATACCACAAATCAATCCTAGCATCACATACTCTATACATCCAGCCATTTCTGAAAAATCCCCTCCTATGACTGCATGAAGCTTTAGGGACATCTAGACACAAGCTATAACAGATGACATCCTGGCATTATTGACAAAGTCTGGAAGTTTGGGATCATGAGGGATTTAATCTGCCTTTGATGGCAAAATTAATTAGAATCAAACTAAAAATTGTTGAAGAGTCAGCTGGTTTTAAATTGCTGAGTATACAGATGGCTGCCCCTCTCCACCCAGGTCTTGCTCCTCAATAGTACCTACCTTCAACTCTTCTTCTAGCTGTGTCTTCTGTTAGCCTTTACCTTTGTATTTCAGATCAATACTTGCATTCTTATTTCATTCATTCAACAAATATTTGCGAGGCTCTGCTTGAGATACAGGATTCTAGCAGTGGATGAAAGAGTCAAAATTTGACCATGGAGCTAACATCGTCGATAGGAGAGAGGCACAACATGCAAAATGAATATGGGAAACATAGAACATGTAGTAGTGTTTTGGTATTTAAAAAGAGGCATGATTTTTAAAAGTGGAGAAAGAATGCATCCTAAGAATATGATGTTTAAATGAAGAAACAAACAAACAAACAAAAAACCTGAAAAGAGTGGCGCATAAGGACAACAGAAAGTCAAAGTTGCGAGTGGAGAAAACTCAAAATGTGAAGCCTTTTAGGTGGGTGGGTGTGTAAATGCCATCCAGGAACAAGAGCATCCCGGAAGCTACAGCCTGGAGTGGAGAGAGCAGGAGTTGGCAGTGGACAGTGCAACCAGAGAAGATTCAGGGGTGTGGGGATAGACCTCACAGGGCCTTTGAACTGTCAATGTCTCCAGATTTCATCCTGGATAAAATGAGAGTGTTTCATGGGATTCTTAAAAGGCAGGGACAAGATTCCAAGACAGAACTTGAACCGAGAAAGCGTCTTCCTTGTCCTATAATCAGCACAGCTGGAATGGAGGCTGAAGGGAGCTGGTGAGGATGCTATGGCAGCTCAGTCAGGACGTGATAAAAGCTGGGATCATAGAGAGAGTGGGGGATGGTGGACTTAGGGCACCTTTTCCCGTAGGAGCTGGAAGGATTGGATTTCCACTAAGAATTTAGCAAAAGCAAGTTTGGTTAGGAAAAGCAAGAATTTAGTTTGGATGTAATAGTTAAGTTTGAAATATCTCACGAAGAAGGACAGTACACAGCTCAGTGGGCCCTTCTTAGTTTATCCTATTTTCATGGTATATGATCAGTGTCTTAACAATTATCAGCATCTTCTTTTCACACTCACAAGTGCCCTTGTTTGGATGCTACACTGTGTTCCCCTTGCTGTCGGGCTGGTGACTGAGAAAACCAGTGAGGCTGAGGGTGTGGAGTTTAGGGAAAGTGTGCACTGGATTCAGAACTTGAGAAGAGGACCCATCAGCACAGGACACGTTGTAACTGGGCCACAGCATGACTGGAAAACCAGCCAAGGTAGGGGTGTGGAAAGAGTATCAAATGTTACACTTGAGCTCTGGATTTGGCTTGTGAAAGGCAGCAGTGGGCTTTGTTTCTTGAGAGTGCCAGAACCTAGGGCCTGATTAGACAGCTGTGTCCTGTTCAGATACTGACTTCCCACTGTGGAAAATAAAGATGGGAGATGTGTATTTCCCTCAGCTCAACTCTCCATTCTACTTTCGCTCTGATGCTTTCTTTTCTTTCTTCTTTCTTCTTTCTTTCTTCCTTTCTTTCTTTCTTTCTTTCTTTCTTTCTTTCTTTCTTTCTTTCTTTCTTTCTTTCGATACTATAAATAATATTCCCTGGTGATACAAGTAGTGTCTTCAGAATATGACATATCTTTGGAATATGACTTTTGTACCTTTGATGAAGCAATTATTAATTTTTTTCCTGGAGTTAGAAATGACGTTTATCTCCCATATATGTTTAGCCTTCCAGCATCTGTACCATATTCCCATCAATAAACATTTTGAATACATAAATATCACTCACATTTTTTAATGGAGATTTCACTCAGGAGTTTATGTCAGTTTTTTATGGCTTGCAGAGATTCATGAGATAGCAACATATTTACCATGTCTACAAGCTATTCGGATTGGATCTAAAAGCTTCACACAAGAAGGAGAGAAAGAAAAACAAAGAAAAAAGAAATCACGTTTTATCTATATGCATGCAGATAACAACTGCATTCTGAGTTCCCAAATTTATGGCTCTATATCTTAGAGGTTTTAATGATACCCTTAAGATGAAAACTTGCCAGGTCAATATCTCTAAGGCCAATTTTGAAATCATGGAAAGACAAAAGAAATTACTAATTAAGAAAAGGAACTTTTCATTGGTCTTGGAAGCACTTGGTAATTCAGAAACTTTGATCAGTTATTTTAGAAGCTCACTCCCCACAGTGTCGGAAGGCGGGCCTTTCTCTGCCTTGTTAATGGTGTTTCATTTTGCCTCCGACTTCCACTTATATGAGGGCTTAGGTGGAAGACAATTGCCATGTACAGTTTCTGGTCTCCCAGCAGGACCACATAGGGTTGTTATGACACAGGTATTTCAGCCCATTTGCACTCAGTGGATAGAATGGTTTGTCTCTCAAGCCAACCTGCAGGACCCAGGTGAATCAGGTCAAAACTGCAGGAGCCATTCAGGTCGCCATGCCTAGACATAAGCTGGTCCTCTCTGCCTGGATCTCAATCTCAGCTCCCTCGCTTGTTACCATGTCTGACTACTCTTTCACCTCAGAGCACTGATCACTTCTTTAATAAAGAGGGCTGGTAATGATAGTACTGCCTGGCTTATGATAAGGATTCATCTCACAGAAGCTGCTATTATTATTGTTCCATTTATTCTCTCAACTTTTGAAATTTTATTTATCATTTTATACGTATAGTCCCTTTGACACTCAGCCTCACTCCTTCCCCCAGATCCAGTCACTCTGATGAATTTAAGATATGTTCTTTTCAGATCATAATTATATATTGTGTAACAAGTATAAAATACACTACATATCATAAATCTGTCATATGTAAATATACATTTATATTTTGGGTTATATTTAGATTAGGTGAAAATTAAATATGAAATTTGATCACCTGAATTTTCTCAAAACTCCTAAAATATTAAAGTGTATATGTCTGTTTTTCCCTGACAGTAGTCCTAAATATTCTTGAAAGAGTGAAAAGTAATAGGCATGAAAATTATTTTTCCTGGTTTACTCATGTATATGATTTTCTGATGTGTGTGATCTTTTCTTGCACAAATGGTATCATACTATATATACCATTTCTAGGTTTTGTTTTTTATTCTACAGTTTGTTTCAGAAATTTACTCTTGTTGATTTAAGTTTAATTCACTGCTTTTAATTTCTGAATAACATCCCAGCAAATAAAAATGCCACACTTGATGTATTGGCAAGTGCCCTTACATTCTCTGGTTGCCACTGAAGAAGTTTACAGAGGGGTGCTGAGCCATGAGGGAGAGAGCCTACTGCCTGAAACCAGAGTTTCAGAAGGTGGAACCCTTTCAGCAAGTTCCCTGTTTTTTTTTTTTTTTTTCTTGGTACCAGGGTTCAAACTTAGGACCTTCAGCCTGCCAAGCAGACACTTTGCCGGCTGAGCTAAATCACCAGCCCAGGTTCCCTATTTTTGGTTGGCCAAGTGTGCCCCATATTACCAGAGCCAAAACACCTGGTCAGACATCCTGCACTTCCATCTCCTGCTGGCTAATTTACAAGATTAGCAGGAGGTCACCTGCAGAGGACCGGAAGGAAGTAGCCATCTTTTGCAAATGCCAAGGGGCATCCAGGTGCCTGACCTCCAGCAAATTCTGCAGAAGGGAGATACAAGACTAAGAGGAAGTGGAACGAGTTGCTGATGAAACTCCCTCCCTTTTCACCATCTTTAGCAAAACTGGAACAGTCGGAAATCAGACACTAAGAAATTGTTCAGGGCATGTTTTGAACAAACGAACTTAATCATAAAACATAAATAACAGTCATCTGAATTGCCAGAATGGTTGTGAGCAATAAGCTAATTAAATAGATTTTAAAGCACTTTTTATTTGCAAAATGCTCCTGTTGGAGAGACGGAGGCTTTGAGGCTGGCAACGGGTCAGCGCAAAAGCTCTTCTCAGGAGAACAGACTTCATCTTACCATTCATGATGCTAGGAAATTTCTAATTTGAGGATTTGTGCAAAGATGCACAATCTGTTGCTTCATACAGGACATGGCTGGATCCGATTGGGCCCATCTGCTAGTCAGGGAATGACTTGAGCATGCCTTCTCTTGAGTATTTTAATTTCAGGTGTAGGTGTTTAGAAAAGGCAGTTACTAAAATTAAGCACATGCAGACATGATACATAAACTTGGAAGTCCAAGTGCAAGATTGGCCTGCACTGAGCATTCCTTCTGTTTGGGGATGTCTGCAGAAAGTTCCAGTGAGTATCTAAGAAAGTGATCTAGGCTCACCTTACTCCAGGAACCAAGGGTGCAGGGGGGCTGCTGGGTCCTGGGGTCCTTATGCTGTTGATAGAATGCAGTTCTCCTGTGGGTTTCTCAGATCAATCTTAACTTTTGCTGTGTAGATTTCTGAGAGGCTGAACACCCTGAAAAATTGCTTTTGTGTGTGGGCATTTAAATTCTCCTAGGAAAACAGCCAGTGACTAGGGAAGGGAAAAAAATAGAGGTTGAGTCTCTTGGGCTATATATATGTTCTTTTCCTAGTATCTTGGAAATATGTCAAGAAACTATATTTCTTTTCACTCTTGTTGTGGATTGAAAAATAATAGAATACTGTGAAGCAATTTTACCTGAAGCTTATAGTCTATTTTAAAAAACTATTTTAATGTATTTACCATCCTGCCATTAAGAAGACAGGGCACATTTTATATTTTTTGTTTTCTTCTTTTTAAATGTTTTATTTTATAAAAATAAATACGTGTTTGCAGCACATAATGACTTCATCTATTTGTCGGTAGTAGGTGCGTATACATAACACCGGCCTTCATTCCTCTCTCTCCACCTCCTTTCCATTTGCGATTTCCTATTATTATCTTTTATTTTGCTTTTCATTTATACTTTGGGTTTTTCATCAAAGGAAAAAAAATATGATCTTTAAGCTTGTGCATCTAACTTATTTAAAATGTATTTTGTAACTGGCTCAGAATTTTGAGGAAGACAGTTTTAACAGTGGCACTGAGAATTTAAGGGGCAGGGCTGATAGGAGGTTTTATTTATTTAACAAACGATTTTGGTTTGTCTGCTATATATCAATCAGACCTCCTATCAAATGCAGGATTAGAGATGCATACACGGTCTTTGCCTTTCTGGAAATTTCAGTTTCCTAGGAGGCCCAGAAACAAATAATCATGCTAATCTTTCTGTAATTTCTCATCTTGGTAGCGCTGTGGTTGCTATGAGATGAACTGCAGGCAGGAAACGCTTAGCTGGAGAATGCAGGGTGTACAGCTTTGGGGACTGATTGGAGGTCAGAAGAGGCAGTGGGACTGAGGTGGGTCAGTTGCAGGGCTGCAGGCCTGGAGAGCTTCAGCTGCGAGGGATAAAGCGTGGCTCTGTGCTGCCCGCAGACAACAGGAACACACCAAAGGGCAGCAACAGAGGGGAATCTTGCAAAGAAGAGGCCAGAAATGGAAAGGAACAGAAGTTCTGTCACTGAGACTGCTGAAGTTATGCTTGAAGGCAGAAGAAAGCCTCTGAGGCATCTCAAAATGACCACTGCACTTACAGAGTGAAGAAATAGAAAGGACTTAGGAGACCAGGCAGCGGGCTCCTGAATGTGTCTAGGGGGGAATTATTCTACAAAGCATACTACATGCACATACAGATCATTAAAAAACATACATGTAAGAGACTCAGGGAGACTACTGCAGTTTATATTTTGTGTATGTTCTCAAAGCAAAATGAGGACCGTCCCCAAGGTGCCACAAGACTGGAGAAAATGGGAGACATATCCTAGGTTGCACAGAGTACAATTTACTCAGGGTTTACTGACAGAAACGTGGTCCTGAAAGAGAGCAAGATTAGCAGATCTCTGTATTCTGTTCAGAAGGAGGGGCTTATAAAAGGGTCAGGGCAAACCTGACTTTATGCTAGCTAGAATGTATCTGGTTTATCTTCAACTAATAAAAAAGACACCAGACACATTCTTGGTACTGATAGTACCAGGATCCAGGTTATAAAGCTCCCATGTACTGTGCTGTGGTTTTGTTTATTTAAAGGACGCTGGGAAATTGTGAAGAAAACCTACCAGCTCGCTCAGGGGCCATGATAATAATGGTCACTGCTCAAGGTGGCTGCAGTGGTTTTGTAAATAAAGTTTTATTATAATGTAGCCATATCTGTTTGTTTACAGAAAGTTGCTGGTTGCCATAGAGACCAGTGCTATAAATCCTAAAATATTTGCTATCTGGATCTTTTCTCAAAACATCTGACAATCTCTGGATTATATCATTAGTTTCCAAATTTCACTTTGCTTCTTCCTGTTACCATTTTTTTCTTCTGTGCCTTCCTCTCCTCTCCTCTTTCTTTCTCTTTCTCTCCTTCCTTCCTTCCTTCCTTCCTTCCTTCCTTCCTTCCTTCCTTCCTTCCTTCCTTCCTTCCTTCTTTCCTTGCTTCCTTCCTTCCTCTCTTTCTTCCTTCCCAGTGTTTAGTCCTTTCTCCAAACAACATATCACATAGAATCCTCGTCCAGGATACAAATAACAGTAGCTCTCTTCTATTTCAATAATTTAGATATGAAAGTGGTTTCTAGTTATATCAATTTGAAAATCACTAGCCTACATTAGTTTTATAACTCTATAATTATAATTATGTATGCAAAAGTCCTGAATCTTGAGAGCTTCTTAGTCATTAGCAAAACAGTCCGGTGACTAAATGTGTCTTGATTCCCCTTCTCTACACATTTTCCCTGGAGAAATTCCTTCTGTATTACCACCTGCCTTTCACCTCCCACTAGCCACTTGTCCGAGCAACCTGCACATCTGTCTGAAGCTCTTGGTGGCCTTGGTACTGTCCAAGGCTCAGGTACCCTGGGAGACACACCTGGCTTTGCCCCTTGCAGGAGTGGAAAGCAGCTGTGGACCTTTCTGGATCTTCTCTCTAATGGAGAAATTCCTTTTGGTGTTCTCTCCATTTTCCACTCAATGACAGTTGGTTAATTGGATAAATTCAACCTGTTAGTTTGATAAAAGGTATTAATTTTTACTAATGACTTCATGAATTTATTCCTCCCAGGTAATGCATTTGTCTTTTACTCTGAGTTTTCTGCAGATGGAGATCTTGTTAACTTAAAGGAAAAACTATAGTGGAAAGAACCCTGGCAACCATCAAATAATTTAAGAAATTATTTAAATTTAAATATTAATTAAATTATTTAAATTTAATAATTTTGAACAAAACAAACTTCTGGATCCTGCTCAAATTGTACTACAAATGGCATCAGTCCCTCCCTCTTGTCATCTTCATGGTCTCAGTTTCCATCTCCTGTGTTGCTCAGATGCCATTGGCCTCACATGCTGTGCTACATTCTTCCCTTTGCAGGCTGTGGCACCATGGACATGTGACATTAATACTTTTGGGCCTTAGACTCCTCATCTGTCCGCTGTAGGTACTGTGGAATCACATCAAATAACATGCAGGAAAAACTCTAGCACATGCTAGGGCCTCAGTAAATACTCTGTACGGGTCCCCTGTGCCACTACACGGGTTTCTTCTGCTTAAGACTATGAGGTCTTCATTTCAGTCACATGAAAAATTTGTTTATTCATTTAGAAGGCAGCCCTCTTCTTTTTGTGCTCTATAATAAATTATCTAGAAGAGCCAATAATGGGAACCAAACAGGCCTGTACTTTTAAGAGACATCAGAAAACATCTAATTTGTTTCTTTCATTTCTTAGATAGATGGAGAAGTTAAATGGCTTATTCGGAGCCTCCAGGTGTCTGGCTAGTGGCAGGTCTAAAGCTGGAAACAGGACTTCTAAAATTCCTAGTTTTTCCCAAGTCCAAACAATCAACACACATTTTCCCTTGAGACTTCTATCCTGGGCAGAAAAAAAAAAAGTAGGATCAAACCTGCATTTGACAGAACATTTGCTCAGAATGCTTCTCAGAATGGGAAGGTTGCATATTTTATCCTACTGTGATCAGGGAATTGGTCAAGCTCTCAAATCAACTCAGTGAAGTAAGGAAATAGGTCATTTTGCCTTGACTATCATTTAGTGCCTGCTTTTTAAGTCTGTTCTGTAACTACCAATGAAACCTGCTTCATTGCATTTATTATGGGATAAAAACAGCCTCTGCCCATCGATGGCATAACTCCAGGGAGTCACCCTGCCACTTGAACTTGGAATAGGCCTGTTATGCCACATTCATTTCTCCATGCAAAGCCCTCTCTCCTTGTTGCTGGTTTGTCTAACAACAAAGCGGTCAGACACAGCTGCCTCCCTGTGTCGTAGCTTTCGGGGTAATAACCTGGCAGGCTGCAGTCTGCCTACCCCCACTCCTGATCCCCCTGCAACTGCTTGAGTCCCCCCTTGCCCCAGCCACCCCACCCTCCCTTTCAAAAATTACTTTCAGTAATTACCACAGCTCAAGGATGATGTCCAATCTAAAACAGCTAATGAGAACCAGTCCTTCAATCTAAACTGTAATCAGCTTATAACAAACTCCCTTTTCCTGTGCTTCATTACTGTGACACAATCTATTTTTCATACCTCCAAATGATAAGGCAGAATTGGGGGGAAAGAATCACTCTCTATCACTGGGCTTGCATGAAAGGAAGATGGGCTTAAGCATGCAGAATTGATTTATTTGCATTCTTCTATTGCTTTGGTGACTGCATTTTTGAAAGAAGTTAATATCATATTTTTGATTTGGCCCTAAGAACAGCAGGGCCTGACAATCAACCATGCTTATTACAGCCAGGAAGCAGGAAAAAAAAAGTAACACAACATAGCTCAAGTGCTTCATGATTTATCTGGACATGTGCAGACTTGGAGCAGAAAGTGTTTTAAATTCTGGTGGAGCACCTGACGATGCCATCTTTATCTGTGTGTTTATTCTCTCTGCGATTTGTAAGACTGTTACCTATAACCCCAACTGCTTACCTGCCCTCCTTTTCGTGTGCCTGTGTAAACCCTTCATTGTTTATTTTCAAAGGGAGAACATGGTAGACATCAACCACGGGGACCCTTGCTAGAAGTTTAAAAAATCTGCTTGGCTCGTATTGTACAATCTGTTGATAAACATCCAACCTATTTTAATCTGGCTTCCAAGTTTAGCCTCTTGGGTTAATATGCAAAGAGTCACATTTTTTTTTTTTTTTTTTTTTGCCTGGTGTGATTAAAGCACAGGCCGTTTGAATGCCTGCATTCTTCTGGTATGATTTTCTGGGCAGTGAGACTACAACAGAGCATGCCTATTAATCCCACCCTAATGATTAAAGGATCCAAGAGGCTACCACATGTGATGGGTTAATACTGGTAGCTGAATCCTTGGATTTAATCCAACTCAGTCATCACTTTGAATGAGGCAGTTTGACGGGCTTCAGTAAGGCTGGCTCTGCTGTCATTGTCCATTTTAGACTCCAAATACCAGCAAAAAATAAAAGCCAGTCTCAGACAGCGAGACAGCTCCTGGAAATACATATGTCACTAACCTAAAGAGATAAAATGCAGATCAAGCTACTTTGTTCTACAAATGGTAATGGGCAGACAACCTCACAAGGAGACCCCTACCCTATTTTACTTACCTCCTTGTTAAAGCCAGAAAACGGAACAGAGAAATTAGAACCCATCAGCCAGTTTTTAAATGTTGTTTTTCCCTGCTTTATCTAAAAACTTGTAAACAATGAGACTAAATTAGAAAATCTTTCATCCGGTCTCTTTGTTTTAATAAAATAAATGCATGCAACTCATGGGAAGTGGGAAGCTCACAGATATACTTACTAGACAAAATAAGCAGTAAGCCAGTGCCTCAGCTCAAATGGAATCTTCATCAGGCAATCAAGGAAGGTGATTCTCGGCTGCCTCTCCATCTTCAACAGCAGTGGATTCCCCGTGTGTCTATCAGAGGACTCAAACTGAGCATCTGCTCTTCAGGCGAGACCATAAATTAGCTTCTAATACTTACGGTATTCTGAAGGGATGAGGCTTTCACTGGAATTCATGGTTCTTCTGTTTCAAGAATGTTATGTAACTATGCCTGTTTTATAGGAGGCATTTTCTACCTCTCACATTTGCAGCAAGGAGTTTCTCATGCCCAACCAAACATTCTACTCCCATCTTTACTCTCCCTGTGTCATTGAAGGTGACCATCTGAAGATGTGCAAAATGGAATGCCTGGACTATTTGGTGTCAGGTGACCAAATTCAGTCTCCTCTTGACTGTTCAATCAGGGCTTTCTCATCTGAGCATTAGGCTCGAGGGAACTTGAGTCAGATGGCAGCACATCTGGACTTATACATTATGGAATGATTTTCTCAAAGGGCATTGATTTTCAGTATACATGATCTCCACCATGCTTTATGTATCTGCCAATGACCGTCACAGTTCTGAATCGCACTGCAAGTAAAAGTACAAGTCTTCTGATTTTCCTATAGCTGTTTGCTAAAGATGAAATAATACACAGTTCTGCATAATGACTTTTATCTTGATCAACATATACATAACAGGATGCAATAAATCTTTATTTTTAATTAAGAACTCCTTTTTAGTTATTGACTCCTTGTATGTGCTGAATTAATATAGGAAGTATTGGGGATATTAGGAATGGCAGTGTTCAGTCTGCAAACTGATCTTTATTTAGAATCTCTAGAAAGGCTTGTATTGCCTAGAAAAGGGAAAATAATAGTAGTAAATAGTCTAATGTCAAGAGTATTTAACAATAGTTTTCACATTATAGTTTTGCAAGTTACCTGGGTATCAGGAATATTAGTGCTACCATTTGGTTTATCCCTGATTAAGTATTTAAAGACATTTACATTGCTTGATAATCAGTTTAGGGTTATAACCTAAGACTTCTCAAAATAAACCAAAGAATAATTAAATAGATTCGATACCAACTACAGTACCTGTCATAAAATTTCCTAACCATGGAAAGACACATGCAATATCTTGTCACAAAGGTTAGAATCTAATAGAAGGTGTGAGACAGACCACTGAAACCAGACTTTACATACATTTCATATACTCTAGAAACCAGTTTAAGAAATCTTACTAATGCATTTCAAAGGTTTTTAAGTGGGAAAAAGTTTTAAAAGCTACTTAAAATTATATTGACTAGAAATATTTTTGAGTGGTTATCAAAGTGACGTTTGTTTGCACATTGGGTTGAGGGAAAATAAAAAGCCCGGAAGGGCTGTGGGGCTCAGCTCACTGTGTTCTTGGATGTGTTCAAGACCAGGTTCAAGGTAAAATAAGAAAAAGGAAGCTTGGATTTTAGACCTAATCTTCCTTTGTGCTCACATTTCCCCCCATTGCTCCCATTTTATTTTTGTTCCCTGGCCCCTCAATATTTGAGTGGTATAACATGTGACAGTTTTTTCCCTTTTTCTCTTTAAAATACAAATAATCTCTACTTTCTTACTTTACAGAAATTGATTCATTCAAATTTTGTATGAACAATATGACTTCTTAAAAGTTTTAATAAATTGATTTTTAATGATTGTTCTCGTCTTCACTAAGAATATCTAATGATATAACCAAATTTAGTTAAATAAATAGAAATATCTTCTCATACTTTAGTTGTTCCAATATGAACATTAAGTCTGATAGTGACTTAATAACAATGGAATTTTACTTATGAAAACATTTGATAACTACTAGAATTATAAGTGGGCTTTACTTAGCTAACGTGTCATCTTGATGGAATTCAAAAATAACTCTATGCTGATTTATTAATCTAACATCTAAGACTCAGTTAAACTCTTTTTCCTCAAAGTACATTTGATCAGTTTGCAAAAATCAGATTTTAGCCTAACCTCAAACTAAAAATGGTGATATATCCAAGATCCTGAAAAAGACAGAATAAAATAAATTTGCATTAATCATTGCTAAAACCTCTAATTAAGGCAATAAAGTCATACGGTCATCAGGAGTGACCGCAGATCATTGTTAGTAGCCCTGGACAGATGCACTGGTATATTGCACTCTTTCTTCCCAGTTCCCACTGCCAGAGCATTGGAGTGGGCTCAAAATGTCAGGGTCGGGACAGTGCAAGGCAATCATACACTGAAGGAGTGACAAGGATCCGAGAACATGGGCAGGTGCTTTAGAGCTTCACTTTAGAACTATTTTCACAGCTGCAGTTGACCAATGGGGCAAGAATTTAAGAAGAAAAATTAAACAATACAAAGGAATATGTTAGAATGTCTGTATCTTTTCTTTCTAAATTTCCAGTGTGATGCTCAGTCTGTATCTATAGTATTGTCACTGAATATCACACAATCAATAAAACTGGCTGGAAATTTGATGCAGAGTTATGGAAGGGGGAATGTCAGTACAAACAACAGCAGGAGCCACTCCCTGACATCATCATGACTAATACTTAGCAAGGAAAAAGGACACTAAAACAGTTCCCATAGAATCACCAATCGTTAATTTAAAAAGGAAGAAAAAAAAAACCCAACCCTTCTAGATCAGGCAGACTAGTCATAATCCTGTGGGTTTTCTCTTTTTAGACCCATTAAAATCCATCTCTTAGAAGACATTCTCTGAGTCACACTGATAAAGCATCCTGAACAGAGATGGAGAGATGACACTAGAACAGATTTTTCTTCCTGGGAGCTGATCAGCATTGTGCAGCAAAACAAAAATCATGTTTTTAAATGCCTAATCCCTTGTTTGAATAAAAAAGAGATTGAAGTGCTTGGCAAGCTATCTCTTATACTAGAAACATATTTTCTCATCATGCCATGGCTTTTCATCATCCTTTCACTGAGCTTTGCAATACGTTTCAGCATAGCTTTGGTTTGGGGTAATTTTTGCCTCCCTCAATTGTTCATGGTGAGAAGTGTAATCTTCTGGTGATTAGTGCATTGACTGAACATGCTTTCTATGATCAAAGCACTGTGCTGGATATTATGAGATTTCAGCAATTTCGTTTACTTCTCAAATCTTATCCCAGTCTTCCAGGGCGACAGGCTCTGTGCACCAGGAGGGTAGTGAGTTACATAAATTATGCTGAAGGAAGCCATGCAAGTGTGAGAGAATGAAGTCAGTATTCATTGATTCTGGCCCCAATATTTGAGAAGCCTTCTCGGACAAGGCCTGTTTGCCTGTATGTCTACATGCCAAGGAGGTCATATGTCCTTGAAGCCAGCTGTGTCCTCAGGACATCCCCGTCCTCAAGGGTGGGAGACTGAAAGTCCCAGGTCAGCCTTGTTGAAATGTAAGCTTGCTCTGGCTCATCCCACTTTCTGCCTCCTTTTCCTAGTTGATCACCGACCCTGTACCAGTGATGGCGTGTCTTGTAGAGCTTTCAGTGATAGCAAACAGCTGGCTGAGGTATGCATGCCTGAGATTCGCCCTCACTGCATGCAGGCTTACATTGACAGATAACCAGTAGCTTCTACGAATGCACAAAGTCCTATCTTTTGGAATAATTAGAAAATAATTCTTAACACATTCCTGGGGTCTGCAGTTCAGATGAAAAATTCAAATTGAGAATCCTTGGAAAGAAATCGCCCTTAAAGAGATAATCAGTGTAATTACCACTGGGGTCATTACTCTGAATGCAGGCTCCAGGGTATTCGAATTTACTTCCTTCTGTATGCGGTGTTGATACTGGGTGGGACCTGGAAGAGAATGTTAGACCTATCTTGTTGGTTGAAACCATAAAAGAATACATCTGTATAGTTTTAATCTTGCACATTGTGAAAGTAAGGGATATATAGCAAATCAACAAATCATTGACACTGATTTGAAAGTTTATTAAAACTTTATCAAATCAGTATTTCAAAGACTCTTGTTTTCTCTCTCTCTCTCTCTCTCTCTCTCTCTCTCTCTCTCTCTCTCTCTCTCTCTCCAGCCTTCCTGGGAGTTTGCAATCTCTAAATCTGGAGAGGAGGAGTTGGGGAAAGTGTTCAGATCATACAGTGATCCTTCCCTCCCTGTTATTATTTCAAGGGTAATAGTGGGGGGCTATTTTCTCTCATCTCTTTGTTGAGCTTTATGTTACTAAACAGTGAATTTCATGATAAATCTACAATACAGAAGTGAAAAAGAAAGAGTTGTACACTGCCAGTTCTTCTTTGCGAACGGGAGGTGGCTAAGGGAAGCAGAAATGTCCTGGGTGCACAGAAAGGCCCCTGAGACCAGGGAGGTCAGCTGCAGGAGAGGCTAAGCAAACGTTTTGCAAGGAAGCAGCAAGTACAAAGTTAGGCTTTGTGCTTCAAAAGATCCGTGCTACAGCTGCTCAGCTCTAGGGCTATAGCGTAAAAGCAGTCACAGGAAACAGGTAAGGAAGCAATTGTGGCTGTGTTGCAACAAAACTTTATCAATGGACATTTAAGTTTCATATAATTTTCACATATCATGGAACACTCTTTTTCTCTGGGTCCTTTACAATCATTTAAAAATACAAAAATCTATTCTTGGCTCTCAGATTGAACAAAGTCAGATCCTGGACTGGAGTTTGTTCATTTTTTTCCCCTTGGAGGAAAACACTCCTGATTATAATTTAGCTTAAAATTGGTTTGGTTCCTGGGCCAGTGTGTCACCAGGCATTAGAACTGCTTGAGGAAGTGTGAGAATGCAGCATCCTGCATCTTAGAAATCAGTTTTTTGTAACTACTCCAGATGAATTGTAAGGGTAATCAAGTTTTTAAACTTTTTAGAATTTGTAGCTCTAAGGAATGAAGTAAGACTATTCCCACAAACACAAAAGGGCATGTAGCTATATATTCATAGTTGTATGGTATCAATCTACATGTGCATATATATATATATGAATATGTATAGATATAGATGCACAGGTATATGCCTATGTATAAATTATTTTGCTAGCAGCTCCTTATTATAGTGATAAAAATGCTCAAATGCTTATAATAGTGCTTTCCTGCCATGCACATATTTTGACACAGAATGAAGTGGAAATTATCATATGACACTCTCACCTCTGCTGAAGGTGGAGGCTGGGGAAGCAGTCGTTTCTCCCAGGCTGTATTTTCGTTAATATGTGCTGATGCAGTCCTTCATCCTATCAAAGAAACACCATCTTTTAAGGATGATTGCTTTGAATAAAAGATTTAAAACATGGGTACAAAGTGAAATGCCTTAGAAATATTGAAATGAATAAAAAACATTGAAATATTATTCATAGAAATATTACTTTTATAATGGGCTTTCTAGTGATCTGCATAACTTGAAATGATTTTCAAGATTTTAGATGAAGGCTAAAGCCATTTAATTTCCTACTTTTGGTACCGTTCTTTCATTTTGGCATACTGTTTTTATTCCTTTAATTTGGATGGCTTAGTTTTGTACTTTCCTCTTCCTTCCCACATAGAGGGATGTTCTCAAGCACAAGAGTAATTCCTGCCGGTAATGTTGCTCATTAGGAACATTTCCAGCAAGAGGGGTGAGTGGTGTAGCAAATATCTCTTCATTTCCAGCAAGGCGAAGAATCTGTCAGGACAACACCCTAGCCGATTGCCTAATTGTTTATCAGGTTCAGGTGACAGAACTTGGATATGACATGACAAAGAGGCTTAGGAGAAGTTATCCATCTTCTTTTCCCTCAGAACAGCAGAGTCTTCAATAAAGACATCTGTTAAGTCTTTATTTCCTAAGGCACATAGAATCAGCCTTCTTACCTTTCAATTAGTAATGGATGAACTTCAAAAAGGCAAGGTTTTCATTTTCATTTTTGCTGGTGCTGGCAGAGTTTAAATACTTGGAGTGTTTAATGGATTCCATCCCCTCCTCTTTTCTGTTCCTTTCTGTTCATACTCTCAAGATGACTCCTATTAGAAGTTCTTTGGTTTCTTTTTCTTATTTGCATGCATTTAATTATTTTTGAAATGTTGGCTCAGGGAGAAAGAATAGAAAATTATCTTTGCAGAGATACTTTTCTGTTCTCTTTCTCCATCCATCCCTCCACCCTTCCTTTCCTCCTTCCATCCCTAACTTGTTCCCTTGTTTCCTTCTTTCCTTTCTCCATTATTTTTAAAAATCATGGCCATATTTTAGAGCTGTTGAGTGAATATATTTGAAACACAGTTTCACTCATCATGTCTTGCAATAAATTGACATTTTTTTCTTTAATGTCCACTTTAAAAATGTACCCAAGTTTAAAGAGTAATTTTCTTGCATTAGTCCTGGGATTTGGTAATAGTTTTTGAATTTTGTTCTTTTTTCAAAGTTTTGAAAGTTGTCTTTGTCAAACCAAAGGATGAGGTTTTTCAAATTTTTCTTTATTCTGCATAAGCAATCTGAAGACTCAGACTCTTGGTGCAGAATGTGACTTAAATAAATGTTTTGGAATCTCTCACCAAATATATATTGTCTTACTTTCACCATAGGTAAAATGAGAGACAACCCTATTTTTCACTTGAACTTTGCCCTGGCTCTAATGACCTCTCTATTCTAATGCAGTCAACCATTGATCCAGTGATCCACTCATCCATCCATCCATCCATTATCCATCCATCTATCCATCCATCCATCCATCCATCCACCACACATCCTTCTAGCCAATATGTATTGCCAGGTACCTACTCTGTCCATTATGCTTTGCTAATTTCTGGGGAAATAATTGTAGAAGGGAGGGATAATCTCTACTTCCAGGAATTTGTACTCTAGTGAGAAGTAAAGTATTATTTTAAGGAAATCACATAATATTTGTATCTCTTCCGTAGAGAATATGTACATGGCATCATGAAAACTTTTAATATAGCACATTAACCTAGTTAGACAGGAAAGGAAGCTTGTCTATGGAAAATGGTGACAGAACAGGGAAACAGATGTGGAAGAGAAAAAAAGTGTTAACCAGGAAAAGAAAAGGGAGAAGAATGGAAACCAGACAGGTGACAGCCCTCCCAACCAAAATTTCAAATTAAAAGCAGAAGACTCCAATTTTCTATCATGCATGGATAGGACTTTTTATCACATAACATTTTAAATTTCTGTCCATAGATCACAAACAGCTAATGAGAAGGTCTTTGCCATTGTAGTAAGCATGTGCCTCGTCTTCTGTAAGTGGTAATCGATAAATATTTATAGGTGATGATAATTATGTCATAACTGGGTTATGAACCTAACCACTGCTAGAACTGAGCAAAGGAGACAGTGACTGAGGATCCACACACAGTACACTAACCACGGTTTTGACATCTAAGAAGCTGTAATGATTTAAGAAATTTGTGGCATAAGCAGTGACTGAAACTTGCTCTGTAAAACTTGACCGACATTGGACATTGACAGAGGGGACATCACCTGTTTCACAGGAAATATATGAATGTATTTGTGAGGGTGTCATGTAACTTACAAAAATCTATGACAATAGCCTAAAATTTTCAGGATTATGCATTAAGAAATGTGGTACCAGAAGGTTCAGGTAGCTGGTATAACTTCTTTTTTCTTTTTATTTTTTAAAAATGATGTGCGACTTGTGTGTATGTGACATGCTTTGTGTGGAAGGGTGAGAGCCATGCATTTTTGTGTCCTGGTGAAGAAAATGTAGAAAAAATTCTGAGGATTGATCACCTTGGATAAAGCTTGTTTCTTTGTAAAACATTTGGAAGTGTACTTCTATTTCGATCTATCAGACTTTTATATGTGAATTATCCGAAGAGATATTTAATTGATTTTTTCTTTTTAAATTGATTTTATTTTTGATTGACATGCTATTTGCACAAATCTATGAGTATAATGTGATGTTTTGATTTATGCATTTGGTAGTGATTAACTCAGTAATTACCATATCTATCATCTTAAAACATTTATAATTCATTTTATATCACTTTAAAGTTTTAACTATTTTGAGTTACACAATATATTATTGTTAACTGTGTTCACCTTGTGTATAACAGAGTCCCAGAACTTATTTTTCCTACCTAACTGTAACATTCTGTCTGTTGACCAAACTTTCTCCTGCCTTTCTCCCTATTTTTCTGTTTTAGGTAATCACTAATCTACTCTCAACATCTTTGACATCACTTTTATAATTTCTACTTATAAATGAAGTTATGAAATTTTTGTCTTTCTGTTCCTGAATTATTTCACTTAGCATACTATCCTTTAGACATTTCCATGCTACTGCAAATGACAGAATTTCATTCTTTTTTATGACTGAGTAGTATTCTCTAGTATATAGAGATCATATTTTGCTTATTGATTCATCTATTGATGGATATTTAGGATAATTTCATTACCGTGGTAACTGCAAATACTGCTGCAGTAGATATGAAAGAACAGATTCCTTTGCTACGCTGATTTCATTTCATTTAAGAGATAAACAAAATCGATACACCTTTAGGTAGACTAAGAGAAAGAGAAGACTCAAATAAAATCAGATCTGAAAATGTGGACATTACCATGTGATATTATAGAAATACACAAGGCCATGATAGACAATGAAGAACAAGTTTACACCAGCTTATTGGAAAATTCAAAGAAATGATTACTTTTCTGGACACATACAAATTACTATGAGTCATAAAGAGATAGAAAATGAGCGTACCAAAAATGAATAATGAGGTTAAACTGATGGTAAAATTTTTCTATCAAAAAAAAAATTGTGGAACTTGATGACTTTACTAAAAGTTTAATTTCACCAAACATTGAAAGAACTAAGATTACTTTTTTTTTTAAAACTATCTGAAAAATTGAAAAGAATATAGTCTTATTGAGTCATTCCTTCAGACCAGCATTACCCTGGTACCAAAACCAGGCAAATATGCAACAGCAAAAGAGAACTACAGGCAATATACATGATAGCATAGATGTAAAAATCTCTAATAAAATACTAGTAAATTGAATTCAACAGCATATTAAAAGATTATTAGGCAAGGACAAATATGAAAGTCATACAAGTAAGAAAAGAGGAAGTCAAAGTGCCCATGTTTGACCACTATTATTCTCAAATAATTAGGTGGAAAGTGGATCCCTAAATTGTTATTCTGGCCATGGGTAATTGAGCACCTGCATTCTAAAGTTTCTAGTAGGATTTATACTTTTTTAGTGACCACAAGGAAGGAGAAGGATTAGGGTTAATGAAAATTTGAACTGAGTTCCAGAGAAGGTAAATGACAGCACCCCAGATTTTCGGCTTTGCAAACTTAGCTTTTATCCCCTGATGAACATGGCATGGGTTGGACATTGAGAAAAAAAAAATGTTTGTTGGCCTGAGCTGAGCTTAGCAATACAAAATTCCCATGGCTATAAATTTTATTTCTCAGCAGAGGCCCACATGACAGCACAGAGTCCTCTTGTATACTGGAAGGAATCAGTGCTCATCAAATCCTTCCTCAGCAAATCTTCCTTTACAAATCTGACAAAAACTCTGTATTTTAAGAAAATAGTACATTCTCACAATATGTCACATGCCCGTCTTTCTTTTAAGCTTTGCACTGCTTGTAAAATGGGTCTTTATAGTTTGGACAAAGAAAGAGTCTTCAGGGAAGCTCACTGGATGATGCCCACTTCACACATGGGAAAATGGAGGCTCCTATAGGCGAATCTATACCGACATACGTTTATGATAAAATTTGGCTTGAAATTGAAATCTAGCCCCTGCTACTTATGTGTTTTTTTCATGATGTCTAGCTTATGTCTCCTTCTAAATTTAATTTTCACTGCTCTTGTTCTCAAGAAAATGAAAGCCTTTGAATTTCTCAGTGTTTTTAAATCCTATGAGGACATCAGCAGAAAGGTCCAGAAATTAGATTTTCGGCTAACTTTCCCTGTCCCGTTTTATCTTAGTTTCCAGCTCTCACTTTAGTTTCTTTCTAAAGTCCTGCCAGCCAGCCTGTTCTCTGCTGTGTCCAGCGCTTGCTGGAGACACACACCTGCTGCCTGCTGACCCTTCTCTATTTAGTACTTTGCACTATTGACACTTCCTGCCGAGCCAGGGAACCCAGACAAGCTTGGGAGGGGACACGTGTGAGCACTTGTCCTTTGTTCCTCTCTTGGCTCTTGAGCTGGCCATGTGTTCTAGGCAGGGCTTCCAATTAGAATGCCTGAAAGAAAAGAGCAGATTGGAGATGCTATGTCTTCCGCTGCTGCCAGCAGGTCTGGGGGTGGCACAATATGCCCAAAAACTCACTGGGAAAGACTTGCTTCCAAGAACTGAAAATGCGGCCTGTCAGCTTGCAGGTCGAGATGGGAGAAATGGAAAGCGTAGCAGATTTGGGGCAGGATTATGCCTCAATTGATCAACTTCTCCACAAATGCATAGCAAAGTTAATGTACCCTAAAAGCAAGTGTAACAGTGTCTTTTATTTTATTTTATTTTATTTTATTTAGGTTCTATCTCTAATTGAGGTATCAGTAGCTTTAACTTTATTTTATCTTTTATATACTCACCATGTATACTTGATGTACTATGCTATATATATTTTATTATACATATGTCTGTAAATCAGAATATAAGTATAACATAAGGACTTGAGGTTTTGCTCACTGTTCTATCACCAGTATCAGAATGGAATTTAGGACATAATATGTGCCAGAGTGGTATTTAAAATATTTAACTACCAGTCCAGCATAGGCAGCAACCAATCAGAAACGTACAAAGGGTCAGTGTACTGCATGAATGTTAGTCCTGGTTAGCACTCAGTGCATAGAGGTAGAGTGATTTACTAGGAGCGTCTCTTCACATAAAAGTGATAAATGCACAGTGTTGAGCTGATTTTTGAGAACTCGCTTATTTAAAATTTGTCTTGGGCAATTTCCATAATATTAAATTGTGTAGAAATACCCATGTGTATATGAAAAGTGATCAAGCTGTCTAATAAAGAAAGAAATATAAATTAAGCAACATGCATTTTTTGTTGTTGCTTCTTTGAACCACAAGAACTAGAACAAGAGATATGTTTGCTCATACCAACGCGCGCGCGCGTGCACGTGTGTGTGTGTGTGTGTGTGTAGCTCTGGGGCTCCGTTATTTTACTGGACATTATGTCCAACCTGGAAAACAGTCTTAGTCGCATTGGAGTATAAGAAGGAGACTTGATAAACTATTACTGTATTAAATTTATATTGTAAATTGGTAATTAGTTTCCCAAAACTTAAATATATACTTAAGAGTATGTGGCTTTGTAATTATTTCCCCAAAATTCTAATATATACTATTGCCCATAATTGTAAAAAAGTAAGAGGGGTTTAACTGATAAAATATATTATAATAGCTCCACACAAGGATGCACCACTGTGAGCTTGATAAATGTTCATGGTTTGGGTTAGTGGGACTTGGCACATTTTGATAATACAGAAAAGATTCTTCATCCAACTATGTAGATATAAAAGTAAGACAAATCAGAAAGTGTGTCTACTGATATCTTAATGGTGCTACTTTACTGGGAATTAGGGCAATAATTTTTTTTTATTTTTAAATTTTGGTTAATCTTGTCTTTTAACTTTCTTATGGTTGCCATGCATTTCTTGGTAGGTTAAAAACCAGAAATAGTAAATAAATAAAATGTAGTACCCTAGACCAGGATCCCCAGTACCCTGGCTGTGAAATCATACACGTACTAGTCCATGGCCTGTGAGAAATTGGGCCACATTGCAGGAAGGGAGTGGCAAATAAGCAAGCAATGCTTCATTTGTCTTATACCTGGTCCTCACATCTCTTTCATTGCTGCCTGAGCTTCACCTCCTGTCACATCACCAGGGGCCTTAGATTCTCACAGGAGTGTGAAGCCTGCTGTGAGCCGCACAAGGGAGGGATGTAGGTTGTGCTGCTTATGAGAATCTAATGGTTGATGATCTGCAGTGAAGCTGAAGCAATGATGCTAGGGCTGTGGATTGGCAAAATACAGTTTAATAAATAGAGTTTAACATTAATAGAGAGGTTTGACTTCACAGAGACTGTAAGCTAATTGTTTTCACACTCATGCCAAACCACAACAATAAAAGCTGCTTATGGGGGAAGAGTTTAAAGTATCAAATGAATTGACAGACTTCAGCTGTACAGCTATGTTTGATGACAGACTAAACGAAAACCCAACACTTACTATATTCCATGTGTAGTCCCCCAATTATTTTATTTACCACATCCATCCATGACTTTTGCACACTATGCACATGTCTGAGTAATAGTTTTGGTGGCCCACAAGCTAACTCTGGCCAAGATTAGTAAAAAACAGACATCACTGGAAAGACCAAATAATGGTATAGCAGAAGACTCTAAGATGGTCAACAGAAAGCTCCACTGAAAAGAAAATACCAATAGTACTGCTTAAACTGGGCTCATTGATGCAAATGGCTCTCATTCTCCAACTCTGCTTTGCATAAGTGGCAGTCAGCTATCTACAAAGGCCCAGAGCCTTTCAAATAGCTTCACCACATGGAAACCAAGCACCCTGATTAAGAGACAAGCCTTTGGAGTTTTTTTTTTTTTTTCCAAAACATGAACACAAGGAACAGAAGCAAGTATCGAAGTGCCAGTACTTCATCAGATGTGTCTGTACTGAGATCATTCTCCTTAGGGGCTAACTGCATTCCTAAAGCAAAGGAACCACTTACAATTGGTTAGCAGTTGATCTTTCCTGCTGCTAAGGAAATTTGTTGTGAAGTTTTAGCAAAGGCTGCAGTTCAAAAGGTGGCACCTGTTTCTCTTTTGGTTAGCACCATGACTAGATGGATGGACTGATGAAGTAACAGAGGATTTTGAGACACAGTTGTCAGCGATGATTAACAAGTCATCATGGGCCATAATCCAGGTTGACAAATCTATAGATCTTGAATATAAGACAACAATACTTGTTTTTGCATGTATTTTTCAGGAGAATATGCATGAGAATATGGTACGTATATTTTTGTTGCTAATCAACTCTACAGTTGCAAAACAAGTCAAGGTTTTGAATGATTGGGTATCAGGAAAACTGTTTTGTGTTGGTGTATCATGGACAGAGTAGCTGCCATGATTGGATGGCTTTCTGTTTTCAATACTTAGGTCAAAGAGGTCACTTCTATGCATTGTGACCTGCATAGAGCAATGCTGGGTAGTTAAGATGTATCACCTGAACTTAGCATTTTGCAGGTTGCTATTAAAAACACCAACTAGATTAAAATATATAAGCTTAATTCACATCTGTTTGCACAGTTCTGCAAGGAGATAAATATAAAGAACACATATGATTGTCTTGCACACAAAAGTGAGATGGGTTTGCAAAGATAGGTCACAGTTTTTGAGTTATGAGAGCCACTCGAGAAATTTCTTTTAGAAAAACACTACTGGCAGCACATTTCAGTTACATAAAATGGGTTGCAGAAATTACTTACCTGTGTAACATACTCAGTCTAACCACCTACTCTGTCACTTCAGCAGAGAATAACAACTGTGTACACCCTTATAAAGTGGCTGCATTGAAGGCCAAGGTGGAATATGGAAGTGCTGAGTGAACACTGAGTTTTCTTAAAATATGTTTCAAACATCAGCAAGATTTTGAAAGAGACTTAGTTAAGGTCTTTAGTTTTCCCACCTTGTGCATGATCACCTACCTCAGCTTTTGAAAGTGTTTGAGCATTACTTCCCAACCACAAAAGCACTTGAATTAAGAAGGAATGGACTCATGACCCATTTGTGGATAATTTAGGAGAATAGACTTTGTCCACGCAAGGAGAACGTCTACTCTTTGTGACCCCCCACTATGGTATTCTTAAATGTATGTTTGAAACGGTTTAGAATATCCCTATGGTCTGGATTAAAATTAAGATAGACTATCCTGAGAAAAGCCTGCTTTCATTTCTGCCATCTTGTATTTTTGAAATAGGGTTTTCTGCAGTAATAGGAACCAAAAGTAGATGGCAGAGTAGACAAGACACAAGCAAGCAACATAAGTTGTGTTTCAGTCTTTTCTATAACCTCCAGAAGGACCATTTAGTTACAGAAAAACAAGCTCAGAAATCCTAGTAATGTCTGCATTATGTTGAGTTGTACAATTATTTCATTGTACATTACAACATAATAATATAAAGTACACAATAAATGTAATCTTTTCACAATAATGACATAAGAATCATCCTGAAACCACTTTCCCCACTCTCTGTGCTCCATAGAAAGAGTGTCTTCCATGAAACCAGTCCCTGGTGCCAAAAAGATTGTGACCATTGCCCTTGAGCATTTGTAGGAGGCCCATCTCGGACTTAAGCAGCGGTATGAGCTTTGATATTGAGAGACTCCAGTTCAATTCTGTGTGACTGTGGAGAAACCAGTTAACAAAGGTGTGATTTTTATCCGTTGACTGCTGTATCTCCCACCTGCCTTCCAGGGCAAGAGCCTGTATAAATATCCTTACATGCTACCCAGGACACGATAGAATCTTGGCCAATCTCTGCTTATTTTAATTGCTGTTGGGAGACTCTCCCTTTCTAATGTGAAAGAGGAAAACTTTCTCTTTAAAATTCTCTTTTTCTTTAAAATTCATGTGCTCAGATTAGAAATATATCAATTAGGAAACTCAATATCGTGATGGGTAGTAGCCATAAACTATCACCCTGAGCAGTGTAATAAAAAGGAATGAGTTTCCGGAACTCAAAGTTAAAGGCTACTTAAGAGGAAGATAGTGTGATTTGAGAGTAATACCAGCTTCTTAACACACATGCATGTGCATCATACTACACAGCACAGATCAATTGGCTTGTGAAACAAGAAGACATTGTGTGCTGAGGTTTTTATTTAAATCAAAATATCAGCAAATGCGTTGCTACAGAAATATACTTCCCACGCACGGGAGCGTGTACACACACACACACACACACACACACACATAGCCATATGGACCATGGTGTTTGTGTTAGCCTCACAACTCAGAAAGCTGTGTCATTAAAAGGGGTTTTCTCTCATTTTTTTTCATCTTTTGGCATTCTCTTTTCCTCCTGGGAATCAAATTGATACTTGAAGAGTATTGGAAGGGGGTAAATATACAATCGGTAAAGAAGAGCAGGTCCCTTGGGGTTATCCTATGGTTACGAATTTGAAATTGTAATAATAACAGGATATTTTTTTTGGGGGGGTCCCCTCAGTTGTCCTTAGGGTGCTGCTGATTCCCATGTGTCTATCTGTGTCCTGGTTAAACAAGGTTTTTCATAATTGGAAGCTGCAGGACAGAGTTTGGGTCATGCAAAACCCTGAGCCTTTGCCATTTTCACTTACATCTGACTTTACTAACCAGATTAATTAAAATGCAAAAGAGCAAAAGGTAACATTGTGTAGGTTGCAGCAACTAATCACAATTAATACAGCTTTTTAAAGTTGGATCTATAAAGGTACCTCAATATCAGAGGGGTGCTGTTGAGCTTTTTGGTACAGTAAATTTTAACTCTGAACTGGAATTAGTACTGCAACAAACATCTGCTTTTCATCTACTTTTATGTCATTATTGTTAAAAGATAAGTATCAATTGAGGAAATTATTTTTGGCTTCTGGAAAAATGGTAGTGTTTCACTATAGGTAAAGACATAATTCTTAGAGTCACTGAAATATTTTGGGACATATCCTTTTATAATTGAGTTAGAATTTAAGTGTTTCTTTGTATACACAAACTAATTTAGTGAAATATGGTTGAATCCCAGAAAACAAAATTAAATTCCAAATTTGATTTCACAAAAGTTTCACATAAGTAGCCCCAAGTCTCAACAATACTGGTAAGAAGTTAAAGCTTGCATTTAATCACTATGTCTTTTCAAATCATCTTTCTTTATCCCTGGTGTTTCTGGCTTTACCACAAAATCCCAACATGTGTTCCATTTCCACTTGGTCTAGTTTTACAATAATTAAAATAATTCCCTATGAGTTTTCCCTTTGGGAACTCCAATTGTTTTCTCCAGAGAGAATTCCTTAAAAAGAGAATGGGATAGTAAATCAGAAATATTGGATTCAAGGCTCAACTCTGTCACTTACCAGCTTTGTATTCACTGGTAAATAACTTTTGCTTTGAGTCTGAATTTCTTACCTTAATATTTATCTTCATGTGATTTTTCCTCATGTCATAATATACTGTATAGATGTATTATAATACCCATATCAGAGTATTGTTCTAGAGAATAATTTAGAGGACATTTCCAAACTATAGAGTCTTATATAATTTAAGTCCTGATTATAGTTTGATGAAGATCAAACATTTCCGTAGACTGCAGCATTAACTTCATCAATGATATAACTAATTGAATTAATGTAGACAGAAGCTATAGTCAAGTTCTCCAAGAATTACTCAAAATAGGGCCACTTTTGGAACATGTTTTACCTTTCTAGGTCTCAGTTTCCTAATTTGAAAAAACAAATCTTTGCATCTGAGGATGTAGAGCTTTTTCCAGCACAGGGCACAGTGAGGATAAAGACTATTTTTTTTGTTACAGTTACTCAGTTATTTTCAACTAAGTTATTTTTCACAGCTTTAATTCTTGTCATTTGATCCCTGCTGCCATGGAAAGAGAATCTGCCATGGAGATCTGTTATGCTGGCATCACAAGTTCCAAAGATATTCAATAAGAGAATGAAAACAAAAAGGTCACAGTGTCCTCTGGGGAGCTGGCGGATACTATGATTGTGACTGGTTTTCAATCACAAGCCAATCTGTAGGCTCAGATGTGGTTGGTTCTCCAAGCTCATTGGGAGACTTCTACCTCACTTTCGTAAGCTGTGCCCTTGTGCCAATCACAGTTTCATGTATAAGGCTGAGTTGGCACATTGGCTTCCAAAGCTCCGGGTTGTAATTATGCTTCTGGTCTCCCAAAGGCTTTGGTGTTATACCACAGGACTACTGTGCTGTCATGAGATTTTCACACTGCTACGACTCGGTGAAGTAGCGTAGCTGTGAGCCAGGCCAGGGAAGGGCATGTAATGGGTGCTCCTATGAGCCAATGGGAATGCGAGCAAATGGTCCTCACGGAGTCCCTGGAAAACCTGTAGGATTAGGACAGATGACTAAAGCTTTCTATAAAATAAGGAGCTAGTAAAGCAGAAGTTTCCTGAGCTCTTCGTATGCATCAGGAACTGTACTGTATTTTGCATGCACCAATTGATTTTATCCTCTCAACATTTCTTTGAAGAAGACACTATTAGCCTCATTGTCATCAAGAGATGATGGAACGGAGAGGGGTTAAATAACTTGCTCAGAGCTATACACATCCAGGGAGCTTCCGCTGATGGTAGACACAAACTGAAGAACTGCTTTAACCATGTCACTCCTTGTGGCATGTCGTGGTGTGCACAGCTCTCTCAGCCCTCTGTGTACACCTGTGTGGACCAGAACGTAAATTTCAGCCGTTTCTTGCACAGAGGAGCACTAGGCATTCTGTGTTCCAGATTTCAGTCAGCATCTAAGATTTCTCTTTCATAGGAAAGAAACAAGTATGACCACTTCAAGATAATTGCTTACTGAGAAGGGAGAATGATACGGGATACTTGTTTGGTTTAGTTTTGAGGACTGGAGCTATTCCTCAGTGAAGCAGCATTTTCCCAGTCTGTATGAAGCCCTGGGTTTAATTTCCAGCACTGCTAAATAAATATATAAAATATAAAGTTAAAAATAAAATCATGTATGGTTTTTTTAGTAGTAGATTCATGCTCTTTTGTACCATTTCAAATTTTAATAAATACTGAATACAAATTGATCATAGCACACTTTGATAATTCAACCAGTGTGTGTGTGTGTATGTGTGTGCATGTATGTGTGTGTGCACGTGTGTGTGTGCATATGTGCATGTGTGGAGAGAGAGAATTAGGGGTAGAAGAAGTGTGGGTAAAAACATGTGCCATGGACCATGAGGTTATTTAAGGGGAGAGCACACTTGAAATAAAAACACAAGAGCCAAATACAATAAATAGATTTCCAAGAATGTCTCAGAAGTCTCCAGTTATATTCAGATTGCTATTTATTGCAGGAAAGTGGAGCAGCCGTGCATTATGTTCAGCACTTCTATGCAGAGTAGAGATGGGCTGACAGTGAAGCTTAATCACAGTGGTTATTTTATGGCACAGAAAATGATGTCAATACAGTTTAATGCAGAGATGTCCAGATGAGATTTCATCTTCAGGGCAGCAGTAGTTGAACCATCACTGCACTGGAAAGTTACATGAGTTGAACATGGAACATAGTTTAACACTGAAGCCCTATCTCCAGCTTCACTTAAAAGTCAAAGCTTTATGAGAAGCTACTTGAAGTATCTGTTTGCTAATCTGCATTTATCTTGGTAGGAACTAGGATCTCAGCATAGTACCAAAAACCACACTTCTAGAAGGTGTTCATTGTGGATGCTGTTGTGTGTGTGTGTGTGGGTGTGGGGGGCTTTGGTCTTCACGAAGGCTGTCAATGCTTAGCTTCTTATGGGTTCCACTCTTGTTCAAATCCAGCCAGGGTAAATTAGCAAGACCTTGTCTCAAAATAAAAAATAAAAAAAGGGTGAGGAATGTAGCTCAGTACTAAGGTCCTCAGTTCAACCCTCAGTCCTGAACTTCAAAATAAATAAATAAGCAAGCAGATTATACAACTCTATCTGTGAAACTGTGACGAATATATAACAGAATGTGCAATTTTTAAGACTGGAAATTGCCACACAAAAACACAGACTTGGTCAAATGATGGAATTATGGACATTGTTGTCTTGGATTTAAATATTGCTATTTAGATAATATAGAATTATTTAAAATAGGTGTAGAATCCACATGACTCTCTACAGCTACTCAACATTTTGAAATGCCACTCAACATTTTCTACCTGGAAGAAAAATCATGTAGTCACACCCCATCATTTGACAGCAGTAAAGATGCACTCTGGTGTGCAGACTACTTGCTTAGGTACAAACATGCAGTGCAAAGTGGAATTTGAACCCGTGAATTCATTCAACAAAATAACTTCCTGTTGTATCGCATTCATGACAATTCTTTATCCTTAATTATTCACAATTATTCATCAATTATTCTGATGACTTACAGGAGCCTGAATAATGGGTAGTCAATTCAAATTCATTCAAGACTAAACCTTGGAATTTTGTGAATGCTACCTTGTTTGCATTTTAGCAGATGTGATTAAATTAAAGATATTGAGGTAGGGACCTTGTCCATTTGAGCTGCAAGTGCAATCACAGGTGTCTTTAAAAGAAGACTTAAAGGGGGGTTCTGCACACACAGAGGAGGTGACAAAAGAGAGAGGCTAAAGTTTGCAATGCGGAGCTGCCAGCTAAGTGGGGCCAAGGAGTGGCAAATCTGTAAGAGGCAGGGAACAGATTTGTGAAATTCTATTCACACCTTGATTTGAATTTCTAGTCTCAGAATATAAGAGAACAATTTTCTATCATTTTAAGCTATCCAGCCTGTGGCAATTTGTTATGGCAGCTTTAGAAACTAACCCAGCTCCCACATGCATTTATTTCCCTCATCTTAACTTCACTTCTGGATTAAGATTTAAACTTCTGTCTGGAGGCTGCCTCTGTTTCAATTCCTAGATATCTCCTAGCTATTTTCTCTCCTGTTCACATGTGTCCTAGCTCTGATAAATATTCAGCCATTTCTAACTATGTTGGGTTTCACCTTTCTCCTCATTCCCAGATTCTGATTAGTCACTAAATCATGGTAACATCTTCCTCAAAAACAATTATTGCAGAATCTGCCACTTTCCATTGCCAGCCCTGCCAACACAAGCTGAGTCTTAGATTCCTACAGTGTTCTGTACTCTCTCTAATTTTATCTTTGTTCTACTAACTGAGTCATCTTTCTAGAATGACAACGTTGATGGAAATTCCTGAGCACAAAAAATACAGAATTCAGTCCAATATTAGAGCAACAGATACTAAAATGTGTTGGCTGGATCCTGGTGGGCTTGGCCACTTGCTATGAACTGCAGGCAGATCATTTGTTTATGCCTCATTTCTGCCCCTGCAAAGTTAAGATAATGATGATACCATCCTTGGAAAGGGTCTATAGGAGAAATAAATGAATTGATATCTGTAAAGCACTCAGATGATGGTCTTGGCCACCCTAGAAATAAATAGAAAAGAATGGATTGTCAAAATCAAGTATTGTAACCTTGAAATAGGTATATGTTTACTATTTGGAGAATGATATTCAGATTCATTGTACTCTGGTCATCCTCACTATCAGAGCTTCAACTCTTCCAGTTTTTATTAAAATTCTACAGGATAAAAGAAAACAATTGGATATATGTCCTCAAACATGGATATGGATATGCATATGGGTATGGGTATTGGTTTATGCACGTACATGCACAGATATGTATTATAAGGTATTACATCACACAAATGTAGAGGCAGGAAAATCCCAGGACAATCTACTTGACTCATTCTACCAAATTAGATATTAATGTCATTTAAAAACACCCTTGCAGAGATGACTAGAATAATGTTTGAGCAAATGCCTGGCATCCTGTGGCCCAGTCAACTTGATACACACCATGAACCATCATACTTTCCTGAAGACTCTGTGCCTGCTCAACAGACTCAATCTCTTGCAAAAAATTTGACCTCTATAGTATTTTCTGCCTTGGCTTGTTGTTTTTTTTCTCCCCTCAGTCTTTCCTGTGCTCTGACCCGGACAAAGCCCTATTTAATCTTCAAACTGAATGCAAATACCACTTTTTTCTCTTCTTGGCAACTCAACTGCTTTCCTTCCCATAGGTGAACTAGGGTATCCCTGCCTCTGCTACCTGATAGCGCTCAATTCAGAGAACTGACTGCACTGCATCAATGTAAGTGTATCTGTCTACTCAGGTTCAGACCTTACAGAGGACGGGGTCGTATCTTCACATCTTATTCTTCTTAATATCCCCCGTGCCTCGTGCATTGCCTGGCCATCATAGGTGCTTAGTAAACATTTGTTGAATTAATCCTCGCTCCTATGAGGAAACAGAGCAGACAAGCCTTCCTAGCGAGAACTGGAGTTCGAGTTAGCAGATGCTTTGCCAGTCGCTGAATGAAGTCTTTCCAGAAGGCGCTCTGCCTGCCCTTCGTTCCCTGCAGAGGGAATTTAGGGACGACCAGCAGGAAGACCCTGGCTGAGCTGAACGCTGTGACACTGCTTAGGGACAGAGGCAATCTTTGAGGCGCCCAGGCGGTAACCTTTACTTAATTGGCAAGATGGAAATCAATGGCACATACGGCGTTAACAATTTTAGATTTTGGATTAGCTTCCAGTAATATCTGCTGATAAAAAAAGAGATTCAAATAATCTTCTAGCCATTTATTTTTCTGTCCAAGAAAAATTCCAATGCATTTGCTGCATTTCTTATAAAGAAATCAGATATTTAAATTTGTACAAAGAAGAAAATCCCTAAAATAACATAAACAGTTACCTAATAAGATATATATGTTCAATAAAACCTGCAGCCTGAAAAATATGACAGATTGTCCCCCTCCCCTGAATTGCTTTGCCTAGTTATTTGCCTACTATGACCTTTTATTTTAAACTTTAAAATCTTAAAAATTAGAACATTAGTGCTTGCAAATCTAGAAATTGAAAAAAACTTCTTCAAACCAAAATAAAATGACTGTCACGGTAACTAACTGTGTCATTCAGGGTTGGTGCAGGAAACTAACTGCTTCAGGTATTTTAAAGAGAAAAAGTTGATACAGGAAATTAAAGGCTTAGGAAGTGGCTGGGGAGCTTGGAGGACCTGCTGTCAGTTCCTGCACTGGGAGACTGAGAAGGTGACTTGGTGGCCTAATGTCACGAAGGCTCTGCTGATAGTTTAGCTGCCGCTACTGACTCCTGACTCCAGGAGCTGGAAATCCACCATGGGAATGGGTCCCCTGTCACTCGCATCTCCCTGACCCTGACCTAACTCAGCAGTAGCAGCACAGCCTGCTGAAGAGTTAGCATAATGCATGCATTATAGGTCCAAACTCTGGCATTTGTATACACTGTCACATAAACTTAGGATAGAAACCTCCAGGTCTGGTCCAACTCCTGTGTGTAGGAATTTAAGAAACAACACCCTGTGCTGCCTGAAGAACTTTTGGTTTCAAAAATAGATGAGCTAACACAGATGATCAGTTTGTCAAATCAGATTTCTACAAAGCAGAGGTCTTTTAGCAATATCCTTCATTACTACTAGTGCCAGACAGAGTAATCAAAAGGCACACACACACGCAAATGTGCACACCAACACTAACGTCACTGAACAAAATCTGTGACTGGAGGACATAGGTTGCTTGACACAGCAGAGAGTATTTTGGTTGTGAGATATCTGTATTTTATGACCTATATGATCATCTAACTTGTGTGACATTTTCTAGGAATTCATACCACATAAAATATAAATTCTCATTTTTCTTTTACTTTTAATAACTCTAAGAATATTTTGCTAAGATTAAAATAATTGCATAGAACATCGGGCAACCTGGTACATGGCTGTAATGCGAGCACTTAGAAGACTGAGTCAGGAAGATCTCAATGAGTTCAAGACCAGCCTGGGCTGCATAGTGAGTTCAAGGCCAGACTGAACTACACAGCGAGATCCTCTCTCAAAAAACCCCCAAAAAACAAAAAAACAAAAAACAAATAAAAAAACCCAACCACCACCAACAAAAAACAATCCATAGACTCTCTTCCTACAAAAATTTCGGTAGGGAGGGGTCCAGTTATCAGTGTCTTTGTAAGGAGGAAAACCAGATCACTGAATTTTCAGGAATATCTCTCAGGAATTGAGAAAGAAATGAGTCAGATACCAGCTGCATTACATCTTTCCTCCTCTATAACAAGCCTACTGATAAGTTGGAAGAATAGTAAAATAATCTCTCCTGGATTTACTGTGGATAACGTTTAATATTGTCTGCTTTTTCTTTCTAATGTCTGTATGTGTGTCTCTGTAACTTAGGTTAGACTCCTAGAAAACAGACCCACAGGAGAAAAAGGAAACAAAATCAGGGAGACCTTGAGGGAGCCAAGGCACACGGTGATTTCAGCCTGCCATCAGCCTCACTCTGATTTTGTGAGGAGGTCTTACTCGCACGGGGCAGGGCTTTAGACGGAACACAGAGATGATAGTGGATGGACACAGGGGAGACAGTAAAAGGGAACTAGAGAACATGGGAAGAGTATCAGCAGTGTCACAAGCAAAATGTGTGTGTGTGTGTGTTTATTGGTGTGCGTGTGTATGCTTGCATTTCTTGGTGAATCCTTGAAGTCAATCCTTGTCATTTTATCACTAAAATAATTCTGCATTTATCTCCAAAATTATCAACATAACCATGATAACTGCAGCCACATTGAGAAATTTAATGTTGCTCTAATATTAATTTACATAGTCCATATTTGAATTATCCTAGCTATGTTTTTTAGAACTGTTATTTTTTTTCCTGATTCAAGATCTAATCAGAGATTGTACATTTCATTTAGTCCTTAAATCCATTTAGATTGCTCTATTTGGTATTAAAATAATGCTGCCAACTCTCTTGCAAAATTAATAGTTTTGAAAGACCAAGGCATATTGTTTTCTAGAAGGTTCTTCAATTTTTATTTGATTGTTTCCTCACAATTAGATTCATGTCAAGAAGCTTTGGAAGTATGTGATTTTTTTGTTGTTCTCAGAATATGATATCAGAAGACATTTAATGTCAGTTGTTCCTCCCATTAGTGGTATTACATTTGGTCATTTGGTTGTCACGGCTGCCAGATTATGACATGGGAAAAATGTGATACCAAGTTAAGCTCTTTGAGAATTGTCTTTCCACGCCAAAATTCTTCTCCAACTCTCTCACTGACAAAGTCTTCATTATTTTAAATTCTCCATACACATAATTTTGAAGTCATCCAAAAGAGCAAAACAATACCCCCAAACCCAAACCCTTTTTGGCCAAGCCTGCACACGTATGAATCTATTATCTTACCAGTTCTCAAATTTATCTTTTGTATTAATTCTCATACATGTTCCCTTCTCTTCCTTGTACAATAACAATTTCAGTTACATCCTTAAAATTTTATGAGCTCTTGAAGCAAATGTTTCATCAACATGCTTATCTTCTACCCTTCTACACCAATCACCTTCTATACTAAATTAGATCTTTACAAATGCTTACATCCTTTCTTGTGCTTACACATTAATGGGGTGCCAATCATTTCCGAATAAGACAATCCCATTTCATGCCACCACGGGGCCTTAAATAATGGCTGCAAGGTATTGTCCCTCCTGGTACCTTGGTTCTAATTATTTCCCACTTTACATTTTGCAACAGAAATTTTCTCCGTGTAGTCATTTTTTACATGGCCAGACCCATATTGATATTCTGCCTGCTGAGCCATCTCTATGGAAATAATATACATATTCCTTTCCCAAAAGGCTTTGCAGTATTTCTCAGTCTGTATCTCACTGTCCATGTGGGGATCATGTTTGCGCCTGGACCAATCACTGTGGCTGCCTAATTGGTCACACGATGGAACTACAGGCAAAGCAGTGAAGCAAGAATGAGTCTTACCTCAAGAAAATCCAAGGTTTCTTTGCTTTTCTTTTTTTTTTTTAACAAGAAAGTAATGGATGCTAAGGACACAAAATAAACAAATAACTTGCCGTATGTTCACTATAGTTTATGGTTATGCTTCTGTATTTTGATTGACACCTTCAACACGTGAATTGCAAATGTGCTTGTGTCACAATTTATGCACCAACCATGGTTGAGTTTGTGGAAAATGCAAACAATGTAACTTCTCAAATATTGGTTAAGAGTATCTTCAAGAAGTTTTCTGTCTACAGAAAAGTGCACCATGCTTTTATGTTGTAGAAATAACAGTTTATGACATTAGTTTTTTAAAAAGTACAATTTACATGTATCTTTTAATTAAAATTCTGCAAATAATACCCATTTTCCTATTAAGAATAACATCAGGTAACAGAAATAAAATGTAATAAAAGAACAAAATTAATCACACAGGGACTAAAGAAGAGATAGAAGCAAAAGAGCCAGGCAGACTCTTTTTTCTCTAATATAAAAGCAAATCTAAACATGAGTTCAACTTGCTAAAAAATAAATCATGTCTACTTTTGTTCCCAGCTTCTTTATGTATTGCAAAAAATTACCTTTAAACTACCTTGAGAGATAGCAGCTGACTGGAAAATTACAGTCATTAGCAGGATAACCAGAGATTAGAGTATTTAGAGTACTGTAAACAACAACAACAACAACACTAAGAGACAGATGTTAACCATTTGGAACCTCCAAAAATAGCCACAATATATCGTAGCATTTCTAAGAGATGATTGGGGGATTCATGATAATATATAATACCTAGAAATCTTATTGTGAATGAGCAAAATTACCTTTTTGAGAAATATATCATAGAAGTTTGAGTTAAAAAAAAAACCAAGGAACATCACTAATTGAATGTATCGAATATTCACCTCTGACCTGAAGATTTTGCATGTAATGCTTTACTTGCTTTCATTTACTATAAGTAACTAAAATATACATTATTTCTGAAAGACATTTCTAAAAGAATAATCCATAATGATTATAGCTTGTTCACTGTTCACTCTTCTGTAACAGGGCAACATGAACCACTGGTTAAAATCCTCAACTGAGTGTCAGGAGTCATGAGGTGCAGACATCACTATTCATTTCCATTTGCTCTTGTACCAATCATGCAATTGTCTTTCTTTTCTTTTTTTCTCCTTAGGAGGAAATTGCAGCAAAATTCTCTCTAGATGAAACTGTAGGAAAAAACCCGGGGATTTAGCTAAGTGGCATAAGCGCCTGCCTGGCAAAGTCAAGGTTGCGAGTTCGATCCCCGGTACCAAAAGGAGAAAAAAAAAAAGTAAAGGAAAATCGCACAGACCAGCTGGTTCTTAGTCTAAGCCTAATTGTTCTCCTGAAGTCTGCAGAAGCCACATGAGGTGGCTTCCTTGGGAACTCCGGCGTGGTCTTTTGCCATCTGAGTCCTGCCTCAGCCTCTGTCCCTTGCTCGCTGTGTGACCGTAAGTTTAATTACTTAACTGTCTGTGTCAGGGTTCCCTCATCCCTCAAATGGAGCTGATGCATGGAGCTGTGGGAAGGGTAATATTTGTAAGGAACATGAAGCATTGCCTGGGGTAGGATTTGCTGTTCCTTCTACTTGAAAACCCTTAGACAACAAAAAAACCAGGTTATTGCTTTAGTAAACCAGAACTGGGATAATATAATGAGTTATACTTTAAAAAAATATACAAATGCTTCACCCAAGCAATGAATAAGCACTGCTTTCCAATGGACAAGAATTTTCCATTCTGATAACAGAACACTGGGCTGTGGCAAATTACCTCTACTTTTAATGATGCCTCCAGCAAATCCTGTTGTTTTTTTACCTTTGTCACTATATACCTTGTTTAAAATTTATTTTACTTTTAAAACAAACAAACAAACAAACAAGAATAAAGATGACACAGAATTTCAAAACAAAAATAATAGAAGATTAACACTGGTTAATATATTGTGTATTATTATCTTCAAAGCAGTTGTTCAGATTACAAGATATGGGCATGAAAAAATGATCAAACAATCAAACACCGAAACACAAATTGTGCTTTTTGATGAACTAACAGTGATTAGTAGTGTAGTTATCTATCATATATATATATATATATACATATATATGAATATATATATATATATACAGACATATAATCTTTTCTTTCTTTTCTCCTTTTCCCTATCCCATAACGTTTTCAAAAAATTTTAATTTCATTAGCACGTATTTGCAATATATGGAGTTTATATTCATCCTGATGGGGGAGTAGGTTCATGTACTTATTGCAGCCTGTTTCTTTTTTAACCTCCTTCTTTCCACCCACTTCCTTCCTTCTGTCTCTAAATCCCCTCTCCTCATTTTCATTCTTCCTGTTATTATGGTTCTTAGCTCATGTTCATGGCATATAATATTGGTGTAGTTTATATTAGGTGTTCCCCCAAAGCTTCATGTACTCATAGTGGGGTTTTGGGGAGCAACAGGATTATGGGTGTGATACTGGATTAGTCCCACTGATTGGTTTAGCTGATATGGTTCTGGGTGTGGATGGTGGATTTACTGAATAGGGAAAACCCACTCTGGGTATGGGTGGCACAAACCAATGGGCCTGTGGCATGGATGGAAGAAAAAGGGAAACAGTAAGGAAGTCTTGGTGCTTTCTGACTGCCATGCCATGGACTGTTTCTCTTTTGCCCCCCACCTCTGCCACGCTGACTTGCCTTGGAGCCAGCTGACTATGGACTGAAACTTTTACAGACTGAGTTACAATAAACCTTTCCTCCTTTAGCTTGTGGGTGTCTAGTATTTCATCCCAGCAGTGAGGAAGTAGCTAAGATAAATGTTTATATTCATTGTGAATATTTGGTGCGCATACATGGTGTATCTTAAATCTTCTTTCTTCCCCTACCCTCTCTTCTCACCTCAGTCAGCCCCCCTTCCCATCTGCAAGAGATCTAGCCCCTTGTCAATCTACACCTTTAAATGCCTAGTGTAGATTCATAACCATTTACTAAATATTTATGAACTTTTATGTGTGACTCTGCTACATGTAAAGAGTAAAACATGCACTTAATGCTTCTGTTGAGAGTTATTTTTTGATGCATCCCATCTGTATGATCATTAAGCAAGGGCACCATTATCCTGTTGGTTCTTGAGGACTCCTTCTGTCCACCCCCTGTCTTCCAAGTCTTGTCTACCTTCTCTGCAAACCTTCTGCCTCTACTGCCATTATCTCAGGTTAGGGCTGTGTCATCCTTGGCTTTCACTCTTGATGCAGTCTGACAGCCCACCTTAAACCCACTGTATCCAAACTCCTCCTCCATTGTCCAGATTAATGACAGGGTACCGGCCAGACTTCTCAGAATGACACCAGTTTGTGGGTCATATGATCCACCCAAAGTGACCTTCTTGCTCTTCCCATTTACATCTCTACTCATGCTGGTTCCCTTATTCACTGGGGACCCCATACCCACATATCAAAATCCCACCCACTTTCAGGGGCAGTTTCAAAGTCCATCTTAGGTGACACCCCCTTTCTGTCTCTCTTTCTATCACTCCATTCCCTATTCTTCCATTGTAGATGGAATAATGTCTTTCATTTCAGAACTTTCATAACATTTTATATTTACCTCTCTGTGTGGCTTTTATACACTTGTATATTTATTTTCCTGCCTGGCTTTTATTTCCCACACTATAAATTCTTAGAGAATAAAATACAGCTGATTTTCTTTCGTATCTCCATAATGCTGAGCACAGTGAATACGGACACTCGAAAATACTTATTTAATGATTGAAGAAAAAAGGGAAAATTTGTAACACTTATCTTCCATGAGTTCATCGTCTAGTGGAGACCACACACACACAAACACACACACACACACACACGTGTGTTCACATACACAAACTATGAGGCAAGACTGATCTTGAAATGCAAAAAATAAATATGTACAAGCACCTTGTTAAGTAAGTGTAAGAAAATAAAGATTGAATGCTGACTGAGGAATTCGAGGGAGGCAGGTTTCTAAGAGAGGATAGAATTTCAGTTGAATTTGAAGGAAGGATAGAAAAGATAAGCAGATTTTAAACAAAGACAGTTTAAATTCAGCCAATACTTTTAGGCAAGACCTAGGGCAGATTAGATTAGGGCTATACTCATGAAACAGAGTCCAGACTGGTCCCATTACATGTGTGATTCATGAACTTATCGGACTCTTTTACTGTCTGAAAGAATCACAAGTAAATTTCCCTAAGATGGGATTTTTCTCTTCAGTGTGTTTAAGCTAACTCAAGGTGATAGAACTATTTTCTTAATATTATGTGGAGACATCTCTATCATTTAATAATAGTTATTTTGTGAACTACAGACCTTTTACTGATTGTAATTTATGGTTACTAAAATTTGTAGGAAGAGATGTATTCCTTTCAGCAATTTCATAACTCAACATTTTGTTTTATCATAGTAGAGTATGCTGCAAATCAAACTTAATGTGTGCCAGTATATTTCAATGGTACACTAAGTTTAATTTTAAATGAGTTAATTCATGTAAGTGTTATAAGAGAGCATCAAACTGCCAAGCATGGAAAGTTGAGTAGTGTAATGCCCTGAATGGAAAAAGCATGCTTAATAAATACTGGTTAAATTGAACACATATATTGGCCATATCAGTCACCTATTAGAATGTCTATGTGGCATTTCTGCATTTACTTATCCATAGGTCACAATAACATTTGCTCTCCCCACAACACACACACACACACACACACACACACACACACACACAGATGCATTCTTGCACTCCTTGCTTTGGATTCCACGAAACATTTCATCATGTTTACAAATAAATCCTCTCTTTTATGCATTTAAGTATTTTCAGATTGTGTTTTTTGTCTTTTTCTATTCAAAGAATTGGAACAAATATAATCTGTTGGGTATGTTTTCATACTTGATTATCCTTATTTTTTCTTTTTTTAAATATAACTATATATGTTTAAGTGAGCAAGATAGATAACCATACTATTAAGTTTTTGTTAGTTCATCAGAATAGTTTGTATATCATTGTCCACTTTTTATGCTTTGATTTTGTAACTTGAACAACTATTTCGAAGATAAAAATATCTAGTTTATCAACTAGTGATTTCTCACTGTTATTTTTATCCTTAATATTTAAAAATATTTCTCTTTCTTATTTTAAAAATATAAATTAAAATTGCACCTACAGTAGGCATTTCCAACTTGTGACAGACATCAAAACCCTTGTCTACAGATTGAATTCATGGCTGTTGTGGTGATACACACCTGTAATCTCAGCTGCCCTGGAGGCTGAGGAGAGAGTCACTCTGAGTCTGTGATTTGGGGGAGCAACCAGGGCTTCATAGATCCTGTCTCAAGAGAAAAATGGAAAGATTAAAAGTTATCATTCTATACACCAAATATACAAAGGAAGAATCATTTATTCTGGGTGACAGAGGAGATTTTCAAATGGCAATCCCATCTTAAGTTTGGCTATTTGCATCAGGGTCTGTGAAATTTTTTCTAGGCATAAGTCACAAACTTTAATATCTTGATTATACTGTGCAGGAAAAAAAAACATCCACACTATGATTATTTTCCCTGGTCTCAATTTACAGTAGATACTCTTTTCTTTCATACAACCAGACTTTTGGGTTGATGTGAAATCTGCTTACATCAAAATCATTTCACCAGAATTTCTTGAAGTGGGGGTCTACAGAGTTGAAATGCATCCTGTTTAGTGGCACAAACCATCAGAATAAGAATTCAGGTGCCAGGGACTCCCACATTCTCTATGGAATCAAGAAAGATGCGAGAGAAAATGACCTTATGCTCCAGGGCAAACTGAAGAACCATAGAAAGAGGTGGCTTCTAACCCTGAAGCCGCAGTTGATCCTGGCTCTAGATACACTTTTGTGCTTTTCCCTGAGGCCTGCTTGTTGACGTATTTTCCTCTCAGCTCAGGTTTGTTAGAAGTGTATGTTTGTCCCTTGTGACTAAACTACCATAGTATCTCTGGCTCATCCTGCAGTCATGGAGCTAGAACTAGGTATGTCCTTTAGTAAAGACTGACCTCTCACCAGGACATCAGGAGCAAATGACAACTAGGGGAGGTGCTTACACTCAGCTCAAAAGAGGCAAATGAAAGAGTATCATCTGAAGGGAATGGTCCAGGAGGGCAACCAGATTCAGTGGTTCAGAGGGCAGACACTTGGAAGGAGGCCTTGTAAAAGAAGGAAGACTTATTCTCAATGCCTATGGTCTCACCCGTGTGTAGGGAGGGCATTTGGAGGTCCTGAACCAATTCCATTGCAGCACCTTCCTTACAAGAATGCATAAATAATCAAGACTGAAAAACTTTAAGCAGGTTATAATTTGTGATAAACATACTATAGTAGGAAAGAGCAATCCATCATTCCTTTCTTTCCTGGTGTCTTGGTGGATTTGTGCTGCTATGAAAAAGTGCCATTGACTGTGTGGTGCCTAAACGACAACAAAAAAAATTGTTTCTTATGTACCAGAGCCTGGAAAATCCAAGAGCAAAGCCCTGGCATGCAGTTTCTGGGAGGTTCCAATTCCTAGCTCATAGATTGCTGTCTTCTTAGAGTGGCCTCATTTGGCAGAAGGGGATGAGGAACATCTTGGGTGTCTCTTCTACAAGAGCAAGATCTCCATTCTCATTATCTAATTACCTTCCCAAAGTCCACCTTCTATGACCATCACTCTGGGAATTAAGCTTTCAGAATGTAAATTTTGTGTAGATACATACTTAGTCAATAGCGCTAGGGAATGCACATGTCACCAACTCTCACAAGACCCACATGGTCCTAAATATTGTAAGCAAATACAGGGCTGTAAGAGAGCCAAGTAAAGCTCACTGCCACTTTTGTGATGTAGTGGAATTCTCTCACAGAGCATTGCTATGAATATGTTGACATGAAGGGAAAATATTCAGACAATACCATCCTAAACCAAAATATTAAAATCAGATAAGCTGAAATAGATGTTTGGCCTGAGAAGTTCAAATACCAGTAATTAAAGGGTCCTTGGCCCCTCCTGAATACTTGGTACTTGATACTGGCTTCAAAGAGGATGAATACACTAGAGGGCAGAGTTAGATGTGCTACGTATTTTAGAAAAAGGCGCTCAGGTGCACAATCAACAGACACAGAATTATGAAACACCTTATGATTTAGTTCCGTGGAAGCTGCCAGAAGCCTCTCTCTTAAAATCCCCATCTTACCTTCGGAGATGAGGCAGTGCAAAGCTTTTCAGGATGACTTGCCTTAACTTTCTAAATTACTTTCTCCCAACTCTATAAATCAAGACCATTTTTTATCCTTCACTCTGGTGGGCAACCCTCTGTCTGGCTACATCCTGGGGTGGAAGACCTTTCCCATTCCCCAGATGTGTTTGGAATGCAGTAATTCTCCCACCCTTTCTTTATCACTAATTGCCTTGTGTCTCCAGCAAGCAAATGCAAGCCAAGTGCACGGGAGGATGTGACCACGGGGCCTTATTAAATCAGGGCCAGTCAGGTTAGAATCTGTGACATAACTTATGTCTACGTTTCTGACAGTCAACTTATTTACCCAGATTCCTGACCCTGAACTTGTTTTATGGTCCATCCCATTAATTATGGCTATATGAAAATTAAAAACAAAACCCCTGAAATCTTTTGTCTCCTGGAGCCAAAGAAGTGTTTGAGAATTTGACTGGCTTCCCTAGTTTGGTTTGTGTCCAAACAGTGAAGCATTGAATTTGTCAGCTTTCTCCAGTTATCCCGTGGTCTACTGAGAGAAGCGTCACTTTCCCACGGTCCTCAACGTTTCCCTTGTAGTAAGTAACTCATTGTGACTAAGAACACGGAAGTGTAAGATATGTGGTCATTTGGATTCCTTTACATTTGTAGATGATTAGCACACAAAGCCTTCCACACATATTGCTCACAACCACCCTGGGCGGTAAGCATGAGCTTGTCAAGGTGAGCAGGCGTGCTTTGTCACGGTGGCCTAGACAGGAATTATAGGAGTCCTATCCATCTTAAATTCTTTTCCAAAGGGGAACATGGCAGGGCTTGAAATATATATAAATAAATGAGAGGTGAGTTTGAAACCCATAAGCTTTCTTTCTAAATAGGCAGCTCTATGCTATGCAGGTGACTGGATTGCATTTCTCGTTTTATTAATCACGAAGGAGGCTCATGTTCAACCAGCCAAAACCGGCTTTATTAGTGAATAGACATTCTTGGCACTTAGGTTTATAGTCGACAGCTTGAAAGTGTTTTATATTCTTCTTTCTGCTTATGGTTGTTTCAAAGAGATTGAATTCAAACCTAATCCTTGTGAATTCATCAAATAACCCAATTTATTGAAGAGGAGTTCTTGAGTGGGTCTGGAGAATGCTGCAAACTTTCAGGTAAGAATAAACCTTTGTGCAGATTTGATCCCCACCTCAGTCCCTTTCCTATCACTGGGACAAAACATCCTGACATCCACAGTTTATACCAGCAGAGGCCCTTTGGGTTCGCAGTTTCCAGCCTGTTCCGTCCTAAGCTGCCATGCTCTCAGGCAGAACCAGAATTCTGGAAGGGTTGGTGGGGAAAAAACTGTTCAGGTCATGGCAGCCAAGAAGCCAAAAGAGAAGGGTGGATCCAGGAACAAGAATGCACCCTTCTTGGTCACATCCCCAGTGACCTGCTACTAACCAGGCTCCACCTCCTAACAGCAAGTCAGTTACAAACTCCCCACAGGGATAATCCACTGATAAACACAGCACCCCATGGTCTAATCACCTTCCAAACACATCAAACTTTTGGGAGTCATTTTACATCTAAACCTTAGGAATTCCTTCCCGCCTTGAAGCATTGATGAGGTTTATTGGAGGTTTTTCACTCTTCTGTTTGATGTTCCCTTGGCTTGTCCTAGCTCTGTTCAGAAAATGTAGTGAGACTATAGCTGTGCACCCTGGAAACTTTCCTTCTTCTTACGCAGAACTCATGATGAATAATCAGCTCTGCTGGCCCGTCATAAATCTCAGTGAATAAGGAGGGAAAGACCAGGTTGACACATCACCTCCGAGGACTGGGTTACAGACTCCCAACTGATTTATCAGCCCATTTCTTCTCGTTATGAAGAAAGGAAATGGTTCGGCTCAAACATTTTACAGAGACATTTGGCCAGGGTGAACCTATTTCAGAGGGAAAAAAGACTCTTGTCTTTATTATTGCTTTCCAAAACTCATTGTCCTTTAATGTAGAAATAGCTTTGATTTTTTCCCTTAGGCTCCCATCAACAGATTTTTTTTCATTAGAAATAAAACTAAAACATGTAACTTGCTAAGCCCAGCTTTCTTTAGAAGATGATTCGTTACCAGTAAGGTGGGTGCTGGGAAGGTCAAGGCTCCCTGATTCAAAGGGATGGCTCTAGTGGACAATGAGGAAGAAAGAGTCAGACTGATGTGGTCTAAAGTGGTGCCTGCCACCTCCAGCTGTGTGGCTCCAGGTGCATTATTTAACCTCTGAGTCTCAGTGCTTCTTCTGGAAGGTGACATTAATCACAATGCCTGTCTCTGAGGGTTAGATGAGATAACACTTGCCACACAGTAAATGCTAAATGAGTAATTAGCATCCTTTGGCATTGTTTTCTCCATCTCCATTGCATGGGGACCAGTACTTAGCAGTTACTGGCTATTAGTGGAGCGGAGATGGTTCGTGATTATTAGCCCTATGGATTGGATCCCCATTCTTCAGTACGGAGAATTGTCTCACTGTGTTGGGTTTATGCAGACTTAATTTTGAATCCAGTGTTTCTCCTTAACTTTATGAACATGCAAACACTCTGCCCCTTGATCTGACTTCCAGCCGTCTCTCCATTCTCATCACACTCCCTCCCTCAAAATTTACTGTCTGCAAAGGTAAAATTGTCTGCAGTTTTTTCTCAGTCTCACTTTTGACTTTTCAGAAACTATTCCCCCACATTACAGGTACAATTTCCAATCTTCTTTTGATAAATTTTTATAATATTTTATAGAATTTGCTATCTTTAGACATAAACTCTTAGGTTGTTCTAAGCGAAACCTCTGTGCACTTCAACAATTTGTAAATTTCTCTCAGGATTATCAAATTGCTACATTTTCCTGAAGTATCTGTCTATATTTTCCACTAGACGGGAGGCTCTCAAGGCCAGGGACTGTCATTCTAGTGTGTGGCGTAAGGAATTGCCTCAAACATGATTTTAAGGATATTATAAGCTCACTGTCAAGATGGAAAGACCTTGCAAACCAGTTTCTTTGTGTGGATGGATATGAATCACTAATGATGAATGTAGTTACAGATGGAAATATATAGAAGCATTTATAGACATGTGTGCACATAGATTAATACACAGATACATAGTTTTTGTCAGTTTAGAGGACCTAAAATTAATAGTACAGTATCAATGAACACATCAAGGACCCAAATGTTGATTTGTAACACTTCCCTCTAACAAAAGAAACCAGGGGACCTTTGGACATTTGCTGATCATAGCATAAAAGAGGAGACACATAAGATTAGCCTGGAGCATCCTTTCCTGCCAGGAAATAAGGAAGTGTTCACACACGCGCCCGCACACATAAATGACAGTATGCAAAGGGGCACAAGAGCCAACTAAAAGAGTCCCTAGTGGCCTGAAGATGAAATCATTTGACCCAAAAGTGGTTGAAGTAGTATTGGTTTATAACTCAAAATAAAAAGAAGTATCTGTGAGTCTAGAGTGACATTCATAAGTCCTCGGCTACATTGATGAGTGAGAGGAGAAGAAACAAATCTCCAGAGTGCAAGAATTTATCGCTGAGACTCCAAACCCACGAGCAGAATTACAAATCCCCAGGCTTTAACTGGGGGCAGTGGGTAGGGACTCACTTCTAGAGTACAGTACGTACAGGCAGCACAAAAATAAGTTTATAATGGAGAAACCGGACAAAACTACTGCATCTTATGACTATAGTCAGCATTAACAGTGCTGAGTCATGTTGGTGGCACGTACTTTTGGGATGCTGTGACAAAAATGGCACTCTGATGGTGCAGTCTCCTTCCCTGAACTTACGGCTAGTGTAAACGTGAGAAAAACTCGGAGACATTTCAATAGGTGGCCATCCTACAATACACCTGGTCAATGTACGTTCAAACTGTCAAGGCCACTGAAAATAAGGAAAACGCTGAGGGGCAGTCATAGGAGAGAGGCACCTAAGGTGGTGACTCAGAATAATTGATTTCCTTGGCTTGGATCCTGGAATAAAACACATTTAGTAAAAGCTCAAAAAAAAAAAAAACCTGAATAAATCATAATCTTTAGTAAATAATGACATCAATATTGGTTCATTAATTGTAACTAATGGATTATTTTAATGCAAGATGGTAGCAACAGGGCAGCATCTATGAAGGTGGAGGAGAATATGGGAATGCTCTGAAGTCTCTTCTCAAGTTTTCTAGGAATCTAAAACTTCTCTAAAATTTAAATTCTATTAAAATGATTAAATCAAAATAAGGAGAATAAAATCAGGATTGGCTGAATAATACAAAAGAGGAAATATTTTCTTATTAACAGAGATGCACAGTTTCCTGCCATCACTGGATAGTTCAGGAAAGCAGACATAAGTCACAAATTAATTTAAGAATAGCCTCTACTTTTGCTTCGTTGTGATATGTAGACATGTGTGGAATGCAGACACTTTGCACGCAGTCTTACCCACCATAAGACTAATACATCCCATCTACACGTCAGGTTTTCTTGTCTTTTTTAAATCAGTGGTTTCATACCTCAACTGCATGCCTCTACTCTGGTCTTTGCTTTGTACAGCCTGGTGTCCTGGCCTTGTGAAGGGAAAACCCTGATGTTCCCTAAGGGCTGACTCAGGAGTAGTAATTAGATACTCTTTGTTAGAAGCCATCAAATGATTACAATACTTCCTTTGATATCTTGAGAAACAATGAGGGAGGTGAGAGTAGAGTGAGAAATATGCTCTCTTGGCGAGTTTAGGCAGAGAAAGGTATTTGGTTAATACAGCATGAAGAAGTAGAAACAAAAGATTTCAGTGCTAAAACACAGCATTTTTGATGAGCTGTATTCCGCTCTGTTCCTGTGCCCACACCCAGTGACTGATTTCCTGGGTAATAAAGTTTTTGTTTCAAGCAAGAGCTGTCTGTATTAACACTCTTAAATGGGCTTGATAAAGAAGCTAAAAAGTTAGCTCTCAGCTGTCGAATGACCCTGCTCCTGGGCTTGTGCTGAATTTCATGTATGTGATTCTGTGCTGTTGCTCAGAGAGAGGATTACCTAAATCCTTTTGATAAACAGTTGTGAGGGAGAAAGCAGAGGATGTTGGCATGACAGGGGGTCCTAGGTCAACATATTAATGTCCCTCCTTGGGGACAGAGCCAGCCAGGAGAAGGATGGCTCTGACCTTGAGGGTTTACACCGGGGTAGGGGGTGGGGGTGGGGGAGTAGTCCGACATGAGGTAAAAGCAAGAGAGAAAACCAAAGCAATTTTGATAGTTTACTCACTCCTGTTTAAAGCCTCAGGCTCTTTCCTAGTCTAGCAGGCAAAACAGCTAGGTAATGGGCTGGATGCTTTTAATTTTCCAACATTTGTAGCGAGGTCAGAGAAATGTATTCTGAGGTGTGTGAAGCTTTGGTTATAATTTCATTCAATCCTGATACCTATGCAGTGTGTTTAAGTTTTCAAAGTAACTATGCAAATTTGGCTCCAGCCAAATTCTCCACCTGGTGTCTTCTCTATTTCCCCGCCAAGAGGAAAAAAAAAAATTCCAACACTAGGTCAAATGATTTTTACCACTGTTTTGAAAAATCATCACCGTATATTCCAGAGTTGTTTAGGTAGACAAGACTGTGGAAAGAGGAGGGCAGTGAGGGGTAATAACTACAGAGAATGTGGTATGAGCATCCCTCCAGTCTACAATTTGTTATGCCCAGAGAAAAATGCAATGGGCTCTTTGTCAAAATGTTATGCAAAATTTTCAACGTGGTAACAGCAGAGCATTAAACTAATGTGACAGCCAAAGTCAGGAAGCCATGAACCCAGCTCTTCTTTGAAGTAACAAAACAGGGATCCAATCCTTCCTTGGTCCTTTATCTATTGTAGAACTTTGGACATCTTTCTTATGCACTTGGATTCAAGGATCTGTCCTGGTAAAATGATAGTAATAGCCCTTTGTTGTAAAGTCCTAAATAAGACCGTGGATGTAAAGTGTAAGCATATTGCACTGCGCAGTAAACACTTGATCAATTAATAATTACAGTAATATTACAAGCAGAAAGGAGGGTTGGGTTCCGGGGACTGAATCACTGCTTCTCTCTGCATTCTGTGCATGCAAACAGCATGGCCTGGAGAAACTGCCTCCCACCTCAGCTGGCTGCCACCTTTCGGTTCCTGCTTGTAGGCCTCAGACATCTGTAACTGGTTGCTCCTCCCAGCATAGAAAGACTAGAAAGCAAGGTCAGGCAACCACTACAATGGTCTCCTCCTTGACAAAGCATGTGTTTCCATTTACTACAGTCGCGTTCCCTCAAATCCCTGTCTGTCCCTTTTGCAGTCTGAAATTTCCTGAGGGCCAGTGCTGACCTCCACACCTGGATCTGTGGAGTTAGCTTCCTGTGATTCCTGCCTGCCCATCCCCCCCTGGATTGACCTCCTGTGGGCCAGACCACATAGCGTGTGTGCCCTGTGGCCTTTTAGTCTCTACACTCTCTCTGACCTGACACCATGACGTCTGTGTTTGCCCCCAGGCTGCCTACGAGTCTGTTTGTAGCCCTTTGCATCAGTTGAATGCCCTCCAGTTTTGGCTTGTTGCCCAGAACAGTGACCTTAATCTGCCTGGGCCTTATGCATCAATGCCCCCATAACACACTGGCAAAACGCAGCCCATTTACCCACCCTGGCTGGCCCTGCTCTCGCTGTGGTCTCATAAAGACAGAGGACAATGTCTAGTAGAAACTTCTCCCCTTGTCTGTGTTGGGTGCTCCCCAGCATGCAGTTCTTCCCTTCTAACCTCGAACATTGTTAGTCACTCAACTTTAATCAGCAACACTGGGAAGAGCTGTTCTCCCTCCGGAGTCCTCCTCCCTTTTCCCTGTCTCTAGAAAAGTAGAATGGTTGGGCATTCTTTCCTTTGGGGTCAGCAAAAGTTCTTTGTGAACATGCCTCTTTGTTCCTTATGACTTGATTTTATTCCTTTAGAAAACTCAACTAGACTTAGTGCTGTATTAACACTTTGGGATTTTATGTTAGATGACAAGTCTTAATATCAAACCATTTATTTTTCATTTGGTAGATAGTGTGGAAGTGAGCCACAATGAGTGGAAACATTAGCGGTTAATCTACTCATGCTTACACATGTGCTTACTGCACAGAGTGAGTGCAGTAGCATGTGGTATCTTAACTCCCCGAGAGGTGCCTGTGGTTGAGCGAAGAGCCCCAGAGCGTTACAAAGTGAGCACGGATATGGGATCATGTTATTCAAGGCAATAGTATTTGTACAAGGTGAGCGGTTCCCAGAGTGGGGGTCTGAACACCTGACAGTCTGCAGGAGTCTCCAAGAAGTCTATGGCACGGGAGTCCCTCAGTGAAGAGATTATGCTAAGATAATCTCACTTAGCTCATCAGGAGCATTTGGCAGAGTTCTGGGAGTTGCCATCTTTCCTCACTGCACATCTCTTTGTTGATTCTCCTTCTACAACTCCTCTTCTGTCTCTTTGAAGTTAATCTTGACACCCCAGACCTCTGCATATTGGAATACCCCTTAGTCTTTTTTTTTGTCATGCATTCCTCCAGGTTCTCATCCACTTACCCCTTCTCTGAGACCACCTCATGATCAGCCCTTGTGAGGATGGCCTGTATGTCTTCCATCACGACCATTCATGTCTGCCATGGGTTGACTTGCACCCAACCCCATTCACATCAAAGTTGTAACTGCCAGTATCTCGGACCGTAGCTTTATTACCTTGTTGTAGGTGGAATGAGGTGATGCCCAAGTAGAGTGGGTTCCTCTCCAATAGGACTTGTGTCTTCATGAAGGTGAAGCATTTGTACAGACACACGCATGCAGAGCACCACAGGAACATGGAGCAAAGGGTGAGGATGATGCATGTAGAAACTAAAACACACACACAAATCACAGAAGCTCAGGAGAGGGGAGGAATAGATTCTCTCTTCCAGGCCAGGGTCCCTCCACTTATATATTCATACACCTTGGAAATCCTTGAACAATAAGCTGCCTTTCATTTGCATTCTAGACTATCAGGGCTGTGCTAAACCTGAACTTCACCCAGTGCTCTGTGTGCTCATTCACACCTGCCCCTTTAGATAGTGTATTAGTCAGGGCTTTCCAGAAAAGGAGAACCAAGATGAAAATCAATGGCTGACAAGAAAGACATACACAGAGACACACATACGTGGAAATAAAGTGAGAGAGCGAGAGAGATCATGGAATTAGCAATGAAGAGGGTTAAGCAGTTCCAAGATCTGCTATATGAAAGTTGCACAGCTAACACTGTATTTTTACTCTGAGTCCAAACACAGGAAAAGACCAATGTGCTAGGTAAAACTGTAAGACAAGAGTTTACTTTCGATATTATTTGTGGCTGATCAGCCTTTTTGTTCTACTTAGGCCTTTATTGAGCTAAGATATATCAAGAAGAGTAATCTGCTTCTGCCTATCTATTGATACAAATGTTAGTATCATTGAAAATCAGTGTTACAGACTATTTGATGAAGTATTCGGGCACCTCATGGCCCTGTCAGGCTGCTGTGTAAATTAACTATCGTGTTCAGTTCTATTTTACTTTTCACCTGACTATATCTTATTCTTGGATCTCAGCTAGCATGTCTTTTCTGAAAAATAAGCTCCAACATAGCTCATGTAATGATTAACTGTATTTTTTCTCCCCTTTATGGCTTTTTACCTCTGGATTACAGCTTGAGGTGGCTAAGACAGCAGCTTTTTATCTTTATGACCACATCCTAGGGCCTGGTGTAATACCTGCAGCAGGGGAGTTATTCCAAATTTTTATTCCACTGTGAAAATGAGTAATGGTTCACAGGGAACTAGAATTCCAAATCTCTTTCACCAAGAAACATAAGCAAGGCATGCTAAGAAAGGGAAGGAAAAGGAAGATAAAGACAGTGCATTCTATGATAGTGTTTTGTTCACACTAAGGCAAAAGGGAAGAAAGAATTTGCATTAGATGGTGGGCTGAGTAATCAATACACAGCTCACTGTATTAGGAAAATTTCCAAGTATCCTACTCTCTGACTTGACAGTTTTTCTCTCATGCTTCAGTTCTGGCTATATGCTCCTATTCCAAAAATGGAACTGGCTAAGAGCTTCAGTGTCACCGGGGGTTATGGTTTATATCAAGGTATCCCCCCAAAGCCTCAAGTGTGAAGAGATGGGGTTTGGGGGAGGCAATTGGATCACGGTGCTGTGATACTCGTAGTGGACCAATCCACTGATGTGTTTATAGCTAACTGTGATGTTGGAAGTGAAGCCTGGTTGGAGGAGATGTGTCGCTGGCAGTGAGGCCTGGAAAGCTGTATCTCTCTCTCTTTCCTTGATCTCTCACTGCTTCCTGTCTTATACATCATGAGCTATTTACCTTTTTCGTGCTGTTCTTCCTTGGACCCAGCTGACTATGGACTGAAACCTCTATAAACTGTGAGCCAGAATGAAAAACATTCTTCCCACAATGGGTGTTCAGTATCGTGTCCCAGACACTAGAAAATAACTAGACACAAGGGTCTGTAGGAAATGCAGACTTTCAGGACCACTGGCTTTCTAAATAAACCTTGCATTTCAATGTGGAGTCCAAGTTACGTGAGCTCTGAGCTATGCTACGAACATAGCTCATAAACATAGCTCAACTAACTCGTTGCATAAATTTTGGAAAATATTTCTAAACCAATGCATCTGCAAAGTGATTTAAATGACTAAACCCTTCCTGATTAGTGCTTAGAGTAAAGGAGACAAGAGGCTTAGTTTTACTTTCAGCCTAGGTGCCCTGGGTAGATGGCCAAGGACAGAAGGAATCACTGTGTCTGCCTATCTGCATGCCATGGCAGGATTGTACTCACCACAATTCTAAAGTTCTTGGGGGCTTTGCACTTGCTTTGGTTAGGGCCCCAGAGAATTCAATACAGAGACCATGGTCAGTACCGTTTGGTATATTGGTACTAATCAGAGTTTTATTTTGTGTTTCATTAACCTTGAATATTGGTTTATTTCTGGGCTCCCCTTTGGAGACTTCATTGTATATTTACCAATATTCTCTGGGTACTAACTAATATGGATATTAAATGCTCTATTAGATGCTACTATGGATTTTGTAGTGGATAAAGTGGGGGCTCTGTCTTGCATGAGGTCGTAGTATCTTTGAAGAGAAAAAAAATATGTGGAATAAACCAGAAATGGAGACATGCCAATCAAGGTGCTAAGAAAGGTAGAGAATGGATATTTTGTGTCTTCCTAGCTGTAGTATTGATTTATTTTTGCATATCGAAATAAATATTTAATAAAAAGGTACCTTGACTTACCTAAGAATTAGTATTCATTTTTAGTGTGTTCTTGTTTTGAGCAAGATTTATTCTTTCCCATATTTAAAAAATTGGAATTTATATGCTCTTTCTGAGTAGTTCAATTTAATTACTACTTTAAAATTCAGAACAAAACATCATTAAATATTAATAGGCCAATCTGCAAAAACAAATTTCACTTGGAAGTTTGGCTTAGGTAAATGAGGATTTGAGAAAGTATGACAGTGCCTAAGAAATAACGGAACCAAGAGGAAGTTTGCATTTTCCTTTTTTTTGAATTTCACTTATTTATTTGTAAATGTGGGTCTAAGAACTGTAATTTGCAGCAACTCTGTAGGTCTGTGCTAATTCTCAGAAAGAAAATCAGCTATTAAAGCCACATGAGATATTAGGTTGAGTTTGGTACCAGATGCCAAAGAGAGTAAGAAGGACTTTGACATACTCCATGCCAGAGGACAGACATCATTAAGTCCAGCCAATGCCCCTTTTTAGAATATCCAGAACTGCTGAATCTGAAAGCTGTAGTTCACTATGAAATAACCAATGGTTCTTTTTGCTTTTTAAATAGCAGTTAAATTGTAAGCATAACACATACCAAATTAAGCGTGGACGTATTTTAACTAAAGTCTTAAGGATTCAACTTTGCACCTTCTCAACTAAATCAAGAGCCTATCTGTAGTTAATATTCGAATACAATTAAATCAACAGCATCAACCTGCAGCTTCGTGGTTCTCAATCCATCCCAAACTTTGGGTTCATCTGTTCGATTTTATAATAAGCAGAGCCAGGGTCTTACCTAAGGATTCTGGTTCAGGTGGTCTTGGGTTGGTTTCTGACGTAAACAGCTTTCAAATTCTGAAGGTATCCCAGTGTGTAGCCAAGTTTGCCATCTATGGCTTCAAGAAAACATCCATTTCCATGCGGATGCCTCGCCTCACCTGGCTCCAGTGACTTCCAAGGTCCCAGGACTGCCTGACTCGTTTCTTCACCAACACTTGTCCCGGGTCTCTGAAGAAGTCACCAACTGCTTCCTCTCTAAAAGGTGCTGAGATTTGGGCTCATGTGCACTTACTTGCAGGCAGTAGCATTCTATCCTACATTGTTTCAGGTGCCCATTTTTTTCCCAGCTGCAGAGTGAGAAAGAAATAGTCAGGGTAGATATCATCTTGCTATTTTTCAATTTTATGCTGCCTAAACAATATTCATAACAAGCTCTGTGGTAAATCTCTCATTCACTGTCACAGCTTTTCTACTGTTTGGCTGTACTTTTATATTTTTCCTCCCTCTAAGTATTGAAAACAAATTAAATTCAGAAAATAGAAGATCCAGGGAACACAGCAAATAATTATTCCTGCCAGGCATGAGTATTTAGCACCTGCATGTTGGGGAAACATTCAAATTGGTTTGCTTTGTATATGCTGTAAAAGTGCTCCCTGGAGCTGAGGAAATCTCTTTTGGATTTAGTTGATATTTATGTATTTATTTGATTTTGAAAATGTAGGCGATAGGCGAATTAGGTTAGGTTGCAAGGTCTCTGGGTACAGCCACAGGATTTTGGAATATTGCATTTGGTCTGGATCTCATATTGAAGTCAGATTTGGGTTATTAATCTGTGGACCTGGGGCCGGATGGATTATATTAAAAAAAGACTTTGTACACTTTCGTATAACTCATTTTTGTCATGCAGCATTATATTTCTCAGTGGCTAAAGGTTCACAAATGGCTCATAAATATTTTGTGAATGAAGGCTCGGGGATGATAGTTTGTCACAGCCAGAATGAATGGATGCAAGAGATAGAAGAAAAAAAAAGTGAGTTACAGAAATTTCATTGCTTCTACATATCATGGTGAACTGATTTAGAGGTCTGTGTAGTTTCTCCTTAATTACTTCAGAGATGGTTTTGGAAAATTCAACTCTAAATGGGAAACAGGATGATTTATGGCACTATTTTATGAGATGGAATTAAAAATTCAAACCAGAATGTGTAACTGTGGCGGCATGAGATGACTCATTAAGCGGCAGGGAACGTTGCCATGCACTGGACCACACCTGCTAGGGAAGAATCTTGCTGATACCTGCCCATTCTTCTGCACTCAGCAGGAACCAAAGGGTCCCAGATCAGTGACTGGAGAAAAAAAAAAAAATCTTTGTGTGAGCTTGGGCAATAGTCTATAATTTCAAAAACAAAAAATATCAACTACTTCTGTTATGTACCAAAATCTGGAGACTGCGCAGTCTGGAATTCAGACATACAAGTCTGAAATTTAAGAAATGGTGAGCTCAGCTTTACCTGTCAAATGAACTTGGTAGTAGCCACAGATTCTTCTGTGAAGACAAAATAAAATCATATATGGAAAGGCCGTTGGCGAACTAGATAAAGGAATATAAATGTGAATTATAGTATGATGGTCTAAAATCCCCAAAGAAATTACTTCAAGATCTTTCCCTACATTATTAGCATGAAGCAGAACAGTTGTTTCACAATTGCTCTACCCAGGAGGGTTGATCAAGGCCAAAAGAAAGTTGATGTGAAAATTTTCTGAATTGTACCCACTGGCATCTGTTTCCTCTTCATGGGGGCCTGGATGCATGCACTGTTTGTTTCATTGGATCAGTACTTATGGTCTATTAAAATGTGCAAAGAAGATGAAATTTCTCCATCTCATTTACAAATATCTGGAATTTTCTTGTGACCGCCTTCTTGGTAAGTAGTGGGCGCATTCAACTTTGGCCAGCTGACTTTGTACAATAATGGAGATAAATTTACGTTTCTCAGTCTAGCTGTAAAAATGCCAAGTCTTCCAATTCTCATGATTTGTTCTCCAAGAAAACTCAAGAATGGCATATGTGATTTTGAGACAGCAGAGTGACGGATTCTAAAATGCAAGAACAGTCTTCCAGAGCCTCCTCTCTTTGAATACCATTCTGGACTGTTTGGTCTTTGGCGGTGTCCATGACCAGTATAGCCTGTGATATGTTTGCTCTTGCCTTGATGGGTTCTATATACTGTCTTTGTAACTTGGTCTCAGCTAGAATCTCTGTCTTCCTTGCTGAGTCTCAGCTACATCACATTTCTACCACTGGCAGTACCTGATATAACCTCCGTGCTTCCCCACATGATCAGAGAATCCTAGTGTATCTCACTTCAACTACTTTTCAGTCATACCTAGTGGTCTGGCAGATGCTGGGCACTGCCCATGTAGCCTAGAACCAAGAATACCCCAGAAAGTTGGGCTTATTAGTTATCTTTGAAGTCACCACCTCCTCTCATCAGGTTTTCAATGGTAATCTGTATTAGAATCAGTTTTATAGAGTTATTTATTCTTAAGTTTTTCATCAATTTATCTAAAGTACTTTTTGATCTTGGAGGTAATGTCTGGAGAAAGACGATTGGGATCCTTATGGCTCATCCATTGCTGTGCTTCTTAAAATCTTCAAAGCCTGGTTGGACTCCATTTTGCTACAGACAAAATTTTCCTATTCCAGCAAACAAGTCCCTGGCCTGCTCACTGTGAGTGGAAGATACATATTAGATATATTACAATCACACTTTAAGAGCTGAATCCTCCAGATTTACTTGCTGATATGGAAAATTGCTTTAACCTTTAGATAAATATTTCTCAACAAAGCCTGACTTCAGACCTTACTGTCTTACTATGAAATATTATTTTCAATGCCAGGAACAGAAATGTAACTATTTATTTCTGCTTTGATTGTAACAATTTAAACACCTTCTCCCTCCTCCTACACACCCAGGCTATGCATCAGATACCAATCAGATAATATTTTAGGTGTTAGGAACGTGGTATTGAAGGAAACACAAAATTCCTGCTTCTACAGCGCTGTCTTTCTACAAGGAAGACACAAGTAGATAAACATGAGAGGAGGTGCCGTGCGGTATGTAGAAAACAGAGCAGGGGAGGGTGCTAATAGTGATAGAGATGAGATTCTGGGCTTTGCTTTAAATGTAGCATTTGAATAAGACCAGATGGAAGGAAGGGTGTGAGCCATGGCCAAGGCCGAGCTAAAGAAGGTCATACAAAAATTTATAAATAGAAAGCCTGTGAATATTTTAAAAAAAATATTCTTGATATTTTTGTCATTCCTGATTCCAAAAGATAATGTTTGGTTTTAAACAGATTCACACTGAACATTAGTAACATATTATACTTCTTAAAATGCCACAAAATCATGTCACGTCTATATGCAAAATTCTTCAGGATTTCTTCATTATTTATATGACAAAGTCATTCATTTAATTTACATACAATAAAAGGTAAGAATGAAAAAAATGGATGTAATGTAATTTTTGCTTGCAAGGACCTAATTATAAAAGTGTGTAATAGGAAGAAGGCTGGAAATGAACATAGGGTCTTTGGAAATACCGAAGAGACATTCATATGTCCCAGGAGGAAGTGGGAGGTCAGAAAAGGCCTTCCACTGAGTCTTGTGGTGACTGGAAGGTACCAGAAGAGACACTGAGAGAGGGAATGGCATGCTGACTAAATACGCTCCTGGTTAAGACAGAGGCTAACAGTGTTAAGAAGCAAGGCTAGAGAAGTGGGCAGAACAAGGAAAGCTCTTATAAGCCCAACGCGTGCACTGGCACATCTTTCTTACCAGGCTCACGTCTGGCATCCCAAGCAGCTTCTGCCTTTCCAAGGCTCAGCTGGGCATCCTCCTCTGCTACCTATTCACACACAGAGTGTTCATTTCTTAAGTCCTGATTACAGCCTGCCACAGCTGGGAGCCTTCCTTCGTTACAGCTGTCCAGTGTGATCTAACAAATATTTACCCTTAGGCTGTGCTCACATTAATTCAGCCACTGCTGCCTCTTGTCACTTCAAGGTTCCAAGTACCTATATTTTTCTTGGAAAGGTTGTGCCTTTGAGAGCACACAATAGCTTGTGTTTCTCCCATAGCATCCAACACAATGGTCTGTCTTGGTAGAGACCTATTATTTTAAACCTGCCTTGTCCAGTATGGTAACCACTAGCCACGTGAACACATTTAAACAAGTTTAAAAAAATAAGATGAACATTCAGTTTCTCAGTCTCACTTGTCACATTTCAAGTGCTTAATAGCCCAGGTGAATCCAGTAGCTACTATATTTAGCAGAAAACAGTTCCATCATCATAAAAGTTCTTTGGCCGTCACTGCTTTAGAATTTCCAGATTGTAAAGGGAATTTCTAGATGAGAACTGCTTCAGGCTACTTAGGAGTCATAGCTATAAATTGTCAAAAGAGTGCCATTCAGTTCTATGGCATATGATATTAAAATTATTGATGAAACATTATAATTTGACTCCAGATAATTTATTTTTATAAGCTTGGCAATATACAAGTAGATAGTTATTGAAGAAATAAAAATAGTGGTGCTTCACTGACATCTATTCTGTGCCAAATATTATGTTAATATGCTATATATATTTTTATGCTATATATATATTTTGCCATATGTATTTTAATTTACAGCTTAGAACAACCCTTTGAAATACATACTATTGGAAGAGAGAGAACATAGGTCATCGTGGTGACATAATTTGGCTGCAAGACTTGGCTAGGAAGATGTAGATCCAAGACTGCTGACCCCAAAGCCTATCCAGAATATGAGGGCCAATGAGATCTAAGAAATGTTATTATTTTACATATAAGCATTCTATAAAATAAAGAAAAATTAATGACCCTTCCAGACTTCATTCTCCTTCCTTTTTCCCTACAAGGGTGAGTGTTGCCCTGAAGATAATGTCCAGGTATCTATATTCTCATTCACATATACATGTATCTAAGACAACATATTGCATTATTTTGAATTTTTAAAATTTAAATTAAAGGAATTCAGTGTGCCCCAGTTTAGACTTTCATTCATTTTTTTTTCAGAATTAATTCCTAGTAACATGTACAGGGAACTTTGATTCTTTATTTCTATTGTTTTGTGTTTTCCCATATGTGAACATACTTTATCCATCTTTCTATAGATAGACTTTTATGTTATTCCTAGTTTTTTCTATTAATCAAAACACTGCAAAGCATAACTGCATATGTATTGCTGTAAGCACATTGTAGGCATTTCTATATGATACTATATATCTCAGAAGAAAAAGTGGATGTATCTCAGATGGAAATTTCAGAGTACTTGGTTATATCATTTCCATGTCACTAGATATTAGAAAATTGTTCTAAAAATAGATTTTGATTAATAATCTCATTGAATTTTTTTTTTACTTTCATGCTTGAAATATTTTACTTTCACACAGCTTTGTAAAACTTGGAATTTTCCAACTTTAGTTTTTGTCATTCTAATGATTATGAATTTACTTATTTTCTTAGTGATGTTGAATACATTTTCTTATATTCAAGGTTCTTCCACATTTCATTCATGATCTGCTGAATCCATTCATTGCCTGTGCTGTGGAGTTGTTTTTCACTGATTTGTGGAAATCTGATTAATCCCTTTTTTTTGTTTTAAAGAGAAAACAATAAAAATAATGATATAGAATTTCATATCAAGATAATAGGAAATTAACAAGGTTAATGCATATTGCCTTCAAGTAATTACTCAGATTATAAGATATAAGCACATAAAACTGATGAAACAATATAGGCAAAAACCATTCTTTTTAATGAATACTAGAAGAAATTAGTAGTATAATTATCTTAAGTGGGCAGCATATGATTTTCCATTTTGTCTTTCTCTTTCATCTGATTCTTTAGGTGTTTTCAATTTCAAAAAATATTTATGATTTCCTTTTTCATAGTTTGCATTTTGAGTCTATGAATGTTTTTTATTTCTTAGTATCATATTTTCAAGATAATCTTAAATTTTCTTCTAAAAGTTTTAAAGCTTTGGTTTTTATATTAAAGACCTTGGTCAATTGGAGTTTTATTTTTTATTATAATATACAGATATTTTATATTATAATATAATATACATGTATCTAATGTTTTCAAGCATATAATCAATCTGGCTATTTTAGTTTTGAGCATCTTCTGTCCTCTTTTTACAGAGCTCAGTTTTCTTGTTCATGTAACTCTATGCTTATTGAACAAATGTGTGGACCTGGCTTGGTCTCAATTCTCTGCCATCGTATCTTCAGTTTATGTCATTGTTTAAAATCTCGTAATTTCTGATAGTTAACAGTGCACTTATTTTCCCTCTTCATTGTTATTCCAAGTTGGCTTGGCTAGTTTTGTCCGTCTCCCTCTTGTTTCCTTCTTAGTTTTTAGAACCGCCTGGCAAGTTTTGAACTGTGCCCAACTCATTCTGCCAAACTGCTATTTGGAATCTATGTAGCGAAGGCTCTAGACTTTAATCCTCAGCACCCCGTGTGGTGGATGAGGCTGTGTTCATAGGCTTCTGGTGAGAATGCCTCCCTTCCCCTCACGTCACACAGCTTGCCCAAGATAGAACCCGTGAGGGCTGCTATAGTTGGTGTCTGATGTCTCCCCGAAGGCCTTTGTGTTAAAGGCCTGGTCCCCAGTTTGACCCTACTGAGAGCTGCTGGAAACCTCCAAGGCTGGGGGCCCACTGGGAGATTTTAAGTCATGGGGGTACAGTTTATTAAAGGGGACTGCAGGACCCCAGTTTCTCTTTTTTGATCCCTGGCCGTGAAGTGAACCATTTCCTGTATGAGGCCCTCTCTGCTGTTGCCATGGGCCACCCCCAGCAGGACCTGCAAATAACATGTCCACTTTGCTATGGATTGCAATCTCTGAAACTATAAACAAAATCTAAGCCAATAAGGTCATTACAAGTGGCCTTGCTCCAGTTAGCAGCCCTTGCCTAGGGCATCATTCTCTCACCTTCTGAAGGTCACGCAGCAGAGGTATAGGAGTGGGACTTTGTGGCCTCTACCCAGAACTACCGAGGAGCAGAATGTCTTTGAGTGAGGGTCTCTGGCCTCTCTCAACCTCTCGAACATGAAGATGATGCTGATTTCTATTTCACAAGCTAAAGAAATGGTAACCAAAGTGCCTGGCAATCAGTAAATGCTCAAGAATTACCACATTGCCTTACAAACAACCATGGCCTGCTTCCGTGATTCACCGCCTGAGGGCCACAGACGACTGTCCCGTCCACTTTGTCTGGGGAATGCTTTTCATTCTGGCCCGTATCTCTCTCCTTTGGGGATGATGGCCAATAGCAGCTCATCACTGCATCGGTTCCATACCTATGATGCTGTGAGCCTTGTGCCCGTGATCCTTTGCTTATGTCTTAACCATGTAACCCAGCTACTCTTTACTTCCTGGATGTGAAAGCAGCTCAATTTCTCTTTGCCTCGGTTTTCTCATCTGTAAATCAGGCCAATCATAGTCAGCCTTATTAGTATAACTAAGTAAGTTATCAAGTAAAAGTGCCTAGAAGAGTATTCACCACAAATAGGTCCTCTTTAACCTCTGGAAAAAGAAAAATAAATAGTTGTTCTACACTAGATGTTGCTTAAACGTATCCTTCCTCATGCTAGACTGTCAAATATAGATATTAAGGTAAACTGAGGCACAATTGAGACTACTGAGGCAGGCAGAGTTTAAGCAATGTGTGAGGATTTATTGCAGCCTGGGTGTGGCCAGGCCAAGAATGAAAAGACCACTGGCCCGAGCAAGGGGTGAGAGCATGTTTTATACAGGTATTGAGGTGGGGAAGGGGGCATTGTTGAGGGGGGTGCAAAAAATTTTGGGCCTCTGAGTAGGGGGGTCTGGGGCTGGTTGACAGGGTGATACTGGGCACAGGAGGGTGCTGGCAGGCACAGCATGTCTTGTGGGTTTTCAAGGAATCAGCTCTCTGCAGGTGGAGGCTGCTGGGGCAGCTGCTAGCTGGTTTAGCTGCAGGAAAGCTGCCAGTGTCCTGTTAATGCTGTGCACCGTGGGGCTGAATAACAGATCTGCCTGGGGAGTTTGTTCCCCCTGACTGGGTGGGGGTCTACTCTGAAGACCTGACAATAGACAGTCCCTTGTTAGATATTTGATGTTGGGAAAGTTCTGTAAAACTACTTTCTTTTCCTCAGCCTCGGGCCCTTCCTGACTAACAAGGAATAGGAATCATGTCCATTTTGAGGATTAGTAGAAAGCCTGTGTGTAAACTGGCTGGTATATTGGAGTGGCTTCATGTTTCTGAGTGTTCCTTATCACCACACTTCCAGTTAGCATCACTTGTTAAATGGCTTGTTAAATTTGAGGTCATATTTGGGCCAAGAATGAGGGCGATGGCCAGCCTAATGGAATAGGAATTCTCCACTTCAATCCTTAGCCCTGAGAGCTTACATCCAGTGAATGTTATCACAGATATTTTTTTAACCAGGAAAAGTTATCTGTACATGAGCCTATGATAGCCTGTTTTAGCTAAGATATGAGTTTGAGTATCCTAAAGGAAAAGGCTGGCTTATAGAGCCCTAGAACTTTTTTAAGCAACAAAACAGTAAACTTCATGCCACTAAACTTACCAAAGAAATTCAGTGGGGCCAGGTGGTGGCACCGTCATGGGCTTTCGTTGGTTTGGGGACTTTCCTGGTTTAGGTCCAAGTGCTGCGCTACTTCTGCAAGACCTGCACCACTTCCTCTCCAATGGCTTTGGTAGGAGAAGAGAAAGTTGCTACATCAATGCAGAAGCATTCGATGCTTCCTCTTTCTCTTCTTGTTTCAATCTCCCTCCCAGACGTGACCCAAGGACTGTGGGATTGAAGGTGTGGGTGTGCTGTCTACTCACCTTGTAATGCAAGCTGGGAGAAAAGATTTGAAAATGAAATAGCAAGGGGAGTAGAGATTGAAATTAATTTTGAAGAAGTTAGATGTAATTATAAAGCAAAACCCCAGTATCACAGCTGCAGCTGTCCACCCAAATACAATCTTCACAGTTGGTAAATTTGGCTTCATATTCATTAGTGGCTCTCTCTCAGCTCGTGGATGTGTTCTAATAATAAATGAATTTTTAATAGCTTCAGACTGAAGGAATTATAACACAAAGGTCATTGTTTATTTTTCAGTGACTTTTGGTAATCTAATTCTAAAGATTTATCATAAGAAAATTCATTCCTTGTGGAATTGCTTGGCGGATGAAAGGGCTACTTTTGACAAAACTCCAGATTGACGATGTCAAATTAAAGACAACAACGTAAAGAGAGGCTGAAGGTGTAGCCCAGTGCATAGAATTACAGGCTTCTGGTTCTAAGAAATCACCTTGAGTTTGGTTTCTGATGGTCTGTATTACGTAGGATACAAAACTGAATAATCTAAGGATAAGAATTTAATTTTCATAAAAATTAATGTATTACTATCCTTGTTTTGATTTGTTTTTCCCTTTAATACAGAAAGGATAGGTGTACATATAGAGACTCATGCATGCATAGAACTTCTGGACAGTTTTTGAGAATTGATTATATAATGCACAACGAAATGAACAGATACTTTGAAGAAAAAGAGACATTAAGGTACCTGCTGCTGATTTTGTAGCGTCATGATAGGAAATCTAGCAATATTGTTATTCTATGTTCAGAGCGATATTAGTCTGTTTTATCTTGTTTAATTTCAACATACTTGAAGGTATGGACAGTTGTTATGAAGAGAACAAGAGACATTATAGCAGCCATTGTTGACTTCCCTATTGTCTGGTCTTAAAGACCTAAAAATGCCTACACCATCCTGTTCTGATCAGTTTTATACTATTTTGTTTTGTAAGAATTAATTGTGCATGAAGACATGGATGACTTTTTGGAAGAAAACAAGAGATAATATGATAGACAGTGAACATCTCTGGTGGTCTTGCGTTGAAATCTGTGTCTCTTGTTTTCTTGCGATGTTTTGTCCTGTTTTGTTATGTTTAATTCTACCTCTTTAAAATAAAAAAATTAATATTATTACCCTTAAAATTTAGGCTGCTATAGAAGCTCTGTTATAGTATAGAAACCCAGGCTCCTTCACAGTACACCCCAGTACTATACTACTGGTTAGCATTTGTGTGGACCCCATAGTTATATGAAGGAAGGGTCAAGATGATGGTGCACCCTTGCTTTTCAGATGGATGGCAAAAGTCTCCTACTTGCGTTTTTGTTTGTTTAAATACCATTGGTCAGAACATGTCACATGACACACTTTCTGCAAAAGAGAGTGGGATATGAAATCCTAGTATTGGGCAACCATATTTGGAGCCACAAATTCAAAAATGAAAGAGATAAAAGATCAGTGGGACCTAATGTAGATTTTGTGTTCACAGGACCTGTGGGTTTTGATTTGTGCATACCACAGGGTCTAGAAGAAGTTTTCACACCAAGCAAGCCCTCCAAACCTTATGCTATTTTAGAATAACTAGCCGTTCCTTGGTACCCAGAAATGTATACCTCAGTAACAGGTTTTATGGACACTGGGCGTGTTTTGGACTCTTTTATTCTACTGTGTGTCTATTTTGTCTAAGAGATGACATAAGATAAATAAGACAAATAGTTATATTTACTAAAGATTAAAATAAAGTGTTAGAAATTTAGGAGATGAAGGTTTTATTTTCCACAATGCCTCCTTTTACCAGGAATAGATCGTGGTAGAAAAAGCGGCAGTAATTCTCCACATGCTGATTTCTAAGGTGTCCCAACACTTGCTCACAAATTTCATGGGGCAGAATATTTGCAGGTATTAATTCTCAGATTTATTGGGAGTTTGACTAAAGCTCCTGCTTTTCTCCTGTCTTTCGTCTTCCTTCATTATTATCATTGCAAATGGAAGTATTGGACTGTTTAGACTTCATGAGGTAATAAATGAATGGTAATTAGGAATAAGACATGGGGGTTTAAGTTTCAAATCAGCCTTGAAATCAGGATCCTTGTTCAGTCTCTGTTTAGCATATCTGTTGAAACATGTACTTTACTCTTCCGAATCATTAGTACATCTGAGCAGAGAGAGATCCCGGATGACCTGATTATCAAATGTTTGTCCCTTCTTCTCAAGGCCACGTTTGAAAGGGGGGTGAGGGGGTGAGGAGGGTAGAGATGATCAGAGAAAGGAAATGAACTCAGTTTTCTTCTTCCTCTTAGCACTGACATGTGGGAAAGGCATTGGAGCTTTTCTCTGCATAGGTATGAAGATTGTGGATGATCTCCAGATGCAAGGGTATCTTACGTATTACACATAAATGCGTAACATAATGAAGCTGCATCAGACATATCGGACTACACTGGTGATAATGAATACTCAGATGTACATTACAATGTGTTTTAATCTGGTAAACATTAAAAATTAGGAAAATATAATGACATACTTCATATAATCTGAAGATATTATGACATTATGATATGAAAAATGTAAGCAATTAGGAAATGATTCATAAAATATCTTGATTAGTACTGTATATCTTCTGAATACCACCCAGGTTTGGAAGATTTAGGCTGTCCAGTTTTATTTGACACAGTTAGGAAACATGATTCTGAATTAATTCTGAAATCTAAGGTTATTTTTCCTTTTTATCCTGTTAATCAGGAAATACAGTTTGTGTTTTACAGATTTACCTTCAGCTATATGAAAACATAGTAAGATAGACAGGCCTAGGAATGAATTGGTTGGAAACTCGAGGTGACTTTGTTTTGCTATTGAGTTTTCCTAGGAATGTGCTATGAGCCCTCTTGATTTTCAAGGGTCAGTTTTCTTACGTAAAATTGTAACCTCAGGAGAATCATGGAAAGAAATTCATGAGGTCAACTTACCTCTCTCCATAGTACTATATCAAGGTACGGACCAGAAAGAACTTGAGATACATTCAAGTAACAAAATTCTGTTTTAAATAAGAAAAAATAAATCTCTGAACCACCATAGAGGAATCCAATGAACAAATTCTGCATACATAAACAAGCACCAAACCCGGCTTTTCCCTTGAAGATCTCTCCAGAACCCTCAGGACATTGCTATTTCAATTTTTATTCTTGCATAGAGTACAAGAAAATGAAAAAAGTAAAGTGTAAGCCCACTAAATGGGAGAAATTTAATAGGCACTCTCTGGATAAGCCTTAAACTTGAATGAGGAATAAGCCCTGCCCTCTCCAAATGGACAGAGTGCAAAACATTCATCTTCTCGACTGTGGCTCTAACTGGAGGAAAATAGTATCACCAAGCCTTTATACCAAAGAGCTAGTGTTCTTGCAGTTTTTGGTAGACTTTCATGTCGCTGTTTAATACAAAAAAAATCATCGAATTCAATGTAAAATAGTTTTAAATAGTCTCCCCACTTCTTTTTCTTCTTTTCTCCAATAAAGCAATGGACAGGCACAAACCCACATTCTGGCTGGAGAAACTTAGTTTCACTCTGCACCTTAAGATGGTCCCACTGACAAATTTACAGGGAGAAGAGCTTCTCACGTTCAGCTACAAAAGCAAACACAGATACTGCTCCCCGACACACAAACATATACATCCGCACACATACACACACAGTCTACATGAGGGAGAAAAAGCAAAAAACAACAGAGAGCCTGCAGTGAGATTTCAATGTTGGAAGTGTTTTGATTTTGTAAAGACTAGCAAAGTGCTTCAATATTAGAATAGCAGGCTCAATATATATACAAAATGTTTGTATTTAATATATATCATATATATTATATAAAATGCATGCATAATATATAAATATATAAGTATAAATGCATGTATTATGTATAAAGCATGTATTTTATATACATATGTATATATAAAATGCATGTACTTAGTATGCTTACATAGAGCATAAAAATATGATTAAGAAATTAAGTTTGAATAAGAAGCAAGTAGAACTCTTAGAAATTAAAAGCCCTGATGGATGGATTAAACAACTTACACATAGAATCAATGAGCTTAAAGATAGATCCAAACCAGCTATTCAAAAAGCAGTCCAGCTATATAAAAAATAAAAAAATATTAAGATGATAAGAAATATGATAGAGTGAGAAAATTTAATATTTACCTATTTGAAATTAAAGACTAAATAGATCAGAACAGAGGAAATATTTTAACATATAATGTGTTGGCAATTTTCGGAATATGTTAAAGCACCAATTTAAAATATAGGAAGCCCATGGTATGTATCAAAAATTAAAACTGGAAGTCCAAACAACTGAAACTAAATATAGGTAAAGAGTCCTTAGAAAGAGGTAGAGAAAAAGATCAAACCACAAAGATGAAGAAGTTAGGTGAAGAACTGTTGTCTCTAGGATATCAGAGGCAGCCAAAGAAATCATAAAGTTAAACATGTCTCAGCACCTTAGGGTTCTGTACCTAATGAAACCATCTTTTTCCCAATGGGTCAAATAGGAATGTATCAAGTAAATGCAGTCTGACGGAGTTCCAGACCAGATGCCATTTTCTAGGTGTATAATCTTCAAGCAGGAAAAAGTGACCTAAATAGAAAATCCCAAAATGTAAGAAGACATGGCAGATGTTTGAAAGTAGTCATGTAAAACTCAATTAATTTTGGCTGTTAAAAAGCAGTAAACACTGTAGCACTTTTCTTTTTTTGTAAAAGTATTTTAGGCCAGATTTTTTTATTTTTGGTGCAGGGGATCAAAGCCACAGCCTTGTGCATGCAAGGCAAGAACTCTACCACCAAGTCACATCCCTAACCCTAGGTAAAAGTATGTTAGAAATAAATTACTGTAGGTGGCCTACTCACCACCCTGGTGAGCAGCTGGGGGCCTGGCAAGCCACTGGCACACCAGGGCGAGAACTATCAGCAACTCCTGAGCTCTGCGTCATGTGGGAACTTTGGGCGCTGGGAGAACAGGTGGCCTACTCGCCACCCTGGTCAGCAGCTGGAGCCCTGCCGGTGCGTGGGCTAAGAATCAGACATTGATTCCCTCCCCCCGCCATTAGCAAGTAGGCACCAGTGGTCTGAGTATCTTTTTGGAGGATGAATGTGTACAGTGTAGCAAGTGAGGGGGATTTCCTTCTACAATCTCTTTGAAGGCAAATATTTTTATCACTGTTTTGCTCAGTTTTGATTAATGGTACTGCTTTATTCAGTATTCTGCTTTTAAAAGTTCGATATTTCCTTCCATTTTCCTCTACCTGATTGAAAGAACAGCTAATGGGAACAAAATGGGCTGTACTATTGAGCCCATTGCTTGTGTCCTGGTGACCTGCTCTGAGGTTCTGTGGTAGTTTTATTGCACTGCAGTCCCATGGGTTTGTTCTGTCTTGTTCTGCTGTATTTTGCTACCTTCAAAAAAAAAAAAGTAGATAAGAAAGTAACAAAATACCTCCAAAAATCTCCCAACTCCACCAAAGCTGATCCATGGATCATGGATGAGGAGAAACTCAAAAACAAGGCAACAGAATTATATAAGGTGATTTAAAGTATGTAACAACAACAAAACAAGTCAGTAAGGTACTAAGCAACCTGAAACAGGATATAACTAAGCAGATAATGGACTTAAAAAGTAAAAAGAAGAAAAGAAAGTGCTCTGCATGTGCTGAATGTATGTTTAAGTGTGTAGGATTGATAACCATGTTGCTAAGTTGTTACTGGATCATTGAACTTTTTGCAGTCTCACTGTTTGAATGTCCACTTTGTATGCTTTAATTTTGTAGCTTTAACAACTAGGTCTAAGAAGACAATATGTAATTTATCAACTAGTGATTTCTTACTGCTTTTTTTTTTCTGAGATTCTGTATTGTTTCTACCCCTTTTTCTGTTTTGCTTTTTTTCCCTCTTTAAATAAAATTAAAAAAAAGAAATAAATTACTGTAATACAACAGTATGTAAGTAAAAAACAACTAAGAACCTTCTAATTTCAAGAGGATGATAAATAAAAGGGTCATCTTTTGATTTAAGCAAGTTCTATTGTGCTAAAATAGCTTTGGATAGCTACCTGAGTTTAGGCACAGAATATAAACTTCCAAACATCTAGGAGTGGAAAGAGGGAAACAGAATTAGAAAATAAGAACAACAAAATGGACAAAAATTCCTCAGCTGTTTTGAGGGAAAGCAATGAAGAATGGGGAAAAATTTGTACAAATATAAAATGTATAAATTCAAATATATTAGTAACAGATAAATAATGGATATATTATTAGATTGGAATAATACACAGAAGTTAAATTTAATAAACTAATTCTCCAAATCCATTCTTTCCTTCTTGTAGAGCACATACTGTCTAGATAGACAATGTATTTCCCAGCTGCCAATACAAGTAGGTCTGTTTCTTCCTTGCTTTTTAACCAACTGTTTTTCTTTGTTGTGTTTTGTTTTTGAAGCAGGGTCTGCTATGGAGCTCAGGCTGACCTTGAATTCACTACGTAGCTCAGGTTGGCCTTGGATTTTAGGAAATCTTCCTGCCTCAACTTCCTGAATATCGGAATAATTGACATGTGCCACTATACCTGGCTAGATAGATCTATTTCTATTAAGTTTCTGACAAAGAAATCATAATAATGTGATATTACTTTAGTATCATTTTTAAAAATGAAATCCCCACCTGTCCTGGTCTAGAATTCTTTACCTTCTCTTTTTTGGGCTGAAATTTGAACCAGTCTACAGCCTCGTTTGACTTAGGCAGAGGTCCACACAGCATACCAGGTAGATGGCCCTGGGTTTGCATAACTGTGTAGAGCTGAAGGGGCCCCAAACTCTGAATGTCATTCTCAGAACTGTTACTTGAAAGAGGAATTAACTTGCTTTATTAAGCTATTGTGGTTATAGTAGTTTAGACATTGCCCTAATAAATGCTATGTACACCAATATCAATAAAATGTTATAATGTGCAAATAAAGAATCACATTGCGGAACATAGAGCAGAATTTGTTTCATTTTTATATTTATGCATTATATGTATGTGTGTGTTTATGTGTGTGTCTAGAAGAGGAAAAAAGGAAATGTGATAAAATGGGGACTTCTGCATTTTAAACAATGCTGTGTTTCACAGTGAAACTCTGGTGCTTTAAATTAATTTTTTACTAGAGTTCTATTTGTGTGACTGTGACTAAATCACTATAAAAACACTCAGTCCACAGCCTGATGGAGAGTTAGCAGTGCCCCATGAGTCAGGCATGGCCACGAACTACCACATTGCCAGAAGTGTGCTGTGAGACTTGTCACTCTTAAGAGACTTTTTAACATCTATTTTTTCTATTGATACAGAGTTGGTATTTGAGATGTGCTTATGAACACTGACTAGGCAATTTGGTGGTACATCAACACATTTTTTCTTCCTTCTTGGGATTTCCTCCTTTCTTCTTTCACTTCTTTTTTTTTCTTTGATTTCTCCTTCTCTAATTCTTTATAATTTTTTCATCATGATTATCAACAATTTGGATCTTTCTTTCCATCATTTTATATTGGTGAAAAGGGCCTGGTTCTTCCTTCCCACCTCTTCTTCCCAGGAAGTGTCAAGACACAGGTAGTGAGCTGGCCAGCCTGAGTAGCCCAGGTCCCAGTCTTGCTCATCACTGAAGAGCTGTCAACTGTCCAAGGAAAATGAACTAGCAACTTGTTGGGAATTTGAGATTTGATACACAGTGGTGTAAAAGAATAGGACCCTTTGCTTCACTCTAAAAAGTCTATGCAGATGTTACTTGTGGCTGTTGAAACCATAATCATTCGGAATAATTGTTAAGAAGAGAGATGAAAATGAGATAAAAATGGAAGAAGAAATAAAAACTAAATAGGCAATGGTGGGGTAAGGAAGACACAGAGTGAGAGGGAAAGAGAGAAAAGAAAAAGGAAAGTAGGCATTTGATAATGACTCGATGCTGAATTCACAACGTTTTAATTGAAATATGTACATTGAAAACATACACTAAAAAAACTGAACCAGTATAAGTTGGGCTTCTGTTTTTTATACTCCAATTATTTATTGAAATAAACTTTGAGAGAATTGATTTACCAGGATGTAGGGCGGAAGCACAGTGCTTGTACTGAAATTTACAATTAAAATAACATGCAACATTAAAAAAATGGTTTTTTCCTGAGCTATCTCATCAGAAAAAGGACAAGATCAACTACATTTTTGTCACTAGTCTGCTTAAGTCCTACTCAGTAGAAAACGCAATCTGAGATACAGTATTAAAAACTTTCAAATCTGAACAGTTTATATTGTACTTGTTCAGTGAACAATAGCATGCTTATATTTATTTTATATAAAATATAAAAGTTACTATGAAAGTCTGCACGTTTTACAACTAGTAATATAAGGAAAAAACCTTAACGTCGGGTTTGGCAGGAGCAGCTGGAACAGACACCACATTTGAAGGAAATAAAGAGAATTAACAAAATCTGTTATTTTTCATTTGCTTTTTGGCTTCATATTTAAACAGAACAAAGTAAGTGTGGTAAATAATCCACGAATGTAAATACTGCTGTCACATCTCTATTAATCATGTAGTACAACATTTGATATTCTCAATTAAAACCTTTAATTTGCCTACTATAGCGCCTGCGGTCCCCAGAGTAATTCTCTCTTATTTTCCTAGATAACTTATTTAGGGAAAAATAAAATAATGAAATGATCTTAAAATGAAAAGGCTTGAAAATAGCGCTCCTATTTAAATTACAATACTTCACACTCATGTGAGATTTCTTCATCTTTGCAATCGTACAGCTGTTTTCCTCAGGGTGTTCTCACAAGTTCATAAAGAAAAAAATTGTTATGAGCCTTTGGAAACCCCAAGGAAGGCAGCTGTGTTTTTGATAAACTGGGCTAAGGTTTCAACACTTCAAGCTATAGAGAAATTTACATGGGAGTTTTCTGCATGATATATCCACGAGCAATATATTTTGAACAGTAACAACATACACTGTATTTAGTCCAAGTTTACACAGCAGAGCAGCCAGGCTGAACACTGTTGAAATTAAAATGGTGACCTTCAACAGAAGAAGTCTCTGCTGTACACATACAGAGCATCTTTTTCCAGCCTGTACAAAAAGATGGGGGAATGAGGGGAGAGAGGAGATGAACTGGTGTAATGGATGTAACCAGCTATCTGGCGTCCTCAGTACAGGAGCCCATCGTGAACGATTGGCACCAACCAATGTTTTCAGTAAAGAAAAAGTTTACCAGGTCTTGAATGACTGGAGGGTTGGTACGATGCTAATCTGAAACTCTCCTTGTGCAGGAGGCTGGATTCCATCTTCTTGATCCTTTGCTTGTGTGGTCAAAGCCCCTGTCCTTCTGACTTCAGGCAAGGAAAAACATCAGCACATTGAATATATTTTAAAACTTGGTAAGAAGTGCCCGGGCTTGTATCTGCTCAATCTCAAGAAAACATGAATTTGCTCACCAGTGTTTTCCAAGGTAGTGACTATTTGCTTTCCCTGTGTGTGCCCTTGCTACTCGGAATTGCCTTAGGACTGTCCAGGCCTTGGTCAGGCAGACCCATCATCCTTCGTTAGATCTCCTATCCATCAAGCAGAAGCTCATTCATTCAGGGCTTGCTTCTGCCTCTGTGCACTGTGTAGCCTGCTGACTTTTCCTTCAATTTCTGCCCCCTCTTTTCTACAGTCAGTGCCACAAAGTGTCAAACTTCAACTTTGTCTCTGAGCAATGTGGCTCTTAAGAGTTCTGTGGTTTGTATCACTTATTTTAAAGAAAAGGGCAACACTGCATTATAAATGTCCCCCAATCTAGTTAATGTGGCACCTGTGATTTAGAAGTTCCTGCTACAACTTTTCTGTATGTGTCTTCAGGTAAAGAAGACATAGAAATGGACAGAAAAACAAGTGAATGGAACGCAACCTGAGGCACACAATTAGAGAATCAGTGTTAGAACTAAGGTGTCAAATTGGCAGTTTAATCATCCTTGGTCATTGGTTACCACATGAGCTGACAGAATGTATGCTGATAGTTTGAAATAGGTTGAATTAGTGGCCTTGTGTGGCTCTTCTTATAAATGAGTCTCCTTGAATATTCCTAAAGTCATGGAACTAGTTAATGGCAGAGGTAAAATTCATAGCCATGACTTGTTTTCAATACCCATCTTGCATCCCAACATCAAGAGACAGTCCCCCTTCTTTATAAACCTAATTTCACATCCCTGCCATATAGTTCTGATATCTATGACTCAAGTTCATGTTTGTTATACATGGAGAACAATGGTCACTTTTAAACATAGATGAAAATAAGTTACACTAACTTGATGACATTACCATGTTAATTCATTCACTAGGCCCTTCTCTTTCACTATGGCTGGAGAAACAAATAGAGTCAGATACATCAGAACAACTCCTCTGTCTTATGAGGTCACCAAGAAAGCACAATAGTTGGCCCTGCTGGTGCCAGGCATACCAGGGAAGCTGACTGTACTTGTTACAGGGCATCTGTCTTGCAAGTCAGCCAGACTTGGATAAAGCTGTACATACAGTTATGTCTCCCCCAAATTGGTGTGTTTAACTCTTATCTCCCAACACCTAAGAATGTCACTTGGGGGATATCCTCCTTATAGTGGTAGTCCAACTATGAGATCTGATGAAAGTATGGAGTGTGTGTTTAAATTTTAAAAATTTATTACAATAAAAGACTCATTGCCATTAGTCACCTCAGGTTGCTACTCCTCACTTCAAACAGATTTATCCTCTCATTCTTGCCACTGTTTGAAGCAGTTTAGGAGCTGTCATTCATAAATGTCTTTACAAGATGTGATAAAATAAATATAGTAAGTGCTGCTACTGAGTGCCATTGAAGAGAAAGGCAGGTAGGTAAAACGCTCATGGTGTCTTTGTCTACCACCCTCACTTGGATCCCCCACAGTGTGATTCCTGGGTCTTCTCCAGAGTTAAAAACAACCATAAAAATAAATGTTTTGCATTGATTCAGGATATGAAGGCAGCTGTGAGAACCCAGCTGAAGACATTCATGGAAGAGAAGGCTGTTAGAGTGAGTTTTATTCTAATATGATTGGTTTCCTTTCAAAGTGGGGAGATTTGGTAACAGATGTGATTGCAGGAGAATACCATCCTGAAGATAAGGCAGAGGTCTGCAAGCCAAGGAATATAAACAGTGGCCCTTACGAGGCACAAGAAAACAAAGGCGGAGCTGATTCTTCCTCACAGATTTGGAAGAAACCAACAGTATTGCCTGACACCTTGATCTTGGACTTCGCCACTCTGGAATGCTGAAATGATACATGACTCTTATTGAACCATCTGGTGTGTGATATTCTGTCACAACAGCCTACCAAACTAACACAGGAGGTAAGAGAAAATCTATTTCCTAATCTTCTATTGCTGCACTTGCAAAAGTAAGGAAATTAAAAAATAAAGAAAAAGAAAAAAGAAAGAAGGACAAGAAACAAAAGAAAAGGATATAATTGGCTCTCTCTGTCTTTGTCTCTATGATATCATCTGATTCCAATATATATTTTTTCTAGTTGTTTTTTTTTTTTTACAAGGAATCAAACTCATGACCTCACACTTGCCAGGCAGGTGCTTATGCTGCTGAGCTAAATCCTTGGCCCTGATTCCAATATATATTACTTCTAGCCAAATTTAATTTTCTCATTATAATCAATACAATGGATTGTCCCATCTGGGAGAATAGATTAGTAATTGGTGAAACGGTCCCATCTAGTTGAAATGCCCTTAAGTCTAAGCAAAATTATCACCTAGTATAGAAAATCATTCCTACACTCATATTCAGAGAAGGAATCATATTTTTCTGCAATGTGAAACTGGGAGCTGTAGAAATTATTGGGTAATATTCTTCAGCTCCTGTCCAATAGTGCCACTAAGAAAGAGAAATTATTTACGGCACAGCTGTTGTAATAATCTTGGCACCTTTTAGTCACTGGATGCCTTTTCATGCTATTTCAACAAATGTCTATTATCAGGATGTAGAAGGATAGAAGTCAAAGGATACACTTTTTTGATTGTATATGTGTGTGTGTGTGCACACGTGCTCATAGCATTGTTAATGCTATGTGAAAATTAAATGATCTTGTAAATATTGTCAAGTAAATAAATGGATGGATGGATGGATGAATAAATATACATGGTGACATAGAAAGAGAATTGATTTTTGCATGAGGCAAACCTGGAAGATTAAAGGGGTAAATATTTGTTAGAGTACTTGTCCAGAATGCTATGTTCTTTCACGTGCCTTGCTTTCCTTGCTTCCTTTATGCTAGAAATGCAGGACGGTTTTCATTGAGAATGTTGATGTAGATTTCATGGTTTTGTTTCTAGCTTTGGTCAAACTGTGGCTAAGAAGAACTCAGTGGACTCGGTTGAAGAAGCCCTCCTTCGGGCGCAACAACTTTCTCTTCGTTAGGAAAAGTGGCTCTATTAAAATCAATCTTTTATAAGTTAAGATTTTATTAATCAGTTACCATCTTGGAACAAATAAGTGCATTAACACACACCAATCATCATATTTGGCTTTAGTGATCAGAGTGTATGGAAATGATCCTCACACCTTTACTTCTCTCCAGGGGCATGTTATAGGCTTAGCCCCGCCCCCCCATTTCTAAGGCACCTGTGCTAAATGTTGCCCATTTTATTTCTCCACCTTCTAAAATGCCCTATTAACCAGTTAGCCCGGGAGGCACCTTCAGCAGTTATGGAACTTGTTATAGGATAACCAACTATCGCTCATGCCTTGAGGGTGTCCTCTCTGTAACAATGGAGTTCTTACTGGTGACAAACTTGGATCTTTGTAGTTGTATAAGGACATGATGTAGGGCAGAGAATTAAAGAAATGTATCTTGTGTATTTCTGTGTTATAACTTTTTTTTTTTTTTTTTTTGGTACTGAGGATCGAACTCATGACCTCTTACTTGCCAGGCAAGTTTTCTTGTGCCTCTGAGCTAAATCTCAGGACCATATAACTTAATTTGTTAAAAAATCATTCAGTTGATTAAAATCAAACTCTGAATAGAGGGAGGCTCAAGCGTTTCACCAGAGAGGGGAACAGATTCAATATCACCTTGACACAAGGTGTACTTGTTAACTTAGTTGATATTTTCTTTCTAGGATTATAGATAGCAATATATATATATATAAAGTTCACCGCGGACAAGAAATTCTTGTAAAATTTTTTCTCTTATCCTGCATCTAATCTACTATTCACAGAATTTGAGCTCAGTTTTAGTTTTAGTGAAAATTAATCTAAGCCTGTTTGTGTAATATTTTGGATAGTTACTAAAAATGATTCTTTGTTTATCTGGAATTCAAATTTAACTCCTTAGTGAGTACTTTTATCGACTGAACCTGACAAGTCCAATTACATGTAATTTTCAAAGTTGTATATGTCCTTCTTGAAAGAAAATTGCATGAATAAAAGTTTATCTGAAGACATTTTTGTGAGTGGAAAAATGTTGAGAAATACTGTCACGTGACTCAAATTATTTTTAAGGTTCATCTCTGTGTTTTACATTCTCAAGGAATCATTGGTAGTTTGGTCTCACTTTTTCTTAATGTAGAGGAAAGTCATATCACAGAGTGATTTGTGATAGTCAAATAGTTTTAACCAAGAAGAATATTGGAAAGCCGAAGTTGTAAATAGTTTAGCCAATATCATATTATTTATTTGTGTTTTCACCTTAAGAAACTGCAAGATGATATTAATGATTTTCCAAAAGTGAGGATGTTGTAATATACTAATTCAACTACATCTCTCTGCACAAGATGACATGTCTGGGAAAAAAAAATCTTTGGTTTCTGCTGAAGTGAGATGTGTGCTGAGTTCCCTTGGCAGTTGAGCTAAAAATATGGAATACATGTGACAGCTACCCATGACAACTTTCCCTGCTCTGTAACAAATGTGCCCACTGGAAGCCCACCTGGAAGTCTATGACCTCACACTGTGCAGAACTGATAGATTAAGATTTTCACTTTGGGAAAACGTTTTAGTCTGTACTTTTCTTTTTCCTCACTGATACCACTATGTAAAAGAAGAAAGTTATACAAAATTATCACTGTCTTACAAGGTAATTTAGAACCAGGCAAGTAAACCTGCCCATAGCTGGTCAAGAGCAAGCCCTTGGAGTTGAGGACAGCAGCCAAGTGAAGGCTCCCTCTTACCTCCTTTGTGGCGCTAGAAGATGGTAGACACAGTGTTTGCAGGAAAAGTCTAACATATGGTGAAGGAAATTGAAATGTGCTAAGTGGCAAACCAAATACAGTATTTTCTCTTTTCTTTCCAATAGAAGTGATGCATTGCTAAAAGAAATAGGATATAGAGCATTTTAAATTTGAATATAAGGGGAATAGCCTTTCAGAAACAGCAACAGGCATTACAAACACATGAAGGGAATTTTAATGATTTAGGTAAGGTACAAACAGCATTTCCTAGTGGTTTAAACACAACCAGACTACAAATAAGGCAGAAAACTCTTCCGTTCTTAAACTGTAAAAATGAATGAAATTATCAACAATGTCAAGTGTGATTTCATTATGTTTCATTCAACATTTAATAGTTTTTGGAAGGTTTGATATTGCTCCAAACACAAAGATGGTCTAGACATTTATAAAATAACTCAGCAATTATTTTTAGAAATAAAAGTAAAAATCCGATAGGATATGCAATTTATCTTATCAATTAGATCTATCTAGAATTAAAGCTATCATGTTGGAGGCTATTTTTATAGGTGCTGATATTCAATTTGCTTCTAATGTTTTTCTTCATTCAAGAATGTTCACTTTTATCTCTTAATTTTCTCCTTTCCTTCCATGTTTTTATATGTGTGCAGTATGTTTTGCATTATTTGTTCTTTGAAGGTAAAGTCAAATCTCATTTTTCTTAACACAGGTTTGAAAATGGCTTTAAGTAACTATAGACAGAAATTTAGGTAATGCTTGTCATTCTACTAATCCACTTGAATTTTAAATAAAGCATAAGAAGAAGCAATAAGGGTATTTTACTGCATTTCTGCAACTTCTGCATTGAACATGGATAAAGAATAAAACAAATTAAAATAGGGACAAAACAATAATGTTGCTTCTGCTATCTCAACTTTTTTCTTTTATCCTTGATCCAAAGAGTATTTGGTTTTTGAGGTACTTGTCATGGAAACCTGGGCTTTCACAATGAGTTACATCTCGAGGCCAGTTTAATTTGTTTTGTTGTGTTTTGTCTTTTGAAATAGGGTTTTGCTAACTTGCTCACAGATGCCTGGAACTTGCAATCCGCCTAACTCAGACTCCTGAGGTGCTGGGATTATGGGTTTACACAACCCTGCCTGACTCCTTAATGACTGTTCTGAGCTCCAAGATTTTTATAATGCAGTTTGGGGAACTTTATTGCATGCCACACTCAAAAAAGCTCATGAGAACTGGAGTAAAAATGGCAAGAGATAATGTTCTCTTTTAGCAGTCCCAATGGATGTGGCGGAGAATAGTCACCAAGGCAGACCTTAAAAATAATTGAGAGAGAAAGAGAGAGAGATCACATCATTCTGTATATGGTGTAAGAACTATAAAGGAATTAAAATAGAAGTCAATATAAAATACCTAGAAGATCCCCAAACATGTGGATATTAAAGCACCAATTTCAAAAAGTCCAAGGGTCAAAAGAAAAGTCTCAAAGAAAATTAATTGAATAAATTAAAAAGAAACATTACAATTTGGAGATGCAGATAAGGCAATGCTTACAGGGAAATTTTATATTAAATACTTATATGTGTATAAGTATTTAATATATAATATTTAATATATAAGTGTGAAATACTTATATCACACTTATATACTTATATCACACTTATATCTGAATTAGTAGTCCAAACTTTCATTTTAATGACCTAGGAAAAAAATTACTAAAGCTAAAGGAAAGAAAAAAAATGATTTAATAAATCTATGCTCAGAAATCAATACATTTGAAAATAACTATGAAGAAACATTCAAAAGAAAACTTGGTTCTTTGAAGTATGTCATTACATTTACCTAATTTTTAATCTGTTTCCTAGATTAAAAATTGGAACATATTTTAATGTATAACTGAATATTCATAATCACCATTATAATCCAATATGTCAGACTCAGCTTTGGTATGTTATGATTTATGTGTAATGCACATGATGCCCTTGCATCTGGAGAAACTTACTAAGCCTTGAAATATATACACTATTGAAACTTCCAGTAACATATGTAAATGTGAAACTTGAGAGTTCTTGCATTCTATATGTTTTAGAGACTGAATCTCTAAATAAAATCCTTGCCAAAATGAAAACTTCTGTCTTAGATGGCTCATTTCTACATTCTATCCAGTATTTAAGAATGGTATAATGCCTTTTCTAGTGTCCTTCTGAAGATGGAAGTGCATTTCATTAATATAAAACTAGATAAACTACACACAATATCCCATTATGAACACAGGTAATAATTTTTACTTCAATTCAAATGCACAAAAATATTTTAAAAACACATTAGAACATATGAGATTCATTTCCTAATTCAAAGAGTTCAACATTCAATGTGAAGTAGTTTAATACAAGTGTGCCAACTTAATTGATTAACAACAAAAATGAAAACAAAACATAATTAACTCAGTAGATACAGGAAAAATATTCAATGCATTTCAAATGCATTCAAGATGAAAACAGAACTCCTTTCAGCTAATAAAGGACACCACTGAAAAAGATCACACTGACTTCTTACCTTTGAGCAGAAAACTAGTTTTCCTTTAAATTGAAAAGTTGGAAGGATGTTCTCTCCTATGACTCCTACTCAGCAGTACACTGGAAGTACTAGCTTAGGCAATAAAGTAAAATTATAGACAGGTAGATAGATTAGAAAGAAAAAAAATCTGCCTCAATCCATAGACTAAATGATTACCCAAATAGGAGATTGCAAAGAATGTACAAGCAGTATACAAGGTCAATAAACAAAACTTAATAATATTCCCACATGCAAGCATGCATAACTGAAAATTTAAATTTACAAGTATTACCATAAAGATTATAAATCTTAGATATGACTAAAAATGTGCACAGGATCTATATTAAAAATTAAAAATTTTAAGCTATGAAGCATTTAAAATAATCTAAATAATCTTAGAGAATTATCATGTATATGGATTGGAACACTAAATGATCCCAAGCAGCTAATTTCTCCCAATTTGATCTACATATTCAGGCATTCACATTAAAAATCCCAGCAAGTGTAATTGGTATGTACTGATAAGTTGATTTTTAAATTTATGTGGAAAGACAAAAGAATTGGAATACTCACAAATATTTCTAAAATGAAAGAAGAGAGTTCATGGACTCATTATCTAATTTCAATGTATATCACAATCTATAATAATCAAAATAATGTAGTATTGACAAATAGATAAACTATTGGAACCAGAGAATTAACCAATGAATAGACCCATAAACGTGTATCAAATCCTTTTTGACAAAAGTTGGAAAGACAATTAGAAAAATGGAATAGTCAACAATTGCAGCTTGAACAATTAAATATCTTCATAAAAGAATCTCAACACCTACCTCATGTCTCATACAAAATTAGTTTAAAAGAGATTATGGAAATGCATGTAAAACATTTAAAATAAAACTTGTGGAAGACTTTATAGGAAAAACTCTGCCTGAAACTACTTGAGTTCGTTAGGGAGGGTTTTGTTTGTTTGTTTGTTTTAGATATGTTATAAAAGGCATGATCAATCCATAAAAGAAAAGGTCAACTAACTAGGAAAATATGTGCTTCTTGAAAAACATTGTTAAAAGGAGGAAAGGAAAAGCCATAGACCAAAAGAAAATATAGGCAAGCCTAAATAAAAGATCTGTATCCAAATTGTAAAAGAACATTTATAATTCAAGAATAAGAAAACACTTAAGCAAAATATAGCTAATGAGCACTTCACTAAAAATAGATATATAGATGATGAATAAAAACATGAAAAGATGTTCAATATCTTGCCATTAAGGAAAGGTAATTTGAAACCAAACTTATGTAAGATAATACCACTTATTAAATGAAAGTACCACTTACTAAAATGAAAAATATTAACAATAACAAATTTACTGATGATGACAAATAACCTGGAATTCACAGAGGTTAATCTTGGAAATCTCACTAGGAAATTTAAGTACGGATTGTTAGAAATCCCAAATAACATAGTTAAGGTGAAACTTGGTATGAATTATTTGGGGTTTCATAAATACAGTAATATATATAGTATATTATATATATAGTATAATGTGTGTGTGTGTGTGTGTGTGTGTGTGTAGACATAGGGAAACTGCCTCAAAGTTGCTAACATTAGCTATTAAATATTTTATTATAATGGTTATTCAATATACAGTGTGAATATGCTATGTCTTTTTCCTTGTTTTTAATTTGAGAAATCATTATAATTTCTTGTCAAAATAAATTATGTTATCCTTTTATGTATACTAGTATCATCCCATTTTATTATCACAATTAAAAAATTACTCAAGAATTAAATTTTTTCACTTACAATGCATTTATTACTGTCTAATCCTATGTGTACCTATGAATTATCTTGACCATTCATTGAATTCAGATCTTTTGATACATTTCAGTGGCTTTACCTTGTGACATTATTTTGTTCACTACAACAAAATTATAATGAAAATTAATAGAAATTATAAAATCAAATATTAGTTCTAGGTAACAATGAGAACCAGGAAAAGCTGATTGAACTTCTGTTCTAAGACAATGCTTTGCAGGGACCACCCATGATATATGTCATCATTTAGCACGTGGGACTTCATTCTCTCTACGCTTCCTCAATGATCAATAGTTGAGCTTTGTGGCCATTCTTTTAAAAGAAAGAACATAGGTTTAAAAGTGAGAACTGTTTTTGCGACCTTCTAGCTTCATAATTTTGAGTAAGCAACTATATATCTGACAGCCAATTTATAGGCTTGCTGTGAAAATTACATGAGAAAATGGCAAAGAACAGATAATGGCACATTGACTTTTTTTCCCTTCCTTAATAAAAATTAGGGCCCATTAGTCTTACAAAATATTGGGTTTCATTATGTAAATTTTGATCATATTTGTTCTACCATTACCGTCTTTTAAATTTCTCTCCCGTCCTCCATATCCCTTCTCTGTTGTGTAATAATGAAAGGAACTGGAAAATGCCAAGTTAAGCTAACTAAGTCGGATCCTGGACCGGCACGACAAGAAAGAAAAGGGAGACCATTAAACATAGCCGTTTCTTAATAAAATCAGTCAATAATGTCTTCTCTTCTCTCCTTTCTTTTACCTAACTCTTCGAGGATAGTCTATCTATCCATTCTTATTTGACACCAAAAGAAGGCGACATTTTAGCTGAATGTCTACTTGCTCATCCTGCATGAGTTCATGCCATTTAAAAGGATGGCTGAAGCCTGTGCTAGGCAGGAATGTTACTGATAAAGAAACCCAGTCCTGTATAAAGCTGCCTGTTATGTTTATGCTTGGAGACACAAGGACTAACAGGACAAGCCCTTGGTCTTAAGGTGCAACTAATTTGATGGAGACATAAAAAAATGCTATAAAATACCCACAGAGTAGACAAGAATAAACTGCTGCATTGAGGTATAAACAGAGTGCTTTGAAGCAGGAGAAGGGAAACCGTTTTGTTTCACTGAGAGGTACCCTAAAAACTTTGATAAATAAAATGGCAAAAAAGACTAACCATTCTGCCTCAACCTACACTCTCAAGTCAGATGGCTTTAGAGTTTAAGCCATATGCAAGTTATATGATGTGTCAACGTTGGAGCAAAATATGGCACTCTAAGAAACAAAGGGAAAGTGTATCACTATCCAAAATATGAATATGTTAGTCAGCAAGTCGTGCATTTTAGCTGGCAGTTTAGCTATACGTGTGCTGACTTATTGGAGGAAATCCTTGCAAAAGTGACTTAAGCTTTTCCCCATGTCCAGTACGTGGACTCGCAGCAGATGGAGTAGTAGAGGAGCACCAGCAGGTCCACTTTTGTCACTAGGACAATATACCTGTAACGAACATTAGAGCAAAAGGTTTTGTGTTCCCAGATTCAGAGGTTTCAGTCAACGGCTTCAAGGCAGGAACTTCATAGCAGAAGAGCCATTGTAGAGCAAAGCTGCTCGCTTCCTGGCTGCTTGGAAGCAGTGCACAGGGCAAGAGCTTCCGGGAGAGAGAAACCCTCTGAAGGGCGAGCCCTGTGACCCACCTCCAGCTGGGCTCCATCTTCTTGCAACACATCTGACCACAACATCAGCGGATTAACCTATTGATGGGTAGCACGGCCTGTTCTCCCATCCAATCCTCTCCCTGGGAGTCTCTTAAGCCAGTCACGCTGACAACTGAAATTAACTGGCAGAGTTCATAAACCAACGTGTATACCAGATTTGCTTTGTTTGTTTGTTTTGTTTTACTGTCTTGGTTTTTATGACCATCGAGCAGTTTTTCCTGTTTTAGAGCTTCTACATGAATTCAAACATAAGCCAAGTATTTACACAGGTGTTTTGTACCTGGCTGCTTTTACTCAAAACCATGCTATCAAAATTCAGAAATTCAGCTGTGTTTTTATAAATCATTAGTTCTTTTCTTTTTCTTTTTGGCTTGTATTCAGTGATGTGCTAGATACCTGGCCTGCAAACAAACAAACAAAATATCTGCATGGTAGTTGTTGCCTATTCCATGAGGTAAAACTCTGAGACTAGGTAATTTCAAGTTGCTGTAGGTCCTCAGTCACCATGAACATTTCCTAACCCTGGCACAGTTATGTCCCTGCACAAGCTACCTCCAGCACACCACTGGTAATCAATCCTTCATGATAGGAATACAGCTCGGCCTGCTCAGTTTCATGCTGCTGACTGCCCGTGTATGTGTTGTTTTCATTATTCATTATTTCATGTACTTTTTCATTATTACATGATTATTATTTTTTTCATTATTACATGATTATTATTTTTTTATTATTTTTTCATTATTACATGATTATTATTATTATTTTACTCAAAAGTCTATGAATATTCTATGAATATTCTTATACAAATTTGGGGGTGAAAATATGTTTTTACTACTCCTGGATAAATATGTAGGAGTGGAATCGCTTACTCATAGGATTGGCATATGTTTAACTGTATTTTAAAAAATCCAAACAGTTGTCTAAAGAAAACCATAATATGTTGTGCTTCCAACCATGTATTTTGGGGACTGGGGAGGAACTCAGTGGGATGGTGCTTGTGACCCTAAATTTCTAGGGGGTTTCTAGATGCTCTGCATATTTGGCAATTTTTAAGATCTTAACCATTTTGCTGAAAGTCATGTCTTGTGAATTAATTTTATTATTTTAAGTTTAGGACCATCAATCCTGGCGGCTGGGTGACGACCAGCCCTCTTAGGACACTGGACTAGGCTCCAGAGGTTCTGCGGGCTTGAGTGGACTGTGCCCAGCGACCTTCATTCAACCAGGGAAGCCAGGCCTGTCGAAAAGGGAGCCTAGACGGCCCCATGCCATGAGGTGAGTTGCAGCTTGCCAGGGCAGGCCTGGAAAAGTGTGGGACCATCAATCCTGGTGGCTGGATGCTGACCAGCCCTCTTAGGACACTGGACTAGGTTCCAGAAGTTCTGTGGGCTTGAGTGGACTGCTCCCAGCGACCTTCATTCAACCAGGGGAGCCAGGCCCGCTGAAAGGGGAGCCAAGCCAGCCCCGTGCCATGAAGTGAGTTGCAGCTCACCAGGGCAGGCCTGGAAAAGTTTGGGACCATCAATTCGGTGGCTGGGTGCCCACCCAACCTCCTTAGGTCATTGGACTAGGCTCCAGAGGTTCCGCGGGCTTGAGTGGACTGTGCTCAGCAACCTTCATTCAACCAGGGGAGCCAGGCCCACCACACAAGGGAGCCAAAGCCAAGTGAGTCCCAGTAGCAGAGAGCTCAGGAGGTGATTTCCAACACATCCAAGAAAAGCTTTGGAAAATCGCTGGAAATACGAAAATATAGGAAAATGACAAAACAAAAGACCAAAATGCAATCTCAAACCTCCAGCCCATCCCAAGAAAACCTAGGAGCCATATACATAGAAGAAATTCACTTACACCTGAAATTCATGAAATGATATCAATTGAAATAAAGAAGCAAGTACTGGAAGCTATGAGGGAACTCAAATCAGAAATATTCTCCCAGGTAGAAGAAGAAATGATAAAAGTAGTGAAAGAAATACTGAATGCATCCAACAAAGACACAGCTAAAGAATTAGAGGAAGAAAGCAAAATGATAGAATCTCTGAATGAACAGTTTAAGAGACAAACAGAATGCATTAAGCAGATTTAAAGAGATATACAGGAAATCAAAAACTCTAATGAAAGTTGCAAAAACCGCCTCAACAAAAGTGAAGATAGAATCTCAGACCTTGAAGATAAGATTGCAGCTAGTGAACAGGAAAGGAAAGATCTAAGAATAACAAGAAATCAGGAAATAACAATTCAACAGCTGCAAAATGATGCAAGAAAAACAATATAAGATTAATAGGGATAAAAGGAAAAGAAGGGGAAAACACCAATGATATCAAGAGGCTATTTACCAAAGTAATAGCTGAAAACTTCCCAAACATGAGTATGGAAACTGACATACAGATTAGTGAGGCATATAGAACTCCAAATAGCCATAACCAAAACAAAACTACACCCAGACATGTAATAATCACCATCCCAGAAATCCAACATAAGAACAGAATATTAAAAGCTGTTAAAGAGAAAAGACAGGTCACCTATAAAGGAAAACATATCGGAATCACAGCAGACTTCTCAACAAAAACAGTGAAGTCAAGAAGAGCATGGAGTGAAGTTTTTCATATCCTTAAAGAAAATAACTTCCAACCCAGACTGGTGTACCCTGCAAAACTGTCCTTCAAAATGGATGGAGAAATAAGATACTTCCATGACAAAGAACAGCTGAAGAACTTCATGATCACCAAAGAAAACCTATAAAGAATACTGAAAGACATTCTAGATACACATAGGAAAAAACCACTAAGCAAGGCAGACAATTAAACAGAATGGAAAGTTAAGACACAACATCAGAAAGATAACATGCCAACAATAAACCAATATATGACAGTTATAACCATTAATGTAAATGGCCTCAATTCACCAATTAAAAGAAACAGACTGGCAGAATGGATCAAGAAACAACATACAACCATATGCTGTCTGCAAGAAAACCCATCTAACCCAAAAGGAAACTCATAGACTGAAAGTCAAAGGATGGAAAATAATACTCCATGCAAGAGGAACTCAAAAAAAAAGCGAGGGTAGCTATTCTGTTTGCAGACCATGTGAACTTCAAACCAAGAATGGTCCAAAGAAATAAAGAAGGTCACTATATACCAGTTAGGGGAAAACTGCAAGAGGAAGAGATAACAATTTTAAATATATATGCACCAAATTCCAGAGCACCCAACTACACAAAGCAAGTATTAACAGAAATGAAAAATCAAATAGGCAATAACACAATTATAACAGAAAACCTTAACACACCACTGACACAAAGGGATAAATCAACTAGACAGAAAATCAGCAAAGAAATAATAGAACTGAATAACACCTGTGAACCAATGGATCTGATAGACATATACAGAGTGTTCCAGCCAACAACATCAGAATATACATTCTTCTCAGCAGTACGTGGGACATTCTCTAAAATAGACCATATACTAACCCACAGAACATATTTAAGTAAATGCAAAAGAATTGAAATTATCCCATGCATGTTATCGGATCATAGCACCATGGAACTGGAAATTAATGATAAAAGTAACTGCAAAAACCACACAAACACATGGAAATTAAATAATACACTCTTGAGCAATCAGTGGGTCACAGATGAAATTAAAGAAGAAATTAAACAATATCTGCAAACAAATGAAAATACAAATACAACTTACTGGAACCTGTAGAATACAATGAAAGCGGTCTTCAGAGGAAAATTTATTGCACTGAGTTCCCACATTAGGAAAACAGAACGAACACAAATAAGCAACCTGATAGTACACCTCAAAGAGCTAGAAAAATAAGAGCAAGCCAAGCTCAAAGCCAAAAGAAGAGAGTAAATTATAAAGATCAGAGCAGAAATTAATGCAATAGAGACTAAGAAAACAATTAAAAGAATCAATGAATCAAAGAGTTGGTTCTTTGAAAGAATAAATAAAGCTGACAAGCCCTAGTTAACCTAATTTAAAAAAGGAAAGAAAAGACTCAAATTCATGCAATACAGAATGAAAAAGGAGAAATCACCACTGACCCTGTGGAAATACAGAAGATCATAACAACTATTTCAAAAACCTCTACTCTCATAGGTTCGATAACACAGAAGAAATGGACAGATTCCTAGAAACATACAAACCACCAAAGCTGGATCAAGAAGATGTAAAACTGCTGCATAACCCAATTTCTATTAATGAAATTGAAAATGTAATCAAGTCCCTACCAACAAAGAAGAGCCCAGGCCCAGATGGATTCACTGCAGAATTCTACAAGAAATACAAAGAACTCTTCAAAGAGGAGTGCCAACACTCCTCAAACTCTTCAATGAAATTGAAAGGGAAGCAATTCTCCCTAAGTCATTACTGGAAGCAAATATCACTCTAGTACCAAAACCTGAGAAAGACCCAACTAAAAAAAGAGAACTATAGGCCAATTTCCCTAATGAACATAGATGCAAAAATTCTCAATAAAATATTGGCAAACAGGATGCAGCAAATCATCAAGAAGATTATACACTGACCAACTGGGATCCATCTGGGATCCATCTATGGATCTATGACCAACTGGGAACCATCCCAAGCATGCATGGATGGTTCAACATACATAAATCAATAAATGTAATCCACCAGAGCAATAGAGCCAAAAGCAAGAATCACATGATCATTTCTATAGATGCAGAAAAAGCTTTTGATAAAATCCAACACCCATTCATGATAAGAACCTTACAGAGAATTGGAATAGATAGTCTTTACCTCAATATGATAAAGGCCATCTACGAAAAACCAACAGCCAGTGTCATATTAAGTGGTCAAAAACTTGAAAGCCTTTACCTTAACATCAGGAACAAGACAGGGATGTCCCTTATCACCACTCCTATTCAATATAGTACTGGAAATACTAGCCAGAGCAATTAGACAAGAGAGAGAAATAAAAGGAGTAAAGATAGGAAAAGAAGAAGTTAAATTATCATTATTTGCAGATGACATGATACTCTACATAGAAGATCCCTAAAACTCCATTGAAAGACTACTAGGTATAATAAATAAATTCAGTAATGTAGCTGGATACAGTCAACACTCAAAAATCAATAGCAGTCCTATACACTAACAACAAAAACACTGAGAGAGAAATAGGAGAAGGCACACCGTTTACAATAGCATCCAACAAAATGAAATACTTAGGAATTAATCTAACAGAAGAAGCAAAAGATCTATTCAGGGAAAATTACAATACCCTGAAAGAGAAATCAAAGAGGACCTCAGAAAATGGAAAGACATCCCTTGTTCATGGATAGGAAGAATAAATATTGTAAAAATGGCCATTCTCCCAAAATTGTTATACACATTCAATGCAATCCCAATGAAAATAACACTAACATACCTCATAGATCTAGAGAAATCACTCCTAAAAATCATCTGGAACCAGAAGAGACCTAGAATAGCAAAGGCAATTCTAAGCAGAAAAGTCAAGGCAGGAGGCATCACAATCCCTGACTTGAAGTCATACTACAAAGCTACTGTAATAAAATCAACATGGTATTGGAATAAAAACAGACCTGAAGATCAATGGAATAGACTAGAAGATACAACTATGAACACACTCAACCACCTTATCTTTGATAATGGGGCCAAGCATGTTCACTGGAAGAACGACAGTCTCTTTAATAAATGATGCTGGAAAAACTGGTTATCCGTATGCCAAAAACTAAAATTAGACCCATGCCTATCACCATGTACTAAACTAAAATCCAAATGGATCAAAGATCTAAATATTAAAACAGAAACACTAAATCTGTTGCAAGACAAAGTAGGTAAAATTTTTGAAGACATAGGGATAGGTAAAGAATTCATGAACAAGAACCAAACTGCACGGGAAATACTTTCCAGAATCAATAACTGGGATCACATCTTATTAAAGAGTTTCTGCATGTCCAAAGAAATCTCCAGCAGAGTGAAAAGAAAACCTACAAACTGGGAAAAAAATCTTAGTGAACTGTCCCTCAGACAAAGGACTTCTGTCTAGAACTTATAAAGAATTAAAAAAAAACCCTGAAACTCAAAGACCCAATCCAAAAATAGGCATCCTAGATAAACACACAGTTCTCAGATGAAGAAATACAAATGGCAAATAAATACATGAAAAAAATGTTTGTCATCATTGGTCATTAGAGAAATGCAAATTAAAACCACACTGAGATTCCATCTCACTCCAGAAAGAATGGCCAGGATCAACAAAGTACCAACAACAAATGCTGGAGAGGCTGTGGGAAAAAAGGAACTCTTCTGCACTGTTGGTGGGAGTTTAGACTGGTGCAACCACTGTGGAGGTCAATCTGGAGATTCCTCAAAAAGCTGGGGTTGGAGGTCCCATTTGACCCAGCTATTCCACTCACAGGCATAGTCCCAGAAGATGTGAAAACATCTTACCACAGTGATACATGCACACCCATGTTTATAGCGGCACAATTTGTAACAGCCAGATCTTGGAAACAACCTAAGTGCCCATTAACCGAGGAATGGATAAAAAAATTGAGGTACTTTTATACAATGGAGTACTACTCATCTATAAAAATGATCACATTGAGATATCTATAAATAAATGGATGCAACTTGAATCTATACTCATTAGTGAAATAAATCAAACTCACATGTATAAATACTGCATAGTCTCCCTAGTGTAAGAAATGGTAAGAGTACAGAAGATTTTATGGAAATCATGGTTCACCATTATACTGTTTTGAAGTGTTATGTTTTCATTCATTGGTTGGAATGGTTTTATTCTGTTTTGTTTGATCTTAATATATGTGATCGTATGAACAGTTATTTTGAAGGCAAGACAATATGGCAGCCATTGTTGATTTAATATCATCTTGCTCTGAAGTTCTACCATGCTCTTGTTTTTCTATTACCATTAGTTCTATCATGTTGTGTCTTATTGGATTTTAATATGTATGATAGTATAAACAAAATTTTTATGGAAAATGAGATAATATAGCATCCATTGTTCATCTTCAGTTATTTGGTTCAGAATGCCTTGCAATACTTTTATTCTCTTGAGTGGTTTTATTCTATTTTGTTATGTTTGACATTATTGTGTGTAAAGCTAAGCTCAACTATTTCAAACAAAGAGACATTATGATAGCTACTGTTAATATCCAATTGTCTTGTTGTGAAATGCTGTGTTGCTTACATTGTTCTGTTCTGATCTGCTTAGATCTGCCCTCTTTTGTTTTATTCTCTTTAAAATAAAAAAATTTTATTTTAGTTTGTTATTTTAGTTTGTTTTACTATGTGCTTATCAGTCATTTGTACATCTTCCTTTGGGAATTATCTAAGTCTTTTGAATTATTTTAAGGGGAGTATTTATTATTGAAGTAGGGTTCTTTATATGTGCTGGATTTATGTCACATATATATAACTATATATATATGTATATATATATCTTAAATATATATACTTATTATATGTTCAAACCAGTCAAACATAAGCCTGTGTACTCTGCTTAGCTCATTGGTTTCCACAGAAACCACAGTAGAAATTCTTACTCACATTTCTCCTTGGTTCTTTTGACTTCTGATTGACCCTGTTGACCCCCACCCCTGCCATGATCTCCTTGTGGCATGGTGTGTGCCTTTCTGTCTCTCTCCCTCTCCCTGTCTCTGTCCCTCTCCCTCTCTCTCTCCCTCTCCCTCTTTCACTCCCTCTTCCACTCCCCCTCCTTCTCCTTTCTCTCTCTTTCCCTTTCTCTCTCTGGATATAGATGATATAGATATAGATATAGATAGATATAAAGATTATATACATATAATCTTTTTGAAGTTAATCATCTTTTGATCTTTTTGTTTTGTCATTCCTAGCAAATAGTAACACATGTTCTGATATACATTGGCATGCATACACATGTATGCTAACATAAACATCTGGAAAATCATTATTTCCAATTCTGGACCACAGTTTCATGCTTCTTTATACTTTTGGTATTGTTTCCATTGACTTTTTGGACTTAGCAAAGCTGTTTTTCTGCAGTCCTGAATGTTGTATCCTTATAGAGTGTTAACTTTTATTTTCTCAGATAGTTAATTAGTTTTAGATTAGATTGAACCTATTAAAACTTAGCTTTTATCAAGCTTCCAAGACTCCAGACCTATCCAATTAAGGCAATGCACATGACACTCTGACTTTCTTGGAAAAAGAAAGACATTATTTTTGGCTTTTTTAGGTTAGGGCTACTGCAATCCTTGCTATAGGGCATAGGTTTTACTCCTCAGGTTTGGCCTTTGTGGTGTTTTGACTGAATAATCATTTTCATAACAAGACTACATCTCTCTGGCCAGAGGGAACTGTAACATTGTTCATAACCATTTGAGGGAATGTGGTAACATTGCTCATAACCATTTGAGGTTCAAAATATCCATTCAGCTCTCATCTATGAGTAGGTCTGGTGGATTTTCACATACCACATGCTCAGCTTAGCACATAGGCAAAAGTAGAAGGAGCAGTCTCATCAGGTGCTTAGAGCATCTTTTATACAGTTTGCTATTTTGTTATCCTGCTCCAGAGGATACAACTGCTTCAATAGCCCTGAAATTCTGAACATGGCTTTCTGTGAGCCCTGAGATGGCTGCTCCTTATAAGGCTCCACCTTGTAGCATCCGGCTTTGGATGCAATCCCAGACAGAATCCTCGGGCAAATGTCCTACTAATCTTCTATGTATGTATATTTTTCCTTAAGGATCACAGATATATATCTGTATTTCAATGCAAAAACAGATTTTTTACATGCCTTTGTGCCTAATTTTATCACAACTTATAGTAGAAGATCAAATATGATACTCATTGCTTTGTGTGTGTGTATTTAAATATGTATGTAAGCGTATGCTTGTCTATGTATGGTTGTTTTCTGAGAGAAGCAAAATGCAGATACTTTTTAAACTTTTTCTTACTACTTATTCTGATATTGCCTTAGGATCATCTTTCAATATGATGCCAACTTTAAGTGATATCTGTGAATTTTGTTCTCTTTTTTATTTCAGACCTTCCACATATGCAATAATTCTTCCACAAATTACTCCCTTACACAATGAATGTCTCTGTGAACTTGTCTCATGAATTCATGTTTTTGAGACCTCAATTGTTCATTCTATTATGATTAGCACATTAGGGACTATGTGGAGAATTCATTATGATTTTACTGCTTTCACAGAAGAACTGTGATGGTAAAAACTTGCAGGGAAAAGTACTTTAATAAAGTATATTTTATAGTTTTTAATTTTATGAAGCTCTAACAGGATTTGTTGTAAATTTTCATAGGATATGATTAATTCTAGTCTGTGCAGACCCAGTGATTTTTTTGAGGTACTTTTGGTTGATTTTTTGACAATTAATTGGTTCAGCATAGGATTTATTTGATTTCATTGCTACTATAGCCTAAAACAATTTGATCATATTTCTAAAGAAGAGAATAAGGTTGATTATATGTAGATATGAGCATGTTTAATAAATAACTACATTACCTTTTCAGGCCAGCCTAATACTAAATTTGAGTGACTGTACAGTCAGATCTATTGAAGATGGTTGCTCAAGAAATGATTGAATCCACATCTTCAAGGAAATTAAACTCAGAAACATGAGACGAAACAAGAAGTTTAAAATTACACTTAGTATCTTTCTAATGTTGTTATAACAAAATACTAAAGACTGGATGACTTAAACAATAGAAACTTATTTTCTGTTTCTCTCTCTCTACATGGCACTTTGTAAGCCCAAGATGAAGGTGGCCACAGGTTTGGTTTCTCCTAAAGTCTCTCTGTGGTTTATAGCCTTCTTGCTGAGCTCTCATATAATTTTTCCTCTGTACCCATGCATCCCTTCTCTCTCTCCTTCTCTCAAAAAGACACAAGTGATGATGAATTAGAAGCTAACACTTATGAGCTTATTTATCCTCAATTCTCTAGTTAGATTCTATCTCCTTATATAGTCCCAATGGGATTACAATTGTAGCATCCTAATTTTTTGGAGAGAAAACAGCCCATAACAATCTTAATATTATAATATTAATATTATAATAATGTTGCTGTGTATTGCATGTAACAATACACATCAATAACTAGAAAAATATGAGGCTATGAAATGTATGCTCTTAGGTTTCATAAGTAATACTGACAGTGTTTTTTTTTATAAAGAGGATGCTAAAATTCCAAGATCCTGTGGTAGAGTTTTGAATATCAAATCAGATATTTTATGAACATGCCTTGAAATCTGTGAAGCCTGATAGGAATAGATAGTGTTCCTCATTATGTGCTGAACATTTAACCTCGCGAGGCTCTTTTCTAACTTTTTCATTGGTGGTGTGCTCTCTTAAAGATGATCTCTTCATCCATGTTACTAACTTTCAACCTTTGTCATCTAGTGATGAGTTTTTGGGTGCAGAAAAACTAAGTGTTAATCAAGATAGGCTAGATTGTTGTGGTACAGTGTCTGACTTAAGATGGTTAAGATTTAGTTTGCATTCCCGTAACATCACCCTATCGGTTGAGTTGGCACGTGACTCTGTTGCTCTCATTCAAGGACCCAAACTGACAGATTTTTCCCCATCTAAAATACCACTGATTGCCATGGCACAGGGTAAAAAGGAAGGTACCAATCTTTAACTCACTCTTGCAGGGTCTACCTGGAAGTGACATGCATCAGCTTGCTCGTATTATATTTGTCAAAGTAAGTCAGACTTCTTTATAGGTGACGTTTGAAAGAGTGAGCATCAACAATGGTGAGTAGCTACATTAGTGATCGTATATATATTTCAGAACTTCTTTGTCCCAGCTGACTTTAGAGGACATTTTACTCAGCATAGACACAGTTCAAGTTTGTGATACAAATCAGTATGTCATTTGTGTGTATTTGTAAAACAAAAATAGATTTTCTAAAATAGCTGAATCTTATCAAAAGTAAAGATTGTTTTTCTATATGTTGTCATTTTAATTTAAAAATATTTTAAATCTTTAAAATTGGTATACCTTTGTAGCTAATTCCTTTGTCACTTAACTGTGATTGGTTTTCATATTTCCATCAAGATATTTTAAAAAAGTGATGGAAATCAAATGGGTTATTCTCTCGTATGCATATGTTTTATAGGAAAATAAGTCCTTCTGTGCAGGAGAAGTTTGCATTGTGCATCTCGCTGCTTGCAACTGATGAGAAAAAAACAGTCTACACTACACAACAGAATATTTTTCAAAACCTTCTGATAAGTTCAGGATCTCTCTCTCACTCTCTCCCTGTCACCCTGATTTCAGGCTTTCCTTATAGAGACATATGTTGCACATAAAATTAATTTTTTCTCAAGTTGCTTCTATATCTATTAATTCCTGCTTCTTTTTTTATTCCTCTGCCTGTCTCGTCCTAACTTCCAATTATCTGTTGTATCAGAGTCTATGCAAACAAGTGAGATGTGTGCAAGGAGTTTAGGCAAATTTCATTAATGTTCCTGAGTATTTTTTGAAGAAATGATTAAATTAGCACTTAACATTTATCATTTTGAGATCACGCATTTCTTCCTTTTTTTTCCATTTAAGAAACAGATTCCTTATTTTTAATTTGATTTGAACCGCTGGGTTCAGAAGTGCACAAAAGAAATAAAAATTCTTCACTAATTTTCTGCTACATAGACCAAATGAGAGTGTCTTGTCTAATGAAATTTGTTTTTTAACCATTGGCAAATGGGTTCTAAGAATCATCTCAGGAACTGTTATTTTTGAATCTATTATCTATGACCTATCTTCATAGGATAATAGTCACTAGAGTTCAGAATTATAGTTTATCCTGAATAAGATGTGGGCTGATAGACTGTAATGAATGATTTGTTATAAAGTGTCTTTAAAAAGATGACTCTTTATAATATTCTTAAAAATATTTGCTTTTATTGTAGTAAATGAAATATTTGTGAGCATATCTTACAGGTTTCTGTTGGAAAACTTCCTATTTATGTAGAAAAATGAGGAGGAAATAGAAAGAGGTGATCTATATTCATTGAACCTTGATATATGCTAATTATTGCAATATTGATTTATTTAACTCATCTCATTTTATCACTTCCCTAGCAACTCATGAGATAGGGCTTGCTGTCATTTATCTGATTTTTCTGAAGGTGTTAGTGTATTACAGAGTCTTGTAGAGTAAGAAGACCAATAGACAAAGCCCATCTGATAGACTGAGACCCACATAGAAGGACAGTATTCTTTGTGGTGTATTGGCAGCTACCATCCCATGCTTGTAACAATATTACTAAGTCTGTTATGTTAACTGTTTCTGTTATTTCTTAAGTTAATCATATAAAAATGTCATGGTAATTGTACAGAGTTGTACCACAATAGAAATGAACATTTATTATTTTATTATTGGTTTCCTTTTTTATTAATAACATTTTTATTTACTTTCAAATATTTAAAAATACAATAAAGAAACATCAATCCAAATCCTATGAGATAACAACAATTTACCTACTGATGTATTTGCTTCCAGTTCACTTTTATGTGTAAATAAAAATATTGATATTTTATATATTTCACCTTTTATAGAATATAGGTTATGCCATTCATATAGTTTTATGTTATCCCAGATTACTTTAAATTTTTATAAGAATTCCTCTTTGATATTGTGAATCAAAAACATTATTTCAATAGCTGCGTGCTTTTCCATTTATGAATTATACTGCATATAGATTGCTGTAGTTATTCAGAAATGGTGTGTGTGAGAGTGTGTGTGTGTGGTGTAAGATAAAGGTATACAGTTCTCTAGCTAGTACTCTACACTTTCTCAGTTTAATTGTTTCTAAATAGATTGCCAAACCAGGTATTCTAATTTTCTATGGTATTGTCATTGTTGAATCATGTTTTATGTTACTTCTGTGACAACGATTTAGACTTTATTTTTTAAAAATGGAAACATGAATAATATTGCTGTGTCCTGTACAAAATTATCACAAGGAATTATTCACTGTATGGTTAAGGTCTATGAAACATGTTTTTAAGATATTTAAGATGAGTAGGAATCTGCTTTCATGAAAATATCAAGGATACTTTCTTTGATAAGCTAATTTTTGCTCATCACATTTTCTATTGTCTAGGGCTGAAAGGATGCACACCCAGATGTAGTGGTCAGCTGTAAAAACATATATACTCTAAAGCCGTGCTGTTCAGTATAGTGGCCACGAACTAAACGTGGCTATTTAATTTGAATTCAATAAAATGAAAGATACAGTCCTTCAGCTGCAGTAGATACATATTAAAAACTCAATGTTCATGTTGCTTTTAGCTACCTCAGTTATCAGAACACATACAAAATACTTCCAGCATTGTGGGAAATTCTACTGGAAAGCACAAGTCTGGATTATGGGTCAGATTGTAAATTTTGAGTATTTCATATTTCTTTATATCTTATGCTAATTTAAGTGGTCTACATGATTAGTTATTCATCATTGCACACTCCTTTGTACCTTCTATTATTACTTATTATTTTGAATTATTTCTACCTTGTGTTACTTTTAGAATATGTGACATGTACATTGCAAAAGTATCATTACAAATAAAATTCTAAAATTCTTACAAAATTGATATTGAACCATTAAGAGATCACTGGATAAGTTATCACATTTATAAGAGAGATTTAAAGATTGATTATATCCAGGATTTTTAGACTTGTGTCATGGTATTTTTAAGAGTCTTATCCCCTTATACTAATATGAGCCTTTTTATCCAATCTGATTTTTAACAACTCTTGTTTAAAGGTGGCCAGGGCTGGACTTACTCAGGACAATGAGGGTGGTGCTAAACTGTGCTTCTCCTTCTTCCTGGTTGTGTCCTGGTGACAATTACCAGACATATCTCTAGCCACATGAACACCAGGAGAGCTTCAGGGAACAGCAGTGTTGCTTTTGGCTTGATTACATGGCATGTTTTATACACTGTTTGGGATTTAAGAATCAGCTTAGCAACCCTAAATCAACATTCATATTTTGCAATTTAAAATTCTTCGCACCTAGAATTTCCCCTGGTCTGAGCTGGATTTAAAGCAAACAAATCAACAGTATATCTTCTGAGGGCTGATGATGGCACCTACTTTCAGAATGGTGAGGTACAATATAAATTAAGCAGGCATGCATTTCCTAGGTCTCACTGTATGGTTACAGAATGCTTGGCCATAAATCAGTATGCACCACTTTAATTTCATCTCTTGCCTACATAATCAAAACATGAAGCTCCCTTTTCTTTAACACATAATTCTTCTCAATCATTACATAAATTGCCATATTTCTTTATAACAAAGTAAATGCCTGGGTTCAGCTATGATTTACAGATTGAGTAAATTATTAGCCATATGGTTGTTATATGCTGTTCTGCTTACAAAATATGTGTTTTAAATAAACACATCGAGGACAGCAAGAAAGGGGGTTAAGCATTACTATTTCGATCTCTTAAATATCTGCTCTATAACAAGGGCCAGCACTTCCAGCTGGGTTATATTATTCAAATACTTCTCCCTTTCAAATCTGTACAAGTAAATAAAGATGGGCTTTCATACTGTCACAGCGTCATTTACTATAAAATGATCAGATAATTTTGGTTACCACTTTATCATCCTCCTTTCAGCAATTCTTTGACTGAGTTGCATTTGCTGTATTTCCTGGGTTCTAAGATGCCATCGATTATGCAATGCATCACCAATTTAATCATAATCTTTCTGAGGATTGAGGAGGGATTTATTTCAATAAAAGCAATGTTGGCTAGTAATGAAGTGGCAAAAACATTCTTTCACTGTCAGCTAGCATCACAAGTTTTCTGAAGGTGATTGCTGTTTGGGATGATTCATTACTTCATTGGGAATTTGGAGTTGATACTTAACAGTGCAGGTCTCATGAGTTTTAGAAGAAACTGAAGTTGTGCACGTGCATGTTTGTGTCTGTACACTTTGCATGAAGATGAAAGATACTGACGTTTGAAGTGGGGCAATTCTGAAGACGGTGAAAAGGGAAGGAAAGTTTATAGGAAGGGGATATAAAGTGGGAGTCAGCTAAGTGTTCCAATTGTATGTTGCATAAATCTTCATCAAGTTATATGTGCTCTCTCTCTCTCTCTCTCACACACACACACACACAAAAAAAAAACCCTGATAGAGTATTTTTGTGGAAATCGTTGGGAGATCGCAGAAGTACATTATGAACATTGATATATTAGGTGGACCACTGTGTCATAGCGGGGCTGCAGGAACCAGACTCAGGAGAACCATGGAGTATAAAACCAGGAACCTGTCTATGCTGATCCTTACAGGCTTAATGACTCACTGTAGAAATGTATCATTTTAGTTCTGCATTCCCCTATGGAGGGACCTGAGTCCTTGCCACTGATTCTCCACTATAGTTAATGCTGCAAAGAACACATGTGCGTGATTTTTAGTGTATACAGAGAAAAGCTTATGAAAGAACACACTTAAAAGTGCCATTTTGGGTTCAGGCAAAATTTACTAGACATTAAAAAATTGCTTCTAAGTCACTGCATAAACGTATGTTTAAATTTTCAGCCATTACCATCATTTTTGCAAACAAGGGACATTAACATTCCAATATGACATCAAATGCCACATTACTGTTTTATTTATTTATAGCTACTGAATTAATACTTTTCTTAGTATCAGGTGATTTCTCCTCGGTGCGTTGTCTATTATTAAGTTTTGTGTATTGCCTTGATCTTCAGCAAGCACTGCTAATTAGCTCCTTCTTATGCATTTTTCATTCCTTTTCCAACGGGTTTTTATTTTATTTGAGTTTCTAACATGTTCAGTCAAGTATGTTTGCTAGCTTTCCTTGAATCTGTACGTGGCTATCTGACCCAACTCTGTTCAGTGGGAAGTTCGCTGTAGCCTCCAGCGAACTTTTAGAGACACCTCTTACTTCGGTCCTGTCACTTCCCCTTTCTGTTTGTAACTCTGACTGGATACCCCGAGTAGACCTAATAAATAAATAGAAAATAAATTTAAAAAGTCTGGGAGAAGTAAGCCTATAAAACAATACAAAAGCCAAGCCTCTGATAACAGCCTTAGATTGCCTCCTTTGTGACCTCTGATAATGGCAAGGAAACCACCCTACATGTGCCAATGACCTCTAAATATATTTTTGCAGCAAGGAACACAATTTCCCATGATTACACTACCTTTCTATCATTTTTAATTAGCTCATTTGATTCATTCTTGATCTGTTCTTTATATATTGCATACACAAATCCTTTGTCAGTTAAATGGGCCCCAAATACCTTCTCACAGAGCTAGGATAGTTTGTTCCATTTTTCTAACTTCACTGTATGTTCTGCAAAAATTACCTTCCCTTCTAGCTCTTGGGTCAATTTTCTATAAAGTGAAGGTTAGAGAGTCTCTAAGGGTGTATTCAGCTGTTATATTCTGAGTCCACAAATATGTGCTTAATAAACACATCTCTGAAGAGCAGGACAGAGAACTCTAGTCTGTCACTGCTTGTCATTTTGATAAAGCTTGTTCTGCCCTCACCCAATTGATCTCCCTGTCCAGACTGATCACTTAAGAGACTATTTGCAAACCACTTTGGTTAGTGTTAGGACGATCCATCTTTTTGAGCTTGCACAGAAAAAGTCTTGTTGATGTACTGTTGAAGTTTTTCTCACAATATTTAAGGCAAAAACATTCTAGAAAAGAAAATTTCACTAGATTTGTTGTAAAATTAAATGGACATGAGGTGTCCAGAGAACTTTAGACTGGCATATTCTGTTAAGGTGTGAAAGAAAATAATGACTTTTCTTGAATATTTTAGCCATACCCATTATCAGCTTAGTGAAGTAAAATAGTTTGGCAGCTGTCAGATTTAAATTAAATTAGAAAACATAAAGTCGGTGGAGAAATTCTAAAAGACACCCAAAACAATGAACAAACAAACAACAAAATAGGTAATCTTATTGAATGCTCCTTCAATATGGCTTGTTTTCCATTGTTACTGAAGAGGTGCTGAGTTTTTGAACCAGGAAATAAATCTCCTCATAAATTTCAGTTTTTCCTTTATTCTTGCATACACGTTGAGGCTGAAAGGATCATACCGAGCAGCTTGGCTGAATCTGAGGGAAGAGCTTTCCTGGACTCAAGGCTTCTGGGGTGCAGCTTCCCGGCACAGCATTTCGCTCAGCACCGGGTCTGCCAAGCCTCTCTCTGTGATTTTCACCCCTGCTCTCTGACATGAACGGGGCTGCCAAGCCATCTAGAGAGCTGCAACTCAAGCTTGCAAGAGTTTATACCAGGTTTTGTATAACTTTAGATCACGATGTTCTAACTTGACTCAAGCAAATGCTGTGTGCCAGTTCATGAAATTTTGAATTCACCGAGGGTGGAAAAACTAAGGCTGTTCATCACTGCTATTTTTTCCTTACGGTTCTTTCTATGTGAAGTCTCCTACGTGGTACCTGCTTTACCTTATCCTTTAACCCCCAACTCATTACGTTTTCTTTATTTTTAACTGTAAAGTCCTCTGCATCCCAAGTGTTCAGCAGGCTAATCACAATGTAAACCTAGCAGTGTCACTAACTGAACTGAATGAGCCCCCGTGATTTTTAAATGGTGGCACTTGGCTTCTTTCCTCATTCTCTTGTCTCTCTGTGGAAGAGAGGAGGGTTTCCTGGGTTTCTTAGTTAGCTATATGCAGACTGCTACTTCTCTTTCCCCAAGTTGTGACATTGCTAAATCTTAGGCAAGATGTGAACAAGGCCCCCTAGCTCCACTGCCACCTACACAACAGAATCCACACTCAGACCAAGATGCTTCTTGGAAACGCTTATTTTTCTACTGTGGCCACTTGGAGCTACTGACCTGTTGCATTTGATTCTGAATTTCATATATTTGAATTCTGTCCTGCTGCTGGCAAATTTGTCTACCTATTCTAGCCATGCTTTTTTTCTTTGTTTGGATCAAAGACACAAGTGAGTTAAGTTTATGGGAGTTTATGGGAGTCTGCAGTGATGCCTTTGAATCCCCAGCTCCCTCCTCCACAGGCTAGTTTCAGGGGAGTTGGACCTGTATCCCAAGAAACCTCTGCACCAGTGTCAGGCTCGAGTGCTGCCTCTGTCCTTCACCTCTGATGCTCCCTCACGGATGAGGAGGTCTCTCTCACTGCCCCATAAACTTCATCCAGGAGAGTGTCTTTCATGTGGTGCCTCCACTCCACTCTTCCTATTTCTTAAATATTTCTTAGACATGTTTTCAATAAATGTGAACAGATTTATGTGAACCCAAATTTTGGCCACAATTCCTTATCTTTTCAGTGTGCATTTATGTTTTGGTTTCTCTAAACAAATATTCTCTAAAGAAGCCATAATTTTCAAAAAGTTGCCTAGGAGGTCTTTGTGTGAATTTATCAAACCTACTGATGCTTTTGCTCTTGCAGTGCTTGTCTTCATGTTCCTTAAGCCACCCGAGTTTATGAGGAGTGGAATGCTTCCAGCAAACTGGAATTTTTTTGATAGAAATTCTGAGATGTACATCTTGCTTGTTAAAATACCAAGCTAAACCACACACGTCAAACAAAACAAATCACATACCAAAAAATTTGGTCTACTTTGTCAGCATAACTGGTGGAGTAATCCATCCCTTAATTCCTTCCTTATAAGTTAAATTCTTATAGATGCCAGGTTGGGTCTTCATGTGCTCTGTTCTGTTTATTCATACTTAGAATGAGATAAAATCTAAAAGTGTCTATGTGAACAACATAAATGGATTTCTCTCCCACATGTAATGTTCATTCTTCCTCATTTTCCTATAATTGAAATTTTGCACCCAAACAATATTTTACATTTTTAGTAGTTCTATAGTCAGTTTTTATTTCTAATAAAGTAATCATAATAAATACTAATCTGTTTTTCAAGCTTCCACACTCATATGACATCAATTACTTATAATAAATCTCTCTTTCTACACATATATACACATATATATTTGGTTTTGTTTCTCTAGTGAACTCTAACTAGTATGCTTTATTATATATTCAAATAATGGAGATAAATAATTGTATGTAATGAATGAAAAATGAAATTTTATAAAGCTATTCTAATATAGTGGGCGTAACAATTCTCGGTAATGTACTGAAGTGATGGTTCTGAAAAAGAGTTATTTGAAATTCATTTATAAAAGTCAATACTCTACACAGCACTTCTCTTTTGAAGGCTCACAGTCTATTTTCTTTTGAGTGTACACTTCTTTAACTCTGCCTAATAAATCTGCCTGTCTCTTGAAAAAAATCAATAAAGATGCAAAAAATCACTTGAAAAAAGATTGATATTGATTACATAATCTTACCTGATATAAAAACTGATTATAAAAGTATTGCAATGGAAAATATGGTTTGGTATAAAATTTGAATAATGAACAAATGGAAGATTTTATGGGCAAAATTTGAATAAATTTAAAATCCTATTGTAAAGTTTAATATTGCCTGTCAACTTACTTTTTGATGAGATCATCATTTACATATAGACAAATAATTCACTTACTTTGTTTGTAGGAAATGGGAAACAAGTACTTAATAAATATTTTTGGTCTGGATGTATATTTACACGGATATCTGATATGTGCGTATGGATACCTGATATGTGCTAGTTTTTAAAAGTTCTTACACTATATCTTTTATATTTACAGTCAACACTCCCTTATTAATAGTTTTACTTTTCACTCATTCTTTTAGTAACTATAATGACAAATGAGATCACATCAAACCAAAAAGCTTTTGGACAAAAAAGTAAAGGAAAAAAACATTAAAAAGACAATCAACAAACTGGGAGAAAATATTTGCAAATCACACATTGAATAAGAAGTTAATATAAAAAATATATAAAGAATAAGCAAATAACCCTATTAAGAGTGGGCAAGGAGACTTAGTCATTTCTCAAAAGAACATATACCAATGGCCAAGAGATGTAGAAAAAAATGTTCAACATCACTAATCAGTAGGGTAATGCAAATTAAAATCACAATGAGACATTATCTTAGACCTGTTAGAGTTACCGTGATGAAAAAGATAAAAGATAAAAGTGGTGGGCAGGATATAGAGAAAAGGGAAACTTCTTACACTGTCAGCGAGAATATAAATCTGTAAATGTTTCTATTTCTTCACTAACTGCTTTGGTTGGATCTTCAAAAACAAATTTCAGTAGTACTAGTGAGAGAAAACATACTGGTCTGATTTCCAAGAATAAATAAAGAAAGCAAAAAAAAAAAAAAAAAAAGATATCTAGGGCCACCAGGAGTCCTTTAACATAATCTGTTTGAACAATGATGTACAATAAATTAAGCAAAATGGATATATAAGGAAAATACCATGAGGATCAGATGAAGACGTCATTACTTAGGAGTAAGAATATTAAGGAAATTTCATAGATGTCATTTGGGGTGGAATTTGAAGGACAATAATGGATTTTTCATAGCAGGAATGGGGCCCCATAATGGGCTTGCAATGTGTTCTGGTCACAAGGAACATTAAACAAAACTCAGAAGTGTAAAGAAATTTGAGATACATAGAAAGTGGCACATATCCTTCTTTCTATGTTCCTTTAGATGTGAGGAAGAGGCTACATATTACAGATTGAACTGGGGTCGGGTTAATGAAAACTTGGAAGAATTTTTGCCTTGATAACAAGAGTATGGACACTCAGCCTTGTCAAATAGATTTAATAATAGTTACATGATCAAAAGTCTGCCTCAGAAGATAAATCCAGGGAAAGTGTAAAGGATGGATGGGTGACATGAGGGAATAGAGGCTTCTGTAAAGATCAGAAAGAAACAGTTCAGACTGAGGCATTCGGTGTAGATGTAACTAGAGGAAACACACACAGTAGACTTGGCACAAGTATATATTGACAGAAATCATGAGTTAAGTAGAATCAGTGACTCTCCAACAATGTTGGTGGAGTTTGAACATAATATTTATTAACCATGCTCACACGGGCTTTAGACTGCACAGGTTGGAAAAAACCTGAATTAATGAGATTCTAGGCTCTCTTCAAACTATGACTGAAAGTCACAAGATTGATTTTAAAATCATTTAAAGGACACGTTGGGTCTTTAAACTTCAGAGATCTGATTTTTTTTCAACTCTTCATATGTTCGAGATATTAGTTCTTTGAGGAACAACAGGCTAAAATTTTACCCACTCTGTATATTGCTTCCTCGGTGATGGTGATTTCTTTTGCTATGGAAAGTCTTTACAATAAGATACAGTCTATTTTTTTGATTCTTTGTAGTATTTGCTATGCAATCAGGGTTTTGTTCATGGAGTCTTAGCCTACATCTATGTCCTTAAGAGTTCTACCTATTCTGTCTTCCAGTGATTTAATGTTTCTCTTTTTAATATTTAGATCTTTGATCCATTTTGATTTTAGTTTAGTGCATAGTGAGACACATGGGTCTAGTGTTAGTCTTCAGCATATGGAAAGCCAGCTTTTCCAGCACCATTTCATAGAGAGCCTGTCTTTCTTCCTGTGAACATGTGTGGCCCCTTTGTGAAAGATAAGGTGGCTGAGTGTGTTTGGAGTTGTTTCTGCATTTTCTCATCTGTTCCACTGATTCTCAGGTTTTTTCAATTTGCTTTGTTTTTACCAGTACTGTTCCCCGCCCCCCAGTATCACAATAGTGTTGTAGCATAATTTCAAGCCAGGGATTGTGATACCCCTTGATTTGCCTTTGTTTCTCAGAATTGTTTTTTACCAATATAGGTCTCTTCTGGTTCCAAATGAATTTTAGGAATATTTTCTAGTTCTGTCAAATATGCTACTGATATTTTGCCCTGGAGTACATGCAATCTGTATGACAATTTTAGGAATATGGCCATCTTCACTCTGCTGGTTCTTCTTACACAAGAGAAAGTGATATCCTTCCACTTTCTGACATTTTTGATCTCCGTTTTCAGAGTACCATAGTTTTAAATGTAAAGATCTTTTACTTATTTTGTTGGATTGATTCCTAAATGTTTCATTTTCTTTGATGATATTATGAAAAGTGTTGTTTCTCTAATTTTTCTCCCAATGAGTTTGTTATTTGTGTACAGGAATGCTATTGATTTTTTGGTGTTGATATTGTATTTAACTATGCAAATGAATTTGGTTATTAAATCTGGAAGTCTTTTGGTGGAGTTTTTGGGGTCTTCTATGAAGAGTATCACATCATCTTCAAGGGATGATAATTTAATTTCTTCTTTCCTATCTTTATTCCTTTTATTTCTTTCTCTTGTCTAATTACTTTGGCTAATATTTCCAGAACTATATTGAATGGAAGTCATGATAGTGGACATTCTTGTCTTTTTCCTGATTTTAGAGTAAAAACTTTCAGATTTTGATCATTTAGTGTGATGTTGACTGTTGATTTGTCAAAACCTGATCCAGAAATGGGCATCTAAGATGAATACATATTTCTGAGATGAAGAAGCACAAACAGAAAATAAATATAGTAAAAATAGCACTGGCCATTTGAGAGATATAAATTAATGCTGAGATTCCATCGCACTCCAGAAAGAATGGCTATCATCAACAAATCATCCAATAGCTAATGCTGTTGGGTGTGGGTAGAAGGAACACTTCTCCACTGCTGGTGGGAATATAGACTGGTGCAACCAATGTTGAAATCAGTGTGGAGATTCTTTAAAAACTAGTAATAGGGGCCCCATTTGGCCCTGCTATTCCCCTTCTTGCTATTTTTCAAAAACTTTTAAAGCATCATACCATAGTGATATGTGTGCACCTATGTTTATAGCAGTAGTTTTTAATAGATAAATCTTGGAAATAACCCAAATGCCCATTAACTGAAGAATGGATAAAAAAAAAACACTTTTTGTTTTGTTTTGTTTTATACAGTGGAGTAAAGAAGCATAAACTGACACATTTGTAGCTAACTGGACTGATCTTGAGACCATACTCTTAAGTGAAATAAATCAGACACACATGTGTAAATGTTGCATTGTCTCTCTGGTGTGAGAAACTAAAAGTATAAATAAGAACTAAGATACATAATAGATATTTTGAAGTAGGAAGAAATTGTTCAAAAGGAAAGGGGAACTGAAGAGGAGTGAGGGGGAAAGGAAAGGAGGGGAAAATGAGAAAAGAAGGATAAAATGAAAACAAAGCTTTGTAAATAAGGAAGAAAAGCAGGGTTGAAGGAAGAAGAGGGAAAAGGGAAAAAATAGGATTCAAGAGGTATCATGTACAAGTACAAATTCCATATGATGATTGTGATCATTATGTACTTCTGAATTGTACCAATAAACTTAATTTTAAAAATTAACATACTGATGAAGCCATGTAAGATTATGTATCTTAAGTTTGTGCTAAAGAAATGTAAACACAAGTTTCTTTTGGCTTCCATTCAAAATCAGTGGAGGTACTGAATTACTGTGGAGAGGGTGGATGGGGCAGGGAGCTTTGGTAGCTCCGTGCTTCCAGAATTAAGTGAGGCAGAAAAATGTCCATATGTCAGTCCACTTTTCTGACTCTCCCTGGGCTGTGTGGAACCACCCTCCGTGGCAGACCACTGTTCGGGAGAACACAGGTAGCTCCCTTGGAGAGTGAGCTGAACATCAGGAAACTGGAGTTTTTCCTGTAGGAAATAAAAGATTCTCCCAGATTCATGGTGTCTGGCAAAATAAATGGGTCAAGGTGGTTCCTCTTTTCTTACGCCTGGGATTTTTGTAGAAATTAAACTCTGGCACTCTAATTCCTAAAATAAAATAAAACAAGACAATTGTCCTTCCTAAGGGCAATAATTTGACTTCTACAGAATATAAACAAGGGGAAAAAATACATTCATCCCGAAAGAATTCCTAGCTCTCTATGCCTCTTCTAAATTTTGTAATCTACCCACTCCTCCTAGACTGTGACAATATAACTAGCCACAATTTGCCCATTTACCTTTTCTGATGACTGCCCATTTCCTCTGAATGTTCTCTGGCCACATACTGTTTATTGGATCTACCAACTTTTCCTTTCTTTTGCCTTTCACTGACTACACTTCCTGAAATGTCCAACCCTTAATTCGATTGAATAACCAAGAATTTCCATGATATCAATTTTACAGCCACACTTTAAGCTTTGTTAAAACACATACACATAGTAATTTCGCTGGGTTCTCTGGTGACCTCAAGAAGTGCTTAACATGGAGTCTTTAAATGAGGATAGAACAATATTTATTAATCAATCTGCAAGCTTGCAGGTAAGGAGAAATGCTTGTGGTTGCTCTAGTGACATTAATAACTAATAAAATCTAACCACTGGTCTTTAGATGGTGAGCAATTAAGACTAGGCTGATAGTACACAGCCACTTGGTGTAGGTTCCATAGTTTGAAGTGAGGCATTTTTCCTTGATGGTTCTAATACCTAGTTATTCAAGATACTGGATAGATAAGATGTGTACTCTGGGTTCACGTAAAAGGCACATTATATGAGTGTGTCTTACCCCACATATTTAGGGTGGAGGCTTAGAGAACTGATATCCTGGGTTGTGCGATACCATAAAAAATAATCTGCTTGCCCATGTAAACTATAAGCATTATTTAAATTATACCTTATTTTGTTTTTCACCAGAAAGTAGTTTACATTCTGCAACTATTAGTCACTATAATCTTTTGTAATTTTTGTGTAGCACATCTCAGTTCAGAACACTCTGCACACACTTGATCTCATTCGATCCCCTTAGGAACCTGTGTGGTAAACTTGATTAACTTCACTTTGCAAATAGGGAGGCTTAGAACCATGGGGATCAAGCAGCTTCTCTAAGTCTTCTGCTCCTCATTAAGTACTTTACCCATTAAATGAAAAATAAGACCTGGTTAACTGATGCAAGCTTCAGTGCTGGCTTACAACACCTTATGATTAGACAGAGCTGTTTTGAATGTTTCTTTAGAAGTGGATTACATGTTCTGTACACACTTTCCCTCCCTCCTTGCCTTAGATAAACACTACTCCTCCCTCCACTTTCAAATGGATTTGGGTACCTCTTGGCGTCTGTCTGTGACTTCACTGAAACAAACCCCATCCTGCATTCTCACAGTATAATGGGCTGCTCTTCTGTGTGATGGTATGATTAATGTTTATATCCCCCTTGGAAGCCCTTGTGCATCCATTAAGCAGAGAAAAATCTGTTTTTGTTCATTGTTATGTCCCAATGCCCAGCAGTTTCCAACCCAAGTAAGTGCTTAATATATATTTGTTGAATGGATGAATGAATAATTAAGCCCTTACTTGAATAAGTTGACCTAACTGTTAGAAAAGCAATAATTTAATAATCCAGTACGGGAAATGACTTTAAAGACTTTTTCTCCTACTAAGCACATTTTCTTATTGTGAAACAGACCATGAATTCAATTCCCCTGATCCTTAAACCATTCTATGGAAGTAAATGAAGCTACATAAAATTAGTTAAGTCAAGCAGAGGAGTATTTGAACACATAAAACTAGGTTCATCCAGAATGAATGATTAAATCTATCGAAGATGTCAAATGCCAAGGTTTTATTTTCCAAGAATGCTAGCCACAGAAAGCCTCAGTCGTAGTGGATCAAAGTTATGTCCAAATATACACGTTGGCTCAAGTTAAGGATAAATGTATCTCAGCAATCCCAAAACATAAATGTCAACTTGTGAGGTGTTTATATGACATGCACAAACTTTCCTCCAAGTGATGCTAAATTTTGAACTAATGACCTTATTTTTCCATTTTATCTTTGAGGCCACTTCTGTAGCAGAAATGGACACACGCATTGTTACTTACAGGCAATATGGTGTAGGGTAGTTTGAGAGAAATTCTTATCTTGGTTCGTGCTTTGGATAATGCTAACAGTCCATTCTCTGAGGGCTGGTGCTTGCCCCCTGTAGGGAGAGGGTGGATGGGGCAGGGAGCTTTGTTAGCTCGGTGCTTCCAGAATTAAGTGAGGCAGAAAAATACTTTTTGTGAGATAAGTTTCTTGCAAGCATTTCCTTGCCATTTTCTTTTTGAAAAATACACATTTTTGTGTAAAGAAGAAGGGGAAGAGAGGTTGCAGGGAGGAGAAGGGAATGGGGAAAAAAAGAAGACAAAATATAGCACGCACATGTACAAATTCCCTATGATGGTTGTTATAATGATGGGGGTCTAAAATGAGCCAATAAAATTAACTAAAAATATGTTGGTTCCCTTGAGAAAAATAATATGCATTCCCTGTGGAACCAGTGAAGAGCTAGCTACAGGAAGCCACGTGGAGATTTCTGTATGAAACTCCTGTGCTGTGGTGGCAGGAAACTTGACAGAAGGGAAGAACTGGGAATTGGGAGATGAATCTCAGCTCTGGTTTGCAGCAACTTCCTGTACAACCCTTAATAAATCACTTGCTTACCCGCTGTCTCATTTTTTAAATATCTATAAAGTGAACACAATAAATTCAGCGCGATTCTGAAAGTAGAGTCACTGCTGGGTTGCATCAGAAGGCCCGGGAACTTTTTAAAAATACAGATTCCTGGCACTTGTCCAAGATTTAACAAATCAGAACCTTCGGGAGAAGAGTCAAAACTTACGAATTCATACTTTTAAGAGTTTCGTAGATGACTCTTGTAAATTAATGAATTACAGATGGAACTCATTCAGACACAGATTGTAACTTTTAGCTTCCACATTCAACACACTGATCACTGTCCACATTCCCAGAGCAGCAGTGGGGACGCCGGGAGGTATCCCTGGAGCTGACATAACACAACTGTTCACTGGATGGTCTGACCGGATTTTCTTAAGCAATGTATATAGTACTTTGAGAGAGGCAGACTGAGCTGTGTTATACCTACTCTGTTCAAGGTCTGTAAGTGTGGGTAGTATAGAGATGAGCTATAGTTCTGCCACCAAAGCAGATTCGTGGAAAGCACATGGAGGAAAGCTCACCAAGCCCAGCTCTCGTCTTAGGAAATTAGCTCTTGCAGTGGGTTGGTGGACATCTGTTACTGCTATCCAGACAGCAAGAGATGAGCTCCACAACCAGAGAAGTGCTCTTCTCTATATCAAAATGGCACTAGATGCTGTTGAGCTAAAACCATGATAATTTAGTCATTTTTTTCAGGATTTTCCTAGTACATGTTTGCAGTACACAATACATTCATCTGAGGGGCAGGCACAAGAACTTAACGTATCTTAATTGTTTTTATTTCCTTTCTCTTCCCTTCCCTCCCTCTAGTTCAGTCTCCGGATCCCCTTCTCATTTGTACAATATCAATTTCTCTGTTGTCTAGCTTTCATTTTTTAAAATTATTGATACTTTGGGTTTTTCAGGGAAGAGGTTATGTGATATTTAAACTTGTATGTCTGATTTATGTCACTTAGCATTATGGTCTTGAGGTGGAACCCATTACACCACAGATGACTCAAATTTAGAATGAAAGGTATTGTTTCAGAGAGAACATATGTGTGTGTGCTTGTGCTTACCCACACACATTCTTCTGTACTGCTATGTTTCTTATTCAGGTGTTAAAGAATATCTGTGTTTGTTCACTATCATTACCTGTAGGTTGTGTGTGTGCAAATGTGTTGAAGAAACTTTGGTGGCATTTTGGGTCATAGTCAGAACCGCTAGAAATTAGAGTGGAAGTTTAGTGGAGCAGTGACACTTTGAAGACTTGTATTCCTTTCATTGAAGCAACTGATTCATGATAAAACATATGTTTGGCAAACTTTGGAATATTAGTATTTTTAAATTTAAAGCTGTGATTTTATATTTACTTAAGAATATGAGCTGTAACACTGAAAAAGTCAAATTGATGATATTTACTATCACAGCCTTTACTTTTCAGTGGAGTACACCTGAATATGGATGCTAGAACTTTAAGCAGATAATTCACGTTTGGATATTTAGCTCCTTTTGGCTTTTTTCCTTTTTGCAACTCTGAAAGTTCATCATGATACAAAAGATAATAATATCATGGGTTTGTGCTCATCTAAATATTTTCATCTTAGTTCTCCCTCTCGAAATCTCTCATTGGAGAACTCAGGGGTGGTGCACACCTGTGTAAGATGGTGACCTACTTGGTCACCAGGATGTCAACTTAAGGGCTGATAAGGATTGCTGTTGTGATTCTACTTTTTTCAGGCAGCAGAATTCTGGCTGTGGTACTCTGAAGGTATCCCATGTGACGGCTTCCCTTAGGTGATATTGTTCGCTCTATTAAGGTATCATCCAAAGAATTTCCTGCTTTGCAGTTCGGTTCTGCAGGCATTTATTGAGCTGTCCCTGCAAGCTCATTGCTGTTCCCAGTGCTTTTAGACAAGGATGTATAGGTTGCTGGGAAACAAAGCCAAGAAACAGGTTGCATTTGAAATCCCATAGTTGAAATAGCTAGTGTATTAAAGTTCACCTCGCAGGAGCACACATTCACCTCCCCAGCCTCATGACCTCACCGTGTGAGGAAGGCAGCGGCTAGAGAAAGGCAGCTTACAAATGAGCAGCATGGATCCCACGCTCTGCTAAAATCAAGCAGAGAGCCTTTCCTCTTTGTTAGATGCCTTAATACGTAAGAAATAGACCAGCAGGATGCCTGTGTCCGAGTTACTCATCCTTCCTACCCAACTCAAAGAGCACCAGCACTTTTGGCTTCTATTCATCAAGACTAATTTTGTCATGCAACAAATCACTTTACCAAGAGAAAGTACAACTTCATAGAACCTAAGATTCTGAAGAGTAAATTTTTCAGTATATCTTAATGAAAGGTTTCTATTTGAACAACCTTTGCTTTTCACTAAACCATGCCATAGAATAAGATAAATAATATGGAATGTAGTAATGAGAAAGCTTTACTTTTAATCCTGAATCCATCACTATCTTTTGCCTTTTCATATTTTTTATGTTCTGAACCTCAATTTCTTCATTTATGAAATAGAGACCATGGTCATACTCAAAGCTGTTTAAGGATTAAGTGAAACAATTGGTACGTTTGGGTTGTGTGAAACCAGGATGACCCTCAAACAAATCCCTAGATGTTCTCAACTCATGCACATGATCTGTTTCCTAACAGAATGCACACAAGCCACGCACTGGGGATCTTAGTTTCAGGCTGTACTTAGCTTTTCCTTGTCAGTTGACTTCTAGCAAGACTCTCTGAGACTCAGTGTCTTTGTCTTAAAAATGGACATTATCCAGGTAAATATTACAAGGACTAAGTGAGAGAAGTTGTATGAACGGCAGTCACCCTAAAAGTACTGGTTTCCTTCTCCTAATGCCTCCTAATATGGAAAGAAATGGGGAGGAGAAAACCAAGTGTACTATATTTTATCCTTGCATCATACTGATGATTAAATATATTCAACACCTATTGATTACTTTGAACATTTCAAAGTGTTGCTATTCTTATCTCATGTAGATTTTATTTCAGTCCTTTTGGAGAGATATGATTATCACTGTTTCATAGAGAGCAGGGTTCAGAGAACAGGTAGCTTATGGTGAGTCTCCCACATGCCAAAGTCAGGCCGATGTGTTCAATCTTCTTCTTTCTACTTTGATAACCAAATTTCTTTGTTCTTTAATCGTGTGTACCTGTGTGTCTTTGTTTTGTTTTGTTTTTGTCTGTTTTTATCATTCTTTATATTTAAACAAGGAAAGGCTCCACTTTTAAAACACACACAGGCTTAACCTAAGCTGTTTTTAGACTTGCTGTAGTCAATAAGGTATTAATTTTTCAGCCTGAGTATTTTATTGTTGCTTTTATAAGTACATAATTGAGATGCACTTAAGAAAAAAAAGACAGGATCACACTTTCTCATTTGCTTTGCAACAAAGGTATAGGCTTTGAAGAAGCCTTGCCCTTAAAGGATTAGACAGCTTGTGTGACTAATAGGAATATTGTCCTTAAAGGAAAGTGGAACATCTTACAAATACAAGAGCACTCAATTAGAGTTCTAAATTAGAATGTAATTATGTGTTTTTCTCTCTTTTTATTTTTGAGGAAGAAAAGAACAGAGCTTTTAATCTTTTAGGTGGCCTCATTTTGGTGAAAGGACAATTTTAGGCAGTTTTTAAGTTTCAGAAGCTGTTTTGTATCTTGCTTAATTTTGGAACTAGTCCAATTTCAGAAGGTCTAAATGTAGATAAAGTTTCCTTATACCTGGCTTTTTAAATCACTGCATTTTATAATTCAAAATAGGGACGCGCTGTTGATGTGGATTACTGCACTCATAATGATGAGATTGTCAGTATGCATGGAGATATATGTCATGTAATCAGTCATGTGCAGAAATAGCCCATTCAACCTCTGAGACAAAGTGTTTGTCTTTGAAACCAACTTGTACAAACCTCACCATGCTCCAATCTAGAATACAGATAGTTGTGTTAACTCTTGTCTACATTTGGTTCCAAACACTCTCTTTTGTAGTTTCCATGGATATTTTCTAGGAAGAGGAATAAAAAGTTATTGCTTGGTCATGATAGTTCAGGATTTTACCTTGTGTGATCAATAAAGCTTCCTGTGACTTCATAGAGAAGAACAACAAGAAGAAAGACTGATGGGTTTATCTGTAACTATTCATCCTTGAAGTTTTCCATTTATCTACCACCTGAATTTCCATGAAACAATGATCTGAGGTTCAAATCTTGTGAAAATTGAAGAACAATGTGGTGTAAAGGGGAATATATCTCTATTTGCTCAACTGAGATGGATTTGGTTAAGTCTTGCTTGCCATCATGTAGATCATTGGTCAGTTCATTTCTCTAATAAGCACTTTTAGTGGAAGTTTTCAGTTGGGCTCAGCTATGTTATAGATATGCTTGAAAATACTCTGCATTTATTTCTTATCCACTGCTTTAAATATTATGAATACAGATTTCATCTTCACTTGATCGATGATTAAAGATATAAAGTGACTTATAATTCTCCTAGCTATTATAAGATAGAAATAAGTTTTACCTACATTTATTCTTAATCATACAAGTGTGTACCCCTGATTGAGTGCTCTTAATCATCAAGGACAAAGTAAAATCCAGCACTTTCAGCCAATGTTCTTTGTAGTCAGACAGCAAGAAACTCTAGCTGCACTTATATAAAGTCAGTCGTGCCAACATATGTTTCTTTAAGATATGTCTTTAGGGTCTGAGAAATTCAAAGTTTGGAAAATGTTAGGGGTCACTCATTTCCATTCTCCAAACATATTAAAGAAATTGAGGACAAAAGAGACCAAAAAAAAAAATATCTTGCAAAGACTGTTTCAGAGAGTTTGTGGCAAAATGAAATTAATATTTACTGCTTTCTTCCAGGTTCAAATCAACCCTGCTTGGCATTGTTGCTGATATGTTTGCATCTTTTAAGGACACATGACAGAATTAGTCAGACAGGGAATGAGAAATTACACTTTCCAAGTGCCATTTTACTATTTCTTTAAAAACTACACAGGGATTAAAAAACTCTTGGTGAGAAAATAATTATAGATGGAAACACAAATAACTGGAATGCTATTTAGAGACATCTGACACCATAGTAGGAGGCTGAAAGTACCAAACAAACAATTCATTGGATTCAGGAAGTAGGAATGGTGTTTAAAATCATAGTGTCCAATGTTTCCCAAACAATGGCACACACAAGGCTCGGGTGGAGGTTTTATTTAGGAGTACATGAGACGGTATCTGGTGACACAAAATTCAATATTTATTCCAAAGATATTAGCTCATATAAACATATGTACTTGTGTATGGGTGTAGGTATCTCCATAATATATGATTATATACTTTGTGAGTACCTGAATACAGATCTATACATACATAGTATTTGTCGCATACACTTTCAGTAGACATAATTTCAAAACCCTGCCCTGTGCCTGATTCGGTCCTATGTGCCTGAGGCACATAAGTACACAAAACAGGCAAAATCCTCTGCCCTTCGGAAGCTGGTTTTGGCCAATGAGGATTATCCAGACAACCCAGTGACTGTGTCAACTTTGTTGTCTTCTGGACCAAACAACTCTGGCCTTTTTTTCACTCTTGCCCTCTGCTGGACTGATTGGGGAGAAAGAAAAGCCTTTTTAACCTCCTCAGGTCCTATGACAATGGATGGGCCTCATTAGCCATTCTCAGCCTCATAGATAATGCGGCCGCGGATGGCATCATTTGGTCCAGTGAAGAATTGCCCAGGAGACTGTGTTGACATCTGAGATTTATTTTAATCCTTTCTTGCAGATTTCATAACGAGCGTTGTAAGAAAGTATGCCAAAGAACCATTACACGTCTTATAAAATCTTAATAGTACAAAAATTAGAAACGTTTTTCAGGCATATGTTCAATTTGTTCAGAATCCACTGATTTCACTTCGCTGAGTAGCATAGAGCACCCTGTGAGTGGACTTTGCATTTATGAGGTCACACTCCTTGAATCAGTCTGCACATGTTTGTTATGGATACTGTTTATGCTGTGTTTAGGGTTTCTGTGGTCAGATTTTTCAGTTTGGATAAATGTGATGTTTATGGGCTTCTGTGATCAGATTTTTCAGTTTGGATAAGTTGTTCCATATACAGATACCTGTACACTAGAGTTCTTCTGTATCCTCTCATGTACACATCCAGTATTTATTGATTACCTATCTTGAACATATCAGTAGGTCCAAAAGTGGTGGAAAAGAAGATCTCAAAAATGGGAACATAATTCCCACGAGGAACAGAAACTGTACGTGGGACTTCATCTGGAAAAGTAAATGATTTCCACAGGGGCACAGAGCCCTGGCAGGAATGTGGGACTCACAGTAGGATGCTTTGTGCACTTTCCTTCCCAGAGCCCATCAGTTTGTAGCTGTGCAGCTCTAGGCGAATTGTTCAACCATCTAAGCTATTTTCTTCATTTCACAAATGAGATTAACACCACCTGCTTCACAGCTACTGTGAAGAGGAAAGGGAAGGTGGTGTTATGCCCAGAAATGCCTCACATAGAGGGGAGATACCTAGTAAAGGTGGTGGTCGTTTGTGAGATCTTGAGCCAGCCCCTGGCCCTCAGAAAGTGGTATGGTGGTATATACACTTTATTGCAGCCTGTCTTCTCCGTGGAGCACTCCATTGGCCTGACTTGATACGCCATACAGTGTTCTTTCTTTCTATTCCCATCCCCAACCCAGAAATCAGGTTGCTTCTCCGGTCTTTTCTCACATTTCCAGTTTTCATTGCCCCTTGGGCTTCCTTTTTATATAATAATCTATTTATTTCTTTATGCTTCCCACAGCTTTCTGTGATTCATTTTCTTAGAGGTTCATTTCACTCAAGCTATGCTGTGATCAGTACTTCCAGCCTCCCATTTCCAGTGCACCAAAAATAGAAGTACTGAATGTTTCTGATCTGACAGCCATCGCGATAACATACAGGGGCAGAGAAAACACATGGACCACACCAAAAACAAAACAAACACAAAAACAATAATAAAACAAACTAACAAACATGAAATATCCTAGAATCTACCAACACTTTTTTTAATGGTTTAATGTTTCAAGACTGTAATATAACTTATTTCACTGTACTTTGTATGGCAGTCTCTCCTCATTCAGTCTAAGGGTATAATCAAGCTTTTGGCTTATGATTGGTTTTTAAAACTTTTCTCTAAGTCCTTTGCACCATCCACTACAATTACCTGTGCCTGGTCCTCTCTCTCCCTTAGTCACTCAGAATTATAGTTCTTAAAGTTCAGAGGATAGAGCTTAAGGGGAAGTAAAAGCAGCAAATGCCTTGATGTGTAGGAGGGGAATAGGAAAACAAAACAAGACAAGAAAAAAAAAATGGAAAAAGGAAAAAGGATAGTGGTTTAACTTAGTCACTTTTTTTTGTCACTGAGCTGATATGAGATTCCTGACTTCTGAAACTTAAAGCAGAGAGGTTTATTTTGGCTCATATTTTTAGCATGTATTTGGCTTGCTCCAGAAAGGCATGGTGGAAGGTCTGATGAGGGAAAACTACTCCTCCTATGGTGACCAAGAAGCAGAGAGCACAGGGAAGAGCCAGGGAGGGAGACATGATCTTCTGATTAATGCCACTAATGAACCGCCCACCTCTAACCAGGCCTATCTACCAAGACCACACTGAAATCTAGCGCCTGTATGATTCAATTGCCTTTCAAAGACCCCAGCTGTGAATGTGTGAAATTGGTAAGAAGATCTATATCTAACCCAGAAATGGCCTGAGTTCCATTTCACAATGAGAAAATAGGCAGAGTCCCAAGGAGGTGAGATGTTTTCTCTCCTAAGGAATAAAGGAACCCGAGAACTGAACCAAGCCAAGGCTCCAAGATGGCAATCACCTTTGTGTAGTAGTATCAAGGTTCCTTTGGAATTAATGCCATAGATATTATGTTAGGACTTACCACTGAGTATCAGACAAAATTCTGCAGCAAAAAGAAGGAGCTCCAATAGTAGGAGAAATGGAATTCAGCAACAGTTGAGTTGGATGAAGGCTTAGCATCAGATCTCACTCCAGAAGAATGGCTACCTCAAGAAATCACCAATAACAAATGGTAGCAGGGCTGGGGGGAAGAAAGGAACCCTTCTCCACTGTTGGTGAGAGTGTATACTGGAGCAACCCTCGTGAAAATCAGTGTAGGTACTCCTCAATAAACTAGGATTAGAAGTCTCATTCAACCCAGGTTTACCTTTCAGGGTATCTTCCCAGATGAATTAAAAGCATCATAGCACAGTGTTATATGTGCACCCATATCTATAGCAGCGCAATTTGTAATAGTTGAATTTTAGAAACAACTCAAATTCTATCAACTGAGGAAGAGATAAAAAATGATGTATTTTTTTCCTAATGAAGTACTGCTCAGTCATAAAGAAGGATAAACTGAGACTTTCATAAGTAAATGAATTTAGCTCAAGATCATACTCATGGGCCGGGGGTTTAGCTCAGTGGCATAAGTGCCTGCTTGGCAAACGAGAAGTCATGAGTTCAATCCCCAGCACACACACGCATACACACACAAATCATACTCATAAGTGAAATAAATCATACCCCCATGTGTAAACATCATATAATTTCACTAGTTTAAGAAGCTTCATGAGTAAGTAGGACTCAAAATGCACACTAGATATTATGAATTGGGAAGAAACTGTTCAAAAGAAAAGAGAAACTGTTATGGGTAAAGGGGAAAAGAAAGGAAGGAAGCAAAATGGGAAAATATAAACAAGAGAGTTAAGATAGTTATACCACTTGTTTCTATTAGTTCATTGAAAGGAAACGTTTGTGCTGCTATTATTTGTATAATATCTCATGCCTATATTTCATACGCTGAGTAACTACTCTGAAGATAACAATATGTGGCATATTAAATATTGTTACTCTTCCATTATCTTGCTTTGAAATTCTGTTTTATTTTTTCTTTTCAAAATTAAAAAAATGACTTAAAGAAAGTAATTCTTTTATATGTTTGTGCTTTATGTTTATTATATAAATACTGAAAATTATTAAATGCCATGGAGAAAATAAATTAAGGGTTACTGATGGAGAATGTCACAGAAGAACTAGAATCTTTGAATATTGTAGAGAAAGAAGAGTTCAACGAAAATAAAATATTTGACTGGTTTTGTGATCTACCCAGGAAATAATGAAAGCACACTAGTGGTTATCTGTATGGGTTACAGCATTTTTAAAGAGGTCAGAGAGACTTCTGAAGCAGTTTAAAAGAAAGAGTATTTCAGATAGAAAGAAAAGATCCATGAGATGTAGAAGTATCTAGGTACAACGGGAGGGACTGAGAGAAAATTTCTGGAACCGCATTGTCCCATATAGCAGGCACTGGGCCCAGGTGGCTGTCAGATACTTCAAACTCTGTTGACCTGAATTTAGTTGTGCTGTAAGTGTAAAATACACACCAGTTTCAAGAAACTTTACACAAAAGTAAAATGTGAAAGATCTTATAAATGATTTTTCACTCATTAACAATTTAAAAGGTATTTTGGATATATTGAGTCATAAAATAGAGCATTGAAACTAATTGTACCTGTTTCTTTTATTTTGTAAATCTGGCTACCAGAAAACTTAATGTTATACCTCTGTTTCTTATGCACCTGACATGTTATACTGTCAGTACTCTTATAGAACATAGTATCTGAAGTGTGATGAGGCTCATTATGTAATATTTGGTAGCTTATTGCAAGGGTATATGCATTATCTCTAAGTGAAAGAGAAACCATTGGAAGATTTTGAGTAGAAAATAGGCATAACACGTCAATTTTTGCAAGATCACTCTAGCTACTCTCTTATGAGACTATTGGAAAACGAGGAAAAAATTAAAGAGGTATTACTGTGAGGTATTCCAATAATCCAAGCTGGAGATGTCACTGGCTCTGGTGTATTAGTTTTCCTGTTGCTTAAATACAGGAGGAAAGCATCCATGTGGGTCCCAGTTTTGGGGGTTTTGGTCGATGGTCAGTTCACTCCACCATGACAAAACATCATGGTGGACAAAATGCAGAACAAGAACACAGGGCCAGAGAGGAAGGAAATTTGCAACAAGATATAGACTCCAAGGTCATGAGGCTGTAACCCATATGGTAACCATCAGTGTGCTTTCTTCAGTTCCTGGTAGATCCCCAAACCAATCAAATTAACACAATGAAGCTTAATCAACACATTCTCCTATTGTACAACTCAACACCCAAATGCATTTCCTTAGACCACATTTAATCTCCAAATAACAAGTTCAAAATCCCACCTAAAATATAACTATCCGATTTATAAAGAGAAACACAATATTCCTTACCTCAACATCTCAGCATTTCCAGCATTTTTGAAAAGTTCAAGTCAAAGTCTCTTCTGAGACTCAAATAAAATTTTTTAGCTATGAACCTCTGCAACAGAACAAAACAGGTTGGATAATACCAAAGTAAGAAGGCAGAGGATTAATACTGTAATACTTCTGTTCATGAATGCTTCTGTTTGCAAACAATTCAATTTGCAAGCACATTTCTCCAGCAAAGTTCTGTCTCCACTGACAAATTCCTCATGAGGTGACAAACACGACCATGGTGGTCCTCCCCACACAAACACAAGTAAAGCCATCTTCCTCCAAATCATAAAAAGAAATAAATTTATAAACAGTGGTGCTGCTGTATATTCATTCTATGAAAGGAAGACTAGGAGGATAGAAAAGAATTAGATTAAAGTGTGAGCAAAACCCAGCATGGAAAACATAAATCTTCATATCTATTTATAGACTGTTTGCTCTCCATCTGCCACCTGGGCACATGCTGGTGGGATGTGAATTCCAGAAAGCTTAGGCAGCCTCATCCCTAAATGCTGGTTGGTCATGGCCCATGTGGTCTCTCTTTTGAGCTTGTTCTGCTTAGGGCCTATAGATTTCTTTGGCAGATGTTCTATGTTCATGGGGTCTCCAACTTCCTGGGGACCCCACTACACCACTGATTTCATTCCAACAGCTCCATGCACTGTCTTCCCAGGGGCTCCTTGCCTGACTTCCTAATCCTTCCTTTGAAATATGGGTGTAAACCTCCATGACCCTGTAACTGTTGCATTCTACATGCCTGAAAAACCAGCACTATATGGATGACACTAAGTTTTGCAACCAACTCAGTCAGTATCCTGGGCCTTTGGAATCATGACTGTAGTGAGTGCTTAGATGGCTCAACTCAGAAAAATTCTCCCCTAGGTGGCCCTGAAGGAGTAGTGCACCTTAAGGCTTCAGTCTCGAAGCTAAGTCATTTATAGGAGTTTACTCTGTTACACCCTTGAGCCTAAGAAGCCTGAGTTCTGGACAGTTTCTAAGAGGCTTTTAAATCATCCTTCTTATCACCTGCTTAAATGTTAATCTTTTCAGCAATCTGCCCTCCTCAGGTCCCAATTTGGCAGATGCTTTCTTTCAGGTGAAACTGCAAGCTTTTCAAATCATTCCCCTCTGCTTTTACCTCTTAATTTTGTAGATCTGGATAAAAGAAGTCAGTAGCAGCCATAGACAAACATGGTCTGAGCATTGAACTACCTTAAAATTTATTCTGTCATATTATTAATTATTGCACAATCTTTAAATGTAGCCTCTGACAAAAATAATAAGACTTGAACAAAACACAGATAAGTTCTATGCCAGAATGAAACATGCATGGCCTCTAATCCAGTTACTGCTGGAGTCTACTTCTGTATTCCTATTAAAATTCTGTTTTATTGAGCTCCAACCAGAACCCCCATCAAATTTTGCTTCAAGCATTCTAGCACTTCTCTAGTTTGCATCTCCAAATTTTTCCAAACCGTCTTCTATAAGCCAGTTTTAAATGCTTCCAAACCACATGCTCCACTCTATTCACAGAAACAATTTCATTTCTTTAGCACAATTTTCTTTATTAGTTAATTTGCCCATAGCTTACTCATAGTTACAACAATGACACCCATGATGTAAGGTAGTTTTTATTTGGCTCATGTTTTAAGGGTATTTAATCCATGGTTGGCTAGGTCCAAAGAAGAAATCATATGATGCAAAAATGTGGTGGAGAAAAGCCACTGAGTTCATGGTGATCAGAAAGCAGAAAAGGAAACAGAACCAGAGTGGAAGCAATGAGAGATCAGTCATAGACCTCAAGTTAATGTTTCTATGACCCACTCAGATATACTCAGAAGTGTGCTTTATTAATCCCCTGAACGGATCCAATGGCCAATCAAATTGACACAGCTAAGATTAATAAACACACTTGACTAACAGTGTAGATGGTTAGAAGTGGTCAGATACCAGAAGATTTTCTGAAGAATTCAAAGTGCAATATGAGAAAAAGAAAATAATTTGAAATCACTCCCCAAAGTATTTCCTTGAGCAGTATAAAGATTCAGTTGTCATTCAATGAGATGAATAATTAGATCACAAGAATGAACAAGAACAAAAACACAGGAGTTTCACTGTGTACATATTAAGTTTGAGATACATTTTTTGGCATCCAAATGTAAAGCTGAAGGAGATAGATTGCTGTAAGAGTCCAGGAGAGGTGCTGGCTGAAGATAAACTTTGGTCCATCTTTAATATAAAGTTGATATTTGATATCATGTGATTATATGATATCAATGAGGGATTGAGTTAGAAATAAAGAAAAAGGCAGGAAGCTAGAACCAGTGTTGCTCAAACAGTTCATGAGCAGAATTACTGCTGTGGCTATACTGAAATACATTTCCCAGTACTCCCTCCAGGGGTGCCTTAGTTTAGAACTATGGAGAAGAAGAAATAGCGTGAGTGCTAAGGTTCTGCACCAAATAGTTACAGCAGAAAGTGGTTAACTAGACTGAAAAGTCAGATGTAAAGTGTATTTATGAATATACAGGTGTAAGATGTTATTTAAATAGACACATTGTGCTACAATGAACTCTTAGCAATGTGCTAATCTTAATAAATAATTTGAAATTCCACAGATCTCAATACTACAGTGTACCATCAGTGATCTCAAAGGTTTCTTCCCCTAATTTCTTAGTAAGATTTTGACTTTTATATCACCTTAATTTTTTAGTGCTAAGAAAGGCAAAATTCAAACAAAAGTGAAAAGCTTTTAAAATTCCAAGAGAGAGAATAACTGATACAGACTTTCCAAACACACATTATAAAGACATTTTCAGGCATCCTTGACCTTGTCTGCACTCCTTATTGTTCAGTTACTGCTGCATTTTGAAACACACCTTTGAGGTTTCTGAGTCGTTTTCTTCTTTCAAACCTGATCAACATGTCTATTTCTTAAAGACAAAGATTCCACAAAGGGCTGCCACGTAGATGCTGAGTAGCCAAGGAGAGGGCAGTATTCTCCTACTGCACAGTACTTAGGAAATGATGTCTTTGAGAAATGCAAACCCTGTGTTTTTCTGTTAATTATACTGAACTGATGGAGTATAAGGAGCTGAGAATTCAGGCTGCGGAGCAGCTTCACCTGATGTCCAGTCTGTTCTTATTTCAAGTCTTGGTTCTATATTCATGGAATATTGAGTAAAGTTTAATCCATTTTAAATTTCTCATTTTTATGAATTTTCTATCTTTAATAGAGAAAATATTATGATCGACACTATAGGGTTATCAAACAATTTAAATGACTTAATGTTTACTAAACATTTTTACTGATGCCAAGCTGTCTATAACTCTCTCTCTCTCTAACTCTTTCTCTGCCATTGCTGTCATTGGAAAGAATTTATTTTTCTTTTATTTATTTCTTTTTGGTGCCAGGAATTAAGCTCATGACCTTACATTTGCCAAGCAGGCACTGTGCTGCTGAGCCATATCTTGGGCCCTGAATTTGTCCTAATTTTATAAAAAGAAATGCATTGTAATCACTGAGACTCCCTCCTTCTGGGATTTTAGGAAACTGAGGCTATCTTTAAACCTCAAATTTCACATTTTTATTACTACTTATGCTCCTCAGGCCATTGGTCCCATATTTCCATGACTTAATTAAAAGCTCTGTTTTACCATAACCATTCTGATTCTTTTAATTCTCCAACTTCCACTGCTTTTGTGCTATGTACTGTGCTACTAGTCTCTCTGGAGGTTTGCCATCTCCTTCAGCTACACTCAGAACATGATTTAGTAAGTCAAGATGAGGCGACAGAAATCAAATTTACCCTCTTTCTAGAAACAAACACAAATAGATATTGTGTGTGTGTGGGGAAAGCCTTTGTGGGAAACTGAGAGAAGAAACAATGTGAGTCCGTGAATGCTCCAACATATGTTCAGAAAACATTTAAAGACCGCAGGGCAGGGAAAGGGACATTGGCAGAGTCTGGTATATTCTTTGAGTTGATAAGATGTGTCTAGGAATCCAAACTAGCTAGAGTTTATAAGAGAAACAGTACTAGAAAAGAAAAGTCTACACAGAGAAAACTACAGACAGTTCTCTTCTAACATTCAATTAATATTGACATGCACTTGCATATGTGGAAACTATGAAAAAGTTTGAAAAAGACAACCTGACAGGATTGGCAGTAACAAGCCTTAGCATGTTAATAGGGGTGAGAATAGTGCCTGTTCCCATCAACCCTACTAGGAAACCTCAAGTTTCATGAGACATTAGGTGGGGTACATAGGAGACCCTTGCTTGAGTAATGGGTAAAAATTCATCTTAGGCTCTGTGAGATTCTGATCTCACATAAAAAATCATGAATGCAGAGCTCAAATGATCAAAATTCCAAATAACCACACCTTGAAACAATGTCCCAAAATAGTAAAGAGAATGCAAAATCAACTACTTCCAATGAGGTAATAGTTGTATTATCAAATGTCACAGCAACTATCAGTCAGTCAGTAAAGAAGAAAAAATATAAATCGATGGAAACTAGCCCAGTACTGACACAAGTATTAAAATTAGCAAAGACATAAAATGAATTACTATGTATGTACCCTGTTCAAAAAGGTAAGGAAAGATGTGGAACATGTACAAAAAAGACTCAAACTTATCTAATTGAAAAATGCAATGTCTGAGATGAAAAATAAACCAGGTGGTATTAATGGTAAATTAGGCATTGTGCAGGAAAGATTAGTGGCTTTTAAGGCATGGTGACAGAAACTATCTGGAATTAAGTGTAGAAAAATTTTTTAAAAAGAGACAAAGAATAAAGCACTAGTGAGTCCTAGGGCAACTTCTACTGGCCTGAGAAATGTCTAACTGGAGTCTGTGAAGGAGTCAGGGGAAAGAGCCCTTGAAGAAACAATGACTGGAAAAATTCCAAATGTGGTGAAAACCATTGACTCAGGGATCTAAAAAGCTCCATGAATCCCAAGCACAAGGCATGTGAAGAAAGTTGCACCAAAGCACATAAAAATCAAACTGCTCGACATGAGATTTGTTAGTCGCTTTCATGTTACTGTAACAAAATACCTGGGCTAATTAACTTATGAAAACCTTTATTTAGCTCACAGTTCCGTGGTTTCCTCTTGAAGAGTGGTTAGACCTGTGTGTCTGGGATCTCATAGGTGTCCCAGAGAGCAGTGACAGAGTGAATGGTAAAATAAAACTTTTCATTTTAAGAGCCAGTAAATGAAAGAGGAAAAGAAAAAATGGGTTTCCAAATGCCCTTTGACCTAAAGATCTCCACTTTTGAAAGATACTGCCACTTCTCAGTGATACTGCCATGGGGAGAAGGCTTGACTACCCAGGCCTTTGGGGGACACTTAGCATTCAAACCATAGTACCAATTATAAAACTAATCTTTTAAGTAACTTAGGAAGAAAAAAGATTCAGAACACATAGAGAAACAAAGATAAAATTTATATTTTTTTTTAGCAGAAACTACCAGCAAGAGCATAATGAAACAACGTTTTCAATACTGAAAGAAAAATGACTGACAAGCTAAAATTTTAACTGAGTGTACATATCATTAAACACAAATTGAGGAGCAATCCATCCTGACAGGCTAGAGGCAGCGGCAGTCAGAGGTTGGTCTGGGACATTCCCCAGGTCGGGAAATACGGAGTGCTGTGGGTAGAATGGAGGGAAACAGGCCATGAGATCACAGCTTGAAGGAAATAGAGGACAGGTGACATCCAAAGGCAAGGGTAGTTAGAGTAAGGCTGCTGCGGATGACAGCACTACTTGGAGGACATTTAGAGAAGGAGGCATTTTAGGAATGAAACCGAGTGGGGTGGTTATGGATTCGTGCCCAGACCAGTGGTCACCATTGTCAGGGCCCACTAGACCTAGCAATTCTCCTTCTGTGGCTTAAATAATGAAATGTTTTCCAGGGAGGTGTGGAAATGGGAGTAGAGTACTGATTTAATTTGCTTTGGGAGCTTACTGAGAGATTGGTAGAGCACACTTCTATGTGTGCTTGGGTGAGTCATAGACACAGGATACTGAGATCTCGACACTTCAGCCCTGCATTTCCTATGCTGCTTCCCTGCTCTGCTTTCTTTCTCCAATGCACTAAGCACCTTTGCTTCCCCACACCTGTCTGCCATACATTTCTGTCTTGGAACCACCTTACCATGGACTGAATCCCTTAAGACCATGAATCAAATCACACCTACCCTCCTATAAGTTATGAGTGAAAAATACTGTATTGAATGACAGGAAAGCTGACTAACAAATACATAGGGTCACCTTGGCCCAGAAAGGGCAAGCCACAGGGACACTCAGGGAGTGGGTGGGATACACCAATGAGGCCCAGGGGCAGAAAGAGGGTAAAGGCCTTGAAATCAATCTCTAATACTGGAAAATAAGGGAAGGAATCCATCCAAAAAGTAAAAAATAAGGGAAGAATCCTTCCAAAATCATTCTATGAAGCCAATAGTACCCTGATCCCAAAACTAGATAAAGATTCACAGATGATGAAAACTATAGACAATCTCCTTGGTGAGGATAGTTGCAAACCTTTGCTGTAAGATTCTTGCAAAAAGAATTCAACAGCACCTTAAAATGGTCATACAGCATTACCATGTTGATTCCATCTCGGGCAAGCAAGGGTGGTTTAATATACATAAGTTATAAATGTAATATACTGCATAAATATAACATCCCACACCAGAATCAAGAATTAAAATCACACAATTGTCTCTATAGATGTAGGAAAAAGTCTTTGACAAAAATCCATCAATTAATCATATAAAATACTGATGGAAATAGGTACAGTAGGATCTTACATGAAACTGGTAAGTGTCATATGTGAGAAAGCCATAGCCCCAAATCAAACTGGGTAGGAAAAACTGAAAGCTTTTCTTCTAAAATCAGGAACGAGACAAATGTCCACTTTTACCACTCCTGTTCAAAATAGAACTCAAAGATTTACCCAGATCAGGAAAATTGGAAGAAATAAGAAAATATATAAATAGAAAAGAAAGCAGTCAAATTATTCCTATTTTCAGGTAATATGTTTTTACATAAAAGATCCCAAAATGGCCAGCCTTAAGCAAAAAGTGCAATGCTGGAGGTATCACAATAGTAGATTTCAAGTTATCCTACAAACCCATAGTAACAAAAACAAACATGTAGACCGATGGAATAGAACAGAAGACACAGAAAAAACTCCATTCTGCTGCAGCCACCCGATTTCTGACAAGGGGGCCAAAAACAATTTGGAGAAAAGCAAATCCCTTTAACAAATGCTGCTAAGAACTGGACGGCTACTTGTGAAAGATTGCAATTAGATTCATACTCTCACCCTGTACTAAAACAAGATGAAAACAGATAAAAATCCTAGATATAGAAAAAGAAACTTTGCAACTGATGGAAAGTAACAGGGGAAACAGTTGAAGATATAGGCACAGGTAAAGACTTCCTGAGTAAAACTCCAGTAGTACAAGAAATACTAAGAATCAACAAATGAAATTCCAGCACATTAAACAAACAAATAAACAAACAAACAGAAATACAGAAAAGTAAACAATCAAAAAAGTGAAGAGGTAACCTGCAGAATGAGAGAAAATTTTTGCTACCTACTTTTTTGATAGAGGACTAATATCTAGAATATATAAAGGATAAAAAAACCTTTCCCCCGAATGATCAGTGAAGTGAATGGATAAATGAAATGGATAGATAATTGTGAAAAGAAGAACAAATGGCCAATAAACATATTAAAAATGTTCAAAGTCTTTGACAATTAGGGTAATTCAAATTAAAACTATTTTTAGATTCCATCTTATACCAATAGGAGTTGGCAAAAAAATAGAACCAAGGTGTGTCATGTACTATGATGAATGTGATGATTATGTATATCTAAAATGTAATAATAATATTTTTAAAATGCAAAAAAAAGAAAAAAATAACAAAAAATGCTGAAAAATTTCTTAAAATGATATTGGGGGACAAATGACTGGCTATCTTCCAAAACACAAAAACAGTGGCAAAGATGCAAGAGAAAAGGAACATTTTTGGTGAAAATATAAACTAGTACAACTATGGAAATCGGTATGGAGATTCCTAAAAAAACTAAAAATAAAATTATCCGTTGAGTCAGTTATAGCTCTCCTGGTATATTTCTGAAAGAATTACAGGCAAGATATCATAGTTCCACACACGGGCTCATGTTTATCGTGGTGTAATTCACGATAGCTAAGTCCTCAAAACAGCCGAGATGCCTGTCAACAAATGAAAGACCTTAGAAAATGTGGTCTATATACGTGATTGAATATTATTCGGCTACAAAGAAGAAAAAATAGTGTTATCCACAGGAAAATGGATGGAATTCAAGTCTATCCTACTAAGTAAAATAAGCCAGACTCCGAAAGTTAAATAATGTATATTTTTCTTATACAAGGAACCTAACTATAAATAAATACATTGGTGAATGAAATAGAGATGATAGAAAAACAGAAGTTAGACTTAGAGGTGGGAAAGGAGACTGAATTGAGGGCAGAGGAAAGGGAGAAGGGAAAAAAGGGATTAACAGGAATTTAGATATGTTACATGCATGTACCAACTCCCCAAAATGAACAGTGCTATTCTCTACTACAAACATGCACTAATAAAAACATTCAAAGACCAGCTAACCCCCATAAGCAAACGACATGTATTCAAGTCACTCAGAAAGAAGTAACTAGCTTGTGAGTATATGAAACACACTCAATGGTAGGATTTTTGTTCAGCTGGAACTTTAATAAATCTCTATTATTTCTCAAGATCACAAGTTCAAGGACAGTCTAGGCATATTTTAGACTGTTTCAAGACAAAAACAATTTTAAAAGGGCTTGGCACCTATCTCAGTGGTAGAGTGCTGGTATAACATGAATGAGGCCCTGGGTTCAATCCCAGATATCACAAAAATATGACAGGAGAACTAGAAACCAAATACTAAAATTCCCCATCATAAGAAAATATTCTATATTTTCTTGTATAGTGGAGTGGGCAAATGAACAACATGATTAATAAATACCTCATTTCTTTGGCTAATTAGAAGAAATTCATGAGACTGGGCCAATTATTCTCCAAAGTTATTTCCAGTTGTAACATTCTGACTTTGTTTTGCTTGCCTTTGTTTTATACAATAAGTGTGAGATGTAAATTTTAAAGGACACATAATTGAAATGAAGACTTCTTTCATGCGTAAGGCACTGAAAAAAATTTATGCACTAGGAGGTCTGTCAAATAAGAAATGTTGAAATTATTCTTTAGCACAGAAAGAAAACTGTACCACATGGTAGCAAGTTTCCACTTAAAAGAGAGCAAAGCACCCAAAGCAGTAACTACATAGGGAAAAATAGATCAGCAGTTTCTTACTATTTGAATCTTTTTAAATACGGTTAAAATTTAAACAAAAATACTAACATGATGTCTGGGTTATGACATACAATAGTGAAATTGATGACAATAGTGCAAAATTCAGGAGGGAGAAACAACAATAAATTACTGTTAAATTCTTATAGATATGAAGTAGCATAATAAAATATGTATTTAAAAATATAGCTAAAATATATGCCACAAACCTTAAAACAAGTAAGCTATAAGTTTTAGGTAAGAAGACAACAAAAGAGATAAATCAGAATCATAAATATAAGTATTTTGTTTAATGTATGTTTTGCTCTAAATAAATATCATGAGTTTGCATAGTAGACTCCTGGAAATCTATTTCCTTGAAAATAGAAGATCTATCTTGGAAGGAAGTACAGGAAAAAGCCCTTGGGGAAGTGAAGAATAATCTAACTCAGAGAAGCTCTCTCACTTACGGATCACTTCTCAGTCATCTCAAGGGGCACCAAAGGGGCTCTGTAAAACCCGAAGACCAGAAGCCAATCTCAAGTGCGTGTAGAAATTAGTTAGAATTTCAAAATCAAGTGCAAAATTCGAATCAGGAAGCTGCCCACTTCTATCACTGCACAGGGCAGATCAGAAGCTGACATATCAGGTCTCATTTCCAGGATTTTGCTCATACATGAGGACCCACGTGACCTCCAGGAAAGGAGTTTGGTTTAAAACAGAATCTATCATATCCACCATCCTGAGAGCATTAAAATACATATACATTTTAGAAGGCTAGTATACTCTTAAAACCAAAGAGTACATGTCACCTACCTATAGGTGCCAATCAATACTCGGAAGATAAAACGTTGATGGGAGAATATTAACTGAGAACACAGAGTGAAAAGGGCAGCATTTTAGGGTATCAGCAGTGAGGTTTATCTGCTTGCTGAGAATCACAAGGAAAACATGCAAGTGAGAAATGGAATGAGTCAGAGGCATTTTAAAGATGTGAAGAGTCCCTATACGGAAGAGTGGACAGCTCCCTTCCTTATTTCTGCTCGGGAAGTACCTGACTGCTAGGTGTTTATTTTCCAGTCAAAACAACAAGAAAGAAAAGTTTTAAAAAAGGTATTTTCTTGTTTTTCTCGAGATCTGAAAGGTATCGTTACAACAAAAAAGAGCAACATGAGAGTCAGTCAACTCCAATAAAATCCTTCATACGGTGTTTAAAGAAAGCCACTTCCAGCCTAGTGATAAACTCATGTCCATTCATACTTAACCAAAGCTTCTGGCAAGTAAACTACCTAAATCTGCAGAGTTCACAGTGTGGTTTTGTATTGCTTAGCTTTGAAATGTTCAAGGATAACCAAAGATCATCAAGCATTTGTAAAAATAATCCACAAGAATAGAAAAACTAATCAAAAAGGAAATGAGGTAACTCAAGAAGAGAGTTTATAAATGTCCAATCAATATTTATAAACACTCAGGGAAATTTTATATTGGTAAACTGGAATGATATTAACATCAAGGCAGCACTGCCAGGGATATGGTTCAGTGACATAAGTGCCTGCCTGGCAAGCGCAAGGCTCTGAGTTCAATACCTGGTACTCCCTGCCAAAAAAGGAAAAGAAAATCCAGGTGCCATAAAACAAGAGTTTCTGTATATTTAAAATGTGTTTCCTGAAACTCAAATCATTAGAAAGGTTGGAAGAGAATGTTTAAAAACACAGAAAACTCCCAAAATTTAGAACAAAAAAGATAAAAAGTCAAAAACTATCAAGAAAAAAGTGAGACAAAAATCGAAGATTAATTGAATAGTTTATGAAGAAGGCACTGAAGAAAAGAAAAGAGAAACCATCAGTGTATCTGAAAGCAAATAGTGGAAGAATGGGAAAATTATCAGAACTTGGGCTGGCTATTTACACATTGAGTTTAAGTGTATCATTCTGTCAGGACTAGAGTTCCTCTCTTCACAGTATGACAGGCTTGAGACTTTGTATTTTGCAAATTACTTTGAACTTGTTGTAGCTGACTTTTTAAATTCAAGAATTTCATAAACCATATCCTTTTAACATATTGCACCACCACAAAAATTTTCCTTTATTCTTTTTGGAATACAAAAATGTGTCATATATGTAAACTCAAGATGCCAAATCTTACTTAAAGGAGTACATCGTGCTACTTTTTAGAAAATGTTATTGAAAGCACACACCTCAAGGTGCATTGGACAGACTACTTAGCTGTATAAAATTATGATACAGTTGATACATGACTGAAATCCTTGATTTGTTTGTCAGTCGTTTTATTCTGCTATCTCTCTGGACTCATTTAGAAACTAATGAAATTTACTAAAGTCTAAACTATTGGAGTACAGCCACACTTGTCTGGTAAATAATATAATTTTTCTATGAAGAGTGATTCAGAAAGACATCCATGTGAATAGTTCCATAATGTCAACAATTACATTCTCTTCTGAATTTTCAATAGAAACCAATTCAGGAAAGGATCAAACATGGCATCCAAGTAATTTTTCCCAATAAAAAATCATATTTTTTTGGACAAAGGAAGGTTGAGCTCAGGTAGTGAAATTCACGCTAGAGATCAATAAATTAATTGAGTCAGACTGGTGACATTCTTTCTTAGTGGCAAACCCAAAGCTAGAGCTCTTTTGTACTACAAGAGTGTCCTCTCTGATAATTTTCCTCACACTTTTTGACTATTTTATTTACAATTCAAGGGGGAAAAGTACAAATTCATAACAGAAAACAGGTATTTCAAGAAAAATATAGGCTTGAGGAATGAGGAAATAAATAATCACGTGTACAGAAGGTGTCAAGTGCAGAGCAAAAGCAATTAGTGAAATTGAAATGTATTCTTTTAGCTAGTTAAATCAGATAAGTGAAAATGTATGTTCTTACATGATTTCATGAAGTCATTCTATTGTGTAATCTCATTACAGTATCACCAAAGGGTATTTTATTTTCTGTCTACTTTCTACATTTTTTTTTGTTTAGTAATCCTTTTAAGGACAAAAAATCTCGCTGAAATTGAAGTGAATACATTTAATGCAGCATAATCAGCTACTAAATCTACTTAACGGGAGTCCCATCATGCATTTAGTGCACCGAATGGATGCCACAAACGGGAAACATATTATAATGAGGACGGGGTGCATTTGTGAGATGAAAACTTCACTTTTCTGAAATGTTTTTAAGCATCTGATTTTATAGTCAAGTATAGCTCGATTTACATACTTCGTTATTAGCATTTGACCTAGACACCTGCATTATTTTTTGGAGAATCCCACTTTTATGGTGCTTTTGAACACTTTATTGCCACCCCACGATGCCAAAATGCATTTTTCTTGCTGTGGATCTTTGAGGGGAGTCGTGTGTAATTGTTTCTAATTTTTTTAACTTGTTTTTACTTAAATTAATGTAAGCGTTTTACTTATGTCACAGAGTTTCTATGCTTTCACTGGGTTTATTTTCAGTTAATTTTTAAAAAGTAGATGTTAGTTTTGAGATGTGAGCATTTTCTGAAAATAGAATATAAATGATATCCTATGGTGATTGTCCACATAAACATAAAGGGGCTTCCATTTTTGTTATATGGATATTTAACTCATATTTTTCCATCTTTACTGATCTGGAAGAAATAAACAACCAAAAGCTAAACTGTTCCAAATTATATCTATCCCTTCCCATTTCAGTTTGCTGCAAGACAGTGCATCACCCTAAATGCCACTATTGGTCTTATTTTCGCCCAACTTGAAAATCTGGGCAGTACACGGTGTTCTTTTCTTCCCACTTTCTGCTTGCAGTCACCTGTAGCTTCAATGGAGTTGGCTTCTGTAAGCTAGACTGGCTCTGTTTCTTCTTCATTTCTGCAGTGACTGGCTTAGGTCCAGCCACCACCGTGCATCTCATGGTCCTTGTCATGCTATCTTGCCCTCTTCGAATGCAGAAATTTTCACAGAATTAAAATCTAAACATCACACCACTTCATTCAACATGTGGAATGCACACTATCCAAGTGAGCTTTAGGATAAACATCAAACACCTCTCATATATGCATCACGTTTTTAAAATTTAGGCTCTGATTACCTCTTCACTCCCCCATTTCCCACTGAATTCTCATGCATTATTCTCTAGCCATGTAGAATATCTCCTTATGTATTAATGCACTGAGCTTTCATATACCTCTAAGTATATTCATATTCCATACTATTAGGAGAATTCCCATTTCTCAGGCACATGACTGGTGCTACCTGTATATCAAGAAGATTGATGGATTTCAGCATGCGGTTGATAACATAGGGTCTAAATTCCAGTCCTTTCGTAGTTTATAAATGAGACCTTGACCAAATTAGTTTCCTGAAGGATAGTTTTCCCATTTGGAAAATGATGGTGAGAATGTTGTTTACCTCATTGGCTTTATGGGGTTTATGTATGTGAAGAGCAGAATACAGGGTCTCTACATATCGAGCAATAATGTTATCACTGCGAATAATTAGGAATAAAAATGTCATTGCTATTGAGGAGAATGAAAGCTACCAAAGACATTATATTTTATCTCATTTGAACTACCCATATTTCATAACTAAAATAAAGAGAAGAAACTATTCTTTTTTTCTATTACACCTTAAATAATCATCTAATTTTAAGTCAAACATGTGTGATTACATATGTATCATACTTCACTTTCTAAATATGTCCATAGAAAGGGTTGAGAAATTGCAGTCCCCAAGAACAAAGCAACTGCCAGCTATTAGTTATTTGATTAATAAATCATGGACGCCTGAGACTCACTGTCTTAGACTCTGTAGGAGACTCGTGCAATTTCCTGCCCCTCGCAGGTGAGTTTTGCAGGAGGTATCTCCTGAGAGGTACAAGGCGTAACTGTATCTGTAGTCCAAAAAACCCCTGCTGTTTCTACAGTCTGCTTTTTTCTCCCCTATTTAGCCTTTTCTGTTATTTTTACTTTGCCTCTGAATTCAGGCTTCAGGGCCTGCCTGCAGGGTAGCAGGGGTGGCCAGGAGAAGCCCCTGATTTAACAAGTCCTTTAAACAGCCCCTCCAGGACTTACCCAAAGGGCTGAGTCGCCTCACACCCACCCCCCTTTCTCTTTCTGACATCCTCTGCAGTCAGCTCATGTTCTCACTTTCTTTGTGGTCCAGCTACCTCTGCTATTGAAGTGACCCTTTCACCCCGAATCCCAGAACAGCCATCAGAGCCTCTTTCTCGATAGGCCAGAGAGCAGGAGAAAATCTCTGCTCCAGTGTTGTTTGAAATAAGTAATTATTGCAGTTCCCAGAAGGAGATGGTGAAAAGGTGAGTTGAGGAGGAGGAAGAGGCTTCACTGGCTGATACTAAGGTCTCTCTGACCTAGAATCTAATAATTCTACATTTGGAGGTGTTCTATTTTAAAATCTCCCATGCTAAAGAAAAATAAACAAATAAATAAAATAAAAATGAAGGCTAACTGCTGGGTTTCTTGCTCACATCATAGCAGTCTGCACGCCACAGTGAGAAGCAAGAATATCGTTTCTCCCCGCCCAGGATCTGTCCTAGCAACTGTCTGCTTCCAGCTGCTTGCTACTACTTAGCTTCAAGGTAGCAATCATGATTTTAAGGGAGCGTGGGATTTAGGAGTTCTAGCCACACTGTCTAGGGACAGTTCCTGAGAGTTCCAGGGTCCCATTAAGAGGCCTTAATGGCCCCAGAGAGCACAGATGTGGAAGGAGGGAAGAGGGAATTCCATCAGAGCTCTACAGTTGTCATTCATTCACCTGGTACATGTGGGCTGAGCCCTCCACATGCCAGGTACTGAACTGGACACGGGCGATGATGGAGACGACAGGACCAGCCAGGACTCCAGACTGGGGCCAGGAGTAGGGAAATAGGGGCAGGAGGGGAAGGTGGTGGTTAAGCTGGGGAGGAAACGGTGAGCAAGGATTTAATGTGGATTAAGCCAGAACAGGTGGTGGTGCATTCGGAAACCAAGGGGAGGAAGAGTATGTAGGAGAGGAGGCAGGAACCGGGTTACTTGGGCCTTGCAGAGAACATCACAGAGCTGACACAATATTCTAATGTTGGATTTCATGTCTTGAAAACGCAGGAACTAAAGCTTAGAATAAGTCAGTCAAGATCAGCCTTGAGTGTAAGTTGGGAGTTGGTTTTCTAGGCTATGTGTCACAGATTCTACCATTTTTATTTTTAACTGGGGATTCTATCTAGGATAAAACATCAAGAACTCATCCTCCGGGTTCTTAGAAAGTGCTCCGGTATTACACGGGGCATTTTTTTGTGAAAGGCCCTAAACCCAAGTGCTTAAAAGTTGTTATTTGGGGATAAGGATACTTAACACAGCATAATAAAGATTAATTAGTGGATTTTTGTAAAGCACTTCGAGGAGAAGTGATTTGGGCATAATCACAAGTCTCATCTCTCATCGACCTTCAGCACACTTTTTATTTAGTATTGATTTGGTGCTATTGACCAATTCGATGGCCATTAATCAGTCTGGCTCAGATTTTACTGTCTCCAAATTCATTTCTGCAAATTGGTGGTAGAAGTTATTTTTGTCATAGTACATCCACGTTACCAACTCTCATCTTAACTGAGAATTTGAAAGGTTGAATTAATACAACCTTCAATATAGCTTTTTTTATACTTTTATTGTAGCTATTAACACACAGTAAGCTAATTTATTGTGGATGTGTCATCTAAGACTTCTCCATTTGAACCCTTTAGAGCTAGGATTATAATTTCTCAGTTATCCCAAATTAAATGGCTCCAGTAAATGTCAAACCTGATGCTTGCATTTGTATGGGCTAAACAGTAACTGAATGGAAGAGATTGTGTACAAGAGTTTAGTGGGCTCAGGGCAGGCTTTTCTGAGGTTTGACTTTGGAACAGACATTTATCATTAGAAATACTTTGGAACTTTTAGATGGTTAGATTAGCCAACTTATTTTCTTATTTCACCTTTTGTGATTTAGCAGTTATTATGAAAATCTTTGTAACCATCCCAGTTCTCAACATTTCTGTTTTTCTTTTGCTAGAACCTATATAGCTGCAGTAGAAGTGTCCTGAACAGTTCATTACATTTCCTTTCAGGAGGAAGAATTGATACTGGAGCTAGATCTAGTACGTGTTATATGCATAACAGTGGGAGGCATAAAACTTCACAGAGCAATTATGTGAGAAGCTGCCATTACCCTAGAACTGTAGGTGCACGAATTGATGCTCAGAAGTATTGCGTACCTTCGTTACCACTCTCAGGCAATAAGTAGAATTCCTGGATTCCAATCCAGGTTTTGGTGGGCTCCCCTCTTTCCAGGGTTGCTAATTTATCACCCTTTCCTCCATTTTCATCAGGGAATCCATTTCAGCCAACATTTAATTGTTACAAACAATGCTGGGAGTTTGTGATTCCTTCCCACTTATTTTGGTTTTCTTTCACAGCTTTCTCATCAATGAAAACAACACTTCGAGACTGCACGGGGACTGAGAGGCTCTGGGTGGGGAGAGGGAAGGCAACAGAATTTAGTATCGCTAGAGGAAGCACCTGCTGACACATCTCTGTGCTCGAGGGAGAGGATAGGAAAGAACTGGTCAATCCCAGAAAAGCTCACAGAGGATACAGGACCTGGCTCAAGTTTTTAAGAAACAAAGAGAGGTTTACACTCACGTGGAGTGGGCTGTTAATATGAAGTCTTGGCAACTAACTTTGCAGTGCTTGGTGCTATGAGGTTCCACATCCCAGCAGCTGCTACAGAACAGGTGATGCAAGACTATCTTTGTAGATACAATACCTCTGCCTTACACTTGAAAGCCAGTGACCTAAGAAACGCCTGCTCATCTCGCTCCTCCCCTTTCGCATCCATGCATCGCCCTTCCCTGCTTCTTCCAGCCTCCAATCCCAAACGCAGCACGCAGCTGAAGACCCACAGAAGAAGCCGTCCCTTCTGCCTTACACGCTCAGCAGGTAGGGTATGTTTAGATGACAGATGTGATATTTTTCTTACTATCCTGAGCCCTTTGGCAAGCTACAGGGAAGAGGAAAGGGGGAGAGGAAGGCAAGAGCACTATGGCTTATACGAAATTCCCAGCATCTGCCTGCATGGAAAATGATAATCTACAGCCTTTGTTTCACCACTTTCCCCTCCACTGACTTTAAGGACATCAGGTAGGATGGGGCAAAACCCTTGAGATGTCATCGCAGTGAGACCGTCTCCAGATTAGTTTTGCAGAGTAAAGCAAAAATCATAGAATATGCAAGGTGTAGATCCCTCAAGATCCAGGAAACCCAAACCTATGGCTTATCAGGTGAGGAGATGGAGGGACAATGAGCTAGCTGTGAAAGAACACATGAACATGGTGCGATTACTAATTCACCTTTCATTGCATTTGTGACATGTTTATAAATACTACTGGACCTACCAAGAGTTGCATCGTGTACACTAGATAAAGTGTTAAATAAAATTCATTCAGTTTTTCTCTCCAGGAGTTTTTTGAGGCAAGAGAAAACCAAGACTTGAAGTCTTCTGCCAACTCCCTTCCCATGCTCTTTCCTGAAAGCCTTAGCACAGACCAGGACTTGAGGTCATTCTGTCTCTTCTTGGTAGGTGCCTCTGGCCTTATATCTCTCCAGAGAAAATGCTCCAAGAAACTTCCAAAAGGCTTGGTAAGGATTTCTAATGAGGGAAAGAAAAAAGAGAGGAGAAGAGAGAGACAGAGACAGAGAGAGAGAGAGAGAAAGAGAAACAGAGAGAGAGAGAAACAGAGAGACAGAGAGAGAGAGAGAGAGAGAGCCTTTCCTCATAGTGGAATGAACTCCTAGAATCCTAGAATAGTATTTCTACAGCAGCAAGGATTCTCTCATATTCATACAAGTAGGTCAAAGACAGCACCTCCTCAGGCTTTAACCAAAGCATGGTTCTTACACCTTCAGAGTTATGGATTTATAAGATGTGCTAAGTTCATAGTCCTTCAAGACAGGCAAATCAAACCCCTGAGTAAAGAGGATGTAAAAGGAATGAAGCTGGAGAAATCTTGGCTTCCAAGTTCCAAAATGATTCGTTGACTTTGGTTGTATCTTGGTGTTTCTTTATGTTGCTACATAAGAAAATGCAAACAAGAATGGAGCTGATGTATAACTCTCTGATTTACATAGATTTACATTTACCTAAGGGCTATCATGGTATCTTGCACACTAAGGAAACAATTTAAAGTGCTGGAAATACTAAAATTATCTTGAATAAAGATGCACTTTAATCCATTGCCAAGGAGATTGGATAACATAGATATTATTTTCCTTTATTCCATTCTTGTGACGCGAACTAGTGCACGAATATCCCATCCGGTTCCGTAATTGCCTCGCAGATGGTTAAAGGGTGGCTTTGGGTTGCAGCAGACTGTATCTCCCTCAGCCCGTTCCTCAGTCCTTGTTTACTCGACCAGTAGCCTTGATCATGAACTTCCGGTAGCTCATTTAGAAAAGAGGAAACTATGGAGCCTCTTTTTTTTCATGATAACATAGTTCATTTAGTGTTTAAAACGTATAGACACATAAAGCATCTCTGGATTTGAGAATCAGGAAAATAAGTGATGAAAAGTGACCAATGAGGACAAATTGTTCTTTAATTATTATAAATTCTAACAGAATCACATTTCAAAGCCATTTTATTTATTTTATGTTATTTTTATTTTATGGAAAAATATAACAAAATAATAGGGGAATAACAATAATAATAATAGGGGAATATAATTATCTCCAGAATGCAAGATATAGGCATAAAAAATTCTCCAGACAATACTAACACAAACAATTCTTTTCAAAGAACTGAGAGATTACTAGTATAACTATTTTGTATTTTTTCTTTTCCTTTCCTTCCTTTCCCCTCCCCCCATTTCCTTTTTCCTCGAATGATTTCTTCCCACAATATCTATTGGGGTCTTTCTGTTCATAATTCATTCACAGTCAGCGGCCAGGATTCTATTGTCATGGTTCACTGGTGTAAGGGAGTGAACAACCGCTGATTCTTCTGCCCTCATCTCCAAATTATTTCTCAAGACGTGCTTTGAAGAATGGAGACATATATGTGATAAGAAGTATTAAAATGATCACAACAAAAGCATGCTATCAAGTACTGAAGGCTGCAGTAATTATTGAAATATATCCTGGCTTAATACTTTAAAAAATCTACTATAGTATCAAGCAAATTCAGCTGAAATATCTAAAAGTAGCTGTTATGTTTCTGAGTTACAGTTATCATCATGTACACTATGAATGGAATATCAGATATTCCATTTTTATCATTGTATATGATGTGTAAATCCTCTCACTCACTGAGGATGCTCGAGGTTCTTTGTCTGAAGGCCTTTTGGATATAGTATTTGCTTGAATATGTTTTGTGATCATGGTGACTATAAGTTTTCTTCTTCCTCATCCTCTCTATTGTTTTCCTTCTCCTTGGGACAATATGAGCGTATTTTGGAGTAATAATGGAATAAATATTCTTTATAACTGAACCCATTCCAAATGTTTGGCATCTTAAAGGAAAGAAGAAAAAAAGAAATGTTTGACTGTTAGATTCTAAGTGCAATTCAGATAGTAAATATCATAAGTGTTTGTTCTGATAAAATTGTAGGTCATACTCTTTGCTTTTGACACTTAGATCATTTTCAAGATAACTGGAGCAAATATAGGAGGAATATATGTTAATTTCTGGATAATTATGGATGTTTTTGGATACTATAATAAAAACAAAATCATTGAATTTTCAACAATGGGCACTCTTAGGTGATTCTAAAATTATTCAGACCAAGAGAGAGAGTGGGATTGAGATAGGGAAAAACAAAAGGAGAGAGAAAGAAAGGAAAAGGAGAGCTAAACAGGGAAAGAAGAATAGAGAAATAGAAGGAGACAGAAACATCAAACAACATATTGTAAAGGGCTTAATTTTTTTTAAAAGTGTGTTAGAATCTACTGCTCATTTTTGAGATATCACTGAAGGTGCTGCCATGACTTAACTCAGTGTTTGATTGATATTATTATGAACAATACACTCTCTGTGAAGGTTTTCCTCATGACAAACTGAACATCTACAAAACTCATTCACCACCTGGAGTTTAATCTCTCTTGGAACCTGACACAAGGGAGGAGAAAACACAGAAGAGGAATTCATAAATAGGAAGACGGAGCTAAGTTTAATATATGTATTTTGGATGGAGATTCTATTGTATTTTTACATTGGATAAAATTTGAGGTTAAATACTAAATGTAAGAAAATTTACTAAGTACCTAAACATATTTTAATTAATAAATTTAATAAATAGGGTAAATATCTAATCTGAGAGAAAATGTTTCTCAATATAACCCTCGAAAACATATTAAAATTACTACCATGATACCGATAGATTTAAAATCTTTTAAACTACACAGTCACTACCCTAAATCAATTCTGGCATTTGTGTTGATGCATCATTAAAGTTTGTCAGAGAAATAAAATTAGGCCAAATTTTGTCCATCAAACAAAACATCTATGACATTTTAACATATGACCATAAAGCTGGCCAAGTTTGAATTTCTTTTCATTTGTTAGTCTTCTTGTCTTGCAGGATGTTTCTAGAATCTGTGTCCAAGATTTTTTTTATGCTATTCATTTGCATAACAAACAAACAACAAAAAAACCACAACAAAACAAAACAAAACCACTGGAAAATACCCCATAATTAAAAGGTGTAACTGATTTAATCCCAGGGAATTTTTAAATTTAAGCAAATAAAGAACAATGCACCTCACTCTCCTCAAACATCTTTTTTAAAAATGTGATATCATTTTATATATGCCATTTCTCCCCAAAGTAAAGTACGGCAATGACTATTGTAGGTCACAATAGGAAGGTCAATTGCTTGTCTAGACACTGTCTTTGATAACAATAAGCATTTTCAGATATCCAGGGAAAGCATAGCCCTTGCCTAAAGGTAACTAGATAGGATGATGTGTTCTTGTATTACCAATAATTGGCTGTAGAATTCAAAGCAGAACACTTTCCTTAACTGCTTGTGCATCAGACTGGGGACCACCTGCTTGTTCACAAATCTAAAGGAAAATTAAATAATTCTGGCTTTTAGTAAAAGTAACATATTTTTGGAGACCACATCATTATCCTGTCAGGCAGTATAAGAATTTTTATAATGACCTCTTTTGATATATTTTATGCATCTGTATGGACCAGGCAATATTCACAGTGTTTTCTTTCTTTACACTTCTGTTATCCAATGTACATATGGGATGTGTAACAGAAAGCTGTAGACATACATCTCCTTTTCAGTTTCTTTTTATAGTGAGGGCAAGTCTCGCCCTTTGAATTCAGCCTGCAAAAGCATGGTGGGGATTGCTGAATTCAAACTTCTTCAGGTTACATTGCAAAAATGTCATGACAAAAGAGTAGGTTCTGTCTTGACTTTTGATGAGAACAGCACAAAGTAGAAAATGTTCCCTTTTAGCACTGGCTGCCAAATTTCTAAAACTGGTGCCCTAATGACACCCCTGCAACATGAAGCCTTGTCCATTTGCATGAGTGGAAAGTAAATCCTACATCTGACTGGAAGATGACCTAGGAGAGTGGATAAATGACTCTTCATCCTACAAGGTGTTTCCCCCCAACATTCTGTAATGGAAATGTTTAAACATATACCCAAACTTAGATGTATTCTTTTCCATGAGTGCCTTACACTTTCCTCCAAGATTCAGCCATTAACATCTTACTACACCTGGTTTAGCCCATATTCATCCCTCACCCGTCCCTCTACCTGCTGGCAATTCATCCTATTTTTGCAATGCATTTCACACTGAATTACAGCATGGTTTTCCCTAAATACTTTAGTTTGCCATAATGGTTTTGATGAAGAAAATGGATGCATTTCTCCCAAACCAACTTTGAAAGTGCAATTTTAGAGAGGCGAATAAAGGTAGAGGAAATTATTTTCCAGGAACAAAGATATGAGGAAAAATAAGTTTTGAAACACCACACTGGGTCATTTTATAGCACTCTGTTCCAGTCCTGCTGGAATTTAAATCAATATGCCTCCTTTCTGCTTTCAGTAGCAAGAGAGAATTGCTTATCATCAGATTTACGTGGCATCCTTCAGAATCGGCCACACATTGGTATTACCGTGGTACCAAGTGATGCTTAAAACATGAGAATTGCTAGTGGATTTTGTTGTTATCTACCAAGCAGATGTCAGACAATTTTGTTAATATGTGCTGTTAAAATCAAATAGTACAGTTGAGACAATTTAGGCTTGGAATCAGAAAAAAAAAGTCATCCTTTCATTATGCCATTGTTTCACTAAAACGAGGAGCATTAAAACATGCAACAGAGAAACTGGGACTTACATTCATCTCTGCACATTATGCTGTTCTTCAGCTGTGTGAAGTCTTACCCTCACATGGCAAAAAATGGTTGAGTGAGTTTCTAAGCCATTTTGGGGTGTAGGAAGTGAATGGAATAAGAAGTTCTGCACAGATGTTAGAATAATTCACTTAATAGAAGTCCTTACACTGGAAACAAAGACAAATTATAAGGGGCAGTCCTCAGTCTGCTATGTATGTGGAATTAGAGATGACTTAACTTGAGGGTGCTTTGTGCTTCAATGATTCAGGAGTTAAATTCATGGGATTGAACAGTGCATAGTGTGCAATGATTTTATCCAACAATCTGTGTGTAGAGACACACTGGTGCCTACAGGGCTGGCAAAGGTAGGAGTCTGCAAACTACCATGGAGAAGTCAGAAAGGGTGGGATGAAGGAGGAAGAGTTGAAATTCCGATGTTAGAAAGAAAATTGTATGATTCAGAGGTTGTTATAGAAGAGAGTCATTTATGGTATTTGCAAGTAAGCAAGGAAAAATGACTGCTGAGTAGAAAAGGAAAAAGAATCAAGACTAAAACCCCCTTTTCCCTGAACTGTGGGATGTAGTCTATGTGGTCTTCCAGAGCTGACACTCCTCGTCCTTTCTTTACATTTCAGGTCTAGGTCAGGTCTCACACCCTCCCCCAACAGTCCCTGATCCTCACCTCCAACCCTGTAAGTCTTTGTATGTACTGCATCCCACCAGGAAGCTCCTGCGGGGACATCTGAAGGAAAGTCCAAGGACCATGGTCATAGCTTCAGGATCATCCTCATCAAAAGAGTGAAAGGGCTGGAGAGCTCTTAGCCAACTAATATGGCAGAAAGTCTAACGTGAGTCTTCTTAGTTCACACTGCAAATCAGTTGAAACCATTGGACTTTGCCTTGACTTCTAGTCTGACATTGCTGCGGACAGGCTGAAAAAGGGACAAAGATGTACCAACTAGGAGACATTGGGGGCAGGAGAGAGAAGGAAGAGGAAGTCAGAAGAAATTAAAGAAAAATACAGATGAAATACTTTCTACCCCTACCAAATATTTTAGTATTGTTTTCCTTTTTAAATAATCCAACACACACACACACACACACTCACACAATCTCTTTTTTTCTGGAAAAATTGTATTATCCATAATGCCTTCTTGTGTCCTCATGCTAACGAAATGACTTGATTTGTACTAATTACAGATATCCTTGGTTTATCAATGTTTTCATTAGATGGACAATATACCCATGCATTTAAATGTTCATGAACCCTAATAATGGATCCTTATTTCCTCTGTCTTGTTCAACATCCTCATGGAAAACCATGACAGAAGGTGAACATGCTCAGCTGATCGAAACGTTAAGCTGTTAATAACAACTTGGGATGAGTTATACTAAATGAATACTTTAGTATTTGCTTCCCTTCCTCATTCTCCTTTAAATAGATCATATAGATGTAATTTTGATATAGAGAAACTCAAGAATTAGGGAGTAAGTTAATTTTGAGAAAAGTTTTCTCAACATTTCCAAGAGGAAGTAAGAAATCACCCCCAGAAATTTCCTGGAAGGTCCCTCATGAACCCCCTACTTTATGAGCTCAGTGGCTCTGCCCTGAGACCCAAGTTCCAGAACCATGTCCCTCCCCATGCATGCAGCCTTGTCTCTCTCTGCTCCTAGTCCTTCTAGACACACATTAACTCCACTCAGCAAACGTTTATCACTTCACTAATAACAAGGGGTTTTAAATTTGCTATTCAAGAATTCATTTTTCTCTCCTCTCTGTTCTTTTCTTCCAAAGTCAATGGTAATCTACTTTGTAAGTCACCTTTGTTGAAATGCATCTATTTTCTGCTTGATAAAAGCAAATTTGAATTTTAGAAAAAGCATAGTTTAGAATAGGTACAATCAATAAACTATAAATATAGCCTCCATAGATTTTGAGTGTGAAAATGTTTCTTACATTATTCATGCTAAAGGGGAAAAAATGTTGCATTGAATATCCAAAGAAAGTACTTAATGAGATAAATTAGATTTAGAGGTTTTCTAGTTTTTTACCAGAGATGGTCTTATAAATCTACTCTTTGTGCTTGTGGAGTATTTAAGATTTAATTTCTATGTCAACAAGGATCACAATATTGTGCAAAAAGTTGAGAAAACCACAAGGTTAACCTTAGAAGTTATAAACGATTGAAAAATAGATGTTTTTGATTTGTGTCTTCAATAATTTCAGTGGTACTTGCTTATCTAACTACCTGTTCAACCATCCATCTATGCATCCATCCATCCATCCGTCCGTCCGTCCGTCCGTCCGTCCATCCATCCATCCATCTATCTATTCAGTCAGCCAGTTGATACAGAACACACTTGAGGTGTATATTATGGTTACAGAGAGAAATGAGATGCATTCCCTGCCTGAGTTCACAGTGTAATAAAATATCTTGTTTCTCTATTTGGGTTTCACCCCTTGTCTCATGGAAGGTGGGCCCCAAGGCCAAAGGGTAAATATGACGTGTTTTCCTAGCACCTCAATTGCACTCTAAGGCTAAATTATTAGAAACATTAGTTAGTACTTTACTTTAACACTCTGAATAGACAAAAATACTTTTATAGATAAACAATGAATGAACAGAAAGAGGATTTAAAACATTTATGGTCTTAGGTCTCATACCTCCTTCCTCTATTAGTGTTTTGTTCTTCCATCCATCTCTGCAAATCTTAACAAAGAACCTGACTTCTATTTTACAATTCCAGAGAAATTTGGGCCAAAGACTTTGAAAGGTTTAGCAGCTTCAGATGTCCTAGAAAAGCTTGTGGGACTGCCATGACCTGAAGAGGTAGATCCAGCCTGGGAAGAGCTTTGATGAACTTGGTTTCTATCCCAGAGACTCTCAGAAGCCGCCATAAGTGAAGCAATGCAATGAAACGTCCAGATTGGGTTCACTCTGTTTGGTAAGCTGATCCGAGGCATTGCCTAAAGGTTGTTGAGCTAGCAAAACAAAATGCATGTGGTATGCTAGACTGTGAGTCAGAAGGGCTTGTTTTTAGTTCCATTTAGCATGACCCATGTGAGTGAACTTTTATAAAGGCCTGGTGCTGTTTGAGACTCAGTCCTCTAATCTCCCAAAGAGGGAGAAAACATCTACCCTCATGCCCCCACCTGCCCCTGTGTGTCTCAAGGGAGACAGGCCCATGAAAGAAAGCACCAAACAACAAGTGGAATGTTGATTAATATGAGTCAGTGCATTTGTGGAATAAAAGCACCCACTAAATATTTTCATATCTTTTTATAAGTGAGTCTCCAAAGCCTGTTCTTTTTCTTTTAACTCACATAACCTGCCTTAAGACAGGGGATTAAGGGTTCCTATCCCCCTCACAGATTTCTTTTTCTTTCTTTCTGTTTTTACAACATCTAAGCAGAGCCTCCAGTGCTATACCTCAGTAGGTACTCAGTAGATTGTTCTTTCATCACCCTGACGCATGGCCAATCATCTACATTTAGCCATGTTTACCCCCATCCTCTAATAAACCCAAGCTCCTTCTCTCTCTCTTCCTTCTTTTCTCTAGACTCCATACCAAAGGGATACTGAGAAAACAGGAGGAGGAAAAAATCTGAAGACAAGGTGAGAACAGAGAGTGATCTTTAGGCTTCTTAGTGGTGCATCAGAGATTTGGTTCAGAGCCAAAGTAAAGACAAGCAAGTTTTTGAAATAATGAGATGTACTTAGAATGAAACACAAGTGAACTCTCTGGAGATCTCTATTTGTGATACTGAGCAGTTCCCTCAGTGCCTTGTGTAGGGAGAATGCTGTGAAAAAGGACAAACACTGCTTTCAAACAATGTCACTGCAGGTGATAAGACACCGAGGTTCCTGAGTTTGTTCTCACCTCGTACCTGATGGGAACCAATGGTAGAATATCCATGCCCAGTTCAGTAAAAGCAATTTTGTGTTCTCAGGTATATAACTCAGAACAATAAATGCAATTTTGCCAGATGGGGATGGATTTGGAGCTGAAGAAACAAGATGAAGTACAGTAGGGATTTGTGAAAGTGCCCAGAGTGGTTGTTTTGGAACCATGCGGAGTTTGGCACAGCCGTAACACTGGGTGTGTCTGGGAGATCCTGTTGCCTGTAGGATGAAATCCAAACACCTTGGCTTTGCACATCAGTTGATGATATGGTTGCCTGCCTACATTTTCTGCCCTAAGCACTGCCACACCTCATCTCTGCCCTTGAACCATATGATTGAGTGAGTCATCCTGAACTTTTCATTTTTGGGTTCCTAGATATCTCACTCTTACAACTTTATGGCTTTGTTCAGTCAATTTGCTTAGCCCATGAGGCTGTATTCTACCACCTACCTCTCTCTACCAGATCTGTTCTCTTGCTGTTTCAAGACACAACATCTTCCACCAGCTTTGTAAAGAACCTCTTAGACTGAGCCGAAGCCTCTCCTGAGTTGTAAAACGCCTTTGTCTGTTTTCTTTATCCTCTTGTTAGCTTTGCGATTGCAGATATGTTTACCTCCTCTCTAATCTGTAATAAGAAGCTCATTGATTATTTCCCCACAACCTGGTACAGTGCCCACATAGTTAGATATTCATAATAAATCTTCAGTAAATATTTATGGAAGAAAAAAGAAGAAAAACTGGAGGGACAGGTGATAATATTAGAGTTATTGGCCAGCAAAAGATGGCGAAGGGCCCATTTTCATGCTAAAGATCACAGAGATGGTTTTAGGCAAAGTGGAGAAGCACTAAAGATGTGTACATAAAATAGCTAATGAGGCAGTCCAACATTTAGGAAGGACAACTGGCTTCTTGTGTGGATGGACTAACAGACAAACAGGCAAGTTGGTGCTTAGGGTGATTATGCTTATGTGGGACAAATCAGATCAGAGCTGAGATGGGTCAAAAGTTATGAGAAGATAGTTCAGAAGCTAGGTTGTTAAAACCTTGGAACCATTTATTTTTGCTGGGATTGCTTTGAAGACACTGCTTGGCATATGCTTTGCCATCTCACCTCGTTCTTTCCTGCTCATTATCTATTATTTTAAAGCAGAGACACATAAAGGCGACCAACCATAAACACACAAGGCAGTGAATGTAATATATTTATACAGCTGTAACTCCAAATATGATCAAGAGAGTGCATTTCAGGTATATCTGAGGACTCCTAATGTTCCCTCCTAGTTAACGGCAGTTTCCGGCGGCAGCTGCTATTCTGATTTTTATCATCATTGATATTCTTGCCTATACTTTAACTTTGTATAAATGAAACTGTACAAAATATATGCTGCTGTAGGTTCTCCTTACATTGCTGCTTGTGATCATCATCCATTTATTTTTACAGATGCATAGTATTCCATTTTATTAATATATAAACATGTGTTCATCTATCCTGATGATGGATATTTAGGTTGTTCCTAGTTTAGGCCTATTAGGGATAAAGTTTCATCATTTTAATAAGCTGTGATTTGTCCATGAGACCTTCTTTGACTATTAAATGCAGCTATATCACCAGAAGCCTTTGACTTGGAGTCCTGTCCTGGTTCTGACAGTTATTAACATTGTAACACTGGCAGTTCACTTCACAACCGTGTGCCAGCTTTCAGTGCACATGGGAGAGTGTTCTGAACTCGCTGGAGTCTGCAAACCCAGACCTAGCGAGTGTGGGCTGGATGTCTGTGTGAGATTATCAGGAGGAGAGTCTGATTCACTCTCTGTTGTCGCTGCTGAGCCTGATATGTATGAAAGGCCTTCAAAATGTTGAATAAGTCAGAGAGTGGTAATAACATTTGCTAGTTTCATCCTCATTCTGCCCTGTCTAAACAATAATTCTTCCTCACCAACCCCATAGTCATACACCAAGCATCATGGAATTCATGAATAAGAATTAAAATCCCTGTGCTGTGCAAGTGTGTACCAGAGGCTCCTACATTTACCTGAGCTGCAATATGCAGTGTGAACATTGCTCAGTTTCCATTGTTTTCTTAGTCACTGGGCCTTAATGTGACATTTTACAAATGGGGGAGCTGGTGCTTGGCTGGGCTTTGTGCCTCGTGTTGCTCAGCTCGCCACTGACGCTGACACTGATTGAGAGCAGATGTTACTCCTCCTGTTTGACTTTGTCACTTTCATCTCCATGAAGTGCACTTAGCTCTTCTGATTCACTGTAATATTTACCAAATATATTCATTTGTTTAACATCGGCCCATTTATGATCATAGCCTTCGGGACCTCACTGTTACTATTATCTTTCTAGAAGCTTCTGGGTAGGAACCTGGTCATGCACTCGGTGCCAAAACAACTATTTACTGAGTCGGTAACAATCAGCCAGTTGTTTTGGTTTCATGATAGCAAAATAACTGGTTATACTCCCATGAAAACAGTGACAGTTTGGGAAGGGGTGCTTTGTTTTGTTAAGCTGAGAAACTTCCTCTATATGTAACTCATTTTCACACATTGTGTTGGCTAAAGCAAGAACATTTATAAAACTGAACCATGAAAATTATCCAATTGGGATATCCTTTACTGTATTTCTTAATTTGGGGGCTCCATTTGGACTTTCAAGGAATGCTATGTAGTAAAATGTGATGTTCTGATGGGTTTTTGAGAGACACCAGATTCTTGTCTCCAAATGCCAGCTAGGCAACCTCTCATTCCTTGGATATTCTTCGGAACATAAAAATTCAACCCA